>BSBM01000764.1:3792500-4320000 GCA_027924585.1 Larix kaempferi | reverse complement strand
GATGAATATGTTGATGGTGATGATGATGGTGATGATGATGAATATGTTGATGATGATGGTGATGGTGATGAAGATGATGATGATGATGATGATGATGATGATGATGAAGGTGGAGGTGTTGATGAGGAACCTAGAGATGACAATGATGATGAAGATGTTGATGATGATGATGATGATGGTGATGGTGATGGTGATGGTGATGAAGATGATGATGGTGATGATGATGCAGATGTTGATGATGATGGTTATGGCGATGGTGATGAAGAAGATGAGGATGATGATGGAGATGTTGATGAGGAACCTAGAGATGACAATGATGATGAAGATGTTGATGATGATGATGGTGGTGATGATGATGAAGACATTGATGATGATGGTGATGGTGATGAAGATGATGATGATGATGATGAAGAAGATGATGATGATGGAGATGTTGATGAGGAAGGGGGAGATGAAAATGATGATGAAGATGTTGATGATGATGGTGATGATGATGATGATGAATATGTTGATGATGATGGTGATGGTGATGAAGATGATGATGAGGAGGGTATCCACCTTCTCTTTATATTCACAATTATCCAGGTCCCTATAGCACTCTCTCCTTTCGTTCTCCCTAAATCACTAAACCTATGTGCTTTATCCCTCCCCCCTTCCCTCTCTCTCTCACCTTGTATCCCTCCCTCCCTATCGCTTTCTCTAGATCTGTCCCTGGATCTGTCCCTCACTCCCTTTACCTCACTCCCTTTATGTCGCTTTCTCTCCCTTACTCCATATTCGTCCCTGCCACCCCACTGATTCCTCCTTCCCTATCACACACACACACACACACACAACCTCCCACTTTATTTTTCGCTCACACCTCCCTCTAGTATCTATCTCCCCAACCATCAATCTCTCTCTCTCTCTCTCTCTCTCTCTCTCTCTCTCTCTCTCTCTCTTTCTCACACACACACAATATGTCCCTTTCCCTTCTCAAACCCATTCACCCTCCATCCATATCTATCTCCACGTTTCTCCCTCCATCCCTCACCCTACCTTCTCTCCCTCCGTCTCACACCGCCTCTCTCTCTCTCACCTTCTATCCCTCCCTCATGTTATCTTTCCCTCAACCTATCCCCATATCTCCATCACTCCCTCTCTCTCTCTCTCACACACACACTTTATGTTCCTTCCCCCTCCTCTCATATTATCTCTCTCTCTCTCCATCGCCACCACTCACTGCATGTCTCCCACCAACACTTTCTATCCCTCCCTTCCTATCTCTTTATTTTGTTCTATCCCCATCTATCTCTCACTCCCTCTAAATCCATTCATCCCCATTGTCCCTCTCCCTCCCTCGCTCTATGTCTCTCCCCCCCTTCTATTCTATCTTTCTCTCTCACATCTCCCTTGCCTCCATCCATACCCCCTTGTCACTCAAGTCTCACTTTCAACTTCTAACCCTATACCTCTTCAGAACCTCTTCTACTCCTAATAGTGCTCTCAAGCTCCACTGCCCTTCACCCCTGTAGCCCATCATGTTCCCATTCCCTTAATCTCTCCCCACTCAAGCTTCCAACATCCTTCTAAGCCCTTGACCCTTTCCCACCCCTATTAAATATTAACCATAGATTCCCTTGACCCTTCCCCACCCCTTCTCAAATATTAACCAAAAATGCCCTTGAGTCTTCCTCACCCCTTCTCAATTATATAACGCATACGCGTTATGAAATTCTAAAAGCGCGGGAATATTTTTGAATTTAAACATAACGCGCTCGTGTTTGTTAGAGCCTAAACCAAGCCAACTCACTTGCTCACATGTCAACTATAATCCTATGTGTATGATTTGGAGTTTTCTTCGGTAATACCAAACTTGTGCTATGGTAGTGATAAACCAAAGCTAATTGGGTATTTCTTCCAGTTTCTGGAGAATCCTGTGCTTAGCCACTCGTTACAGTATGCTACACACAGTCATTTTTGATGAAATCTTAAACACAAATAGCATTTTTTCTGCAGATTCCAAATATGTAACTTTTATTTAAAAGTATTAATTTTTCCTGTTTTTTTCAATTTCTTTTGTGTCCTACCTCCTTAACTCGTGACACACACTGTTAGTGTTTCTTCCATAACTTTTTCAATTCTTGATCATTTCAAAAACAATCATATGGTGCACAAGTAGACACTAACCTCCACGTTCTATCAAAACCCCATTTCATGTTTTTTGCATTAAGACCTTCAAAGGCTGCACCCACAAAAGACGTACTATTTCCAAGGTTGGATCACTTAGACAATTATAAAAAAATTATAAAATTACTAATTTAGTTTTTAAAAAATAATGACGCACTAGTGCTATATGTTCTCTACATGCATGCCCATTTTTGTAGCTTGATTCCATCATTTAGGCCCTCAATGGCTGCACCACAAAAGCATATGCCTTATCATTTTGGTTCGATGGTGCGTTGTAATGGTTCAAGGCGCGTCTATTAGGAAAAGACACGAATTGCTACAAGGAAAGGTGCATTGGCTTCTCTAAACATGGTTTTTACAGGGGAAAAACCTCATGACTCATATTCCAAGGATTTTGGTCAAGTACTTCAGGTATTTAGGCAAGGATAAAGTGTACATGGTTCATAATGATGATGAGTATAAAATTTTTGTGTAACATAATTCCCCCCAAAGTATGAAGCCAGAGTAACAGGATAGGTGAAATACTTTGATGGATAAAGTATAAAGGATGAAGGAAAGGAACTGTTGGTAGGAAATCTGTCAACAATAATCAAGTATCTTTTTGCAGTACAATAATTTTATCATCTCAACAAATGACAACATGGCTACCGACCAATACATTATAGATCCATGTTGATAACGACCGATGATATGGCCACCAAAATACAGCGTGGATCCATATCTAAATGAATGAACACAATCATGGCTACTAAAATACAAGCATAAATCCATGATGAGATAATAACACAACCACGACCAATACAAGAGTGGATATGTGTGATAGTACATCAATGAGGTGTGATAGTGGATCTGTTTGATCATTTTTCTATCCTTTTAGTTCTAGGATCGAGTGGTACACATGTAATTCCTAGCTAGAGAGAGAGAGCCTTTGAAAGTCACCTGTGAGTGACTTGATCGATTAGGAGGTCCCTTTCATCTATTGTTTAAGTTTTTCTTCTTCCCCAAGGTGAGCCAACTATTTTCCTAAATCATTATGGTCGCTGTAACATCCCAAAATTTCACAAATTAAAAAAATGTTGAAGTAGCATTAAATGCTGTACTTGCTGATGCGGAAATAAATAAATGCTAATCCTTTAACTAAATAACAATTAACGATAACATCACTATGTAATTTTTTTTAACCAAAATACAACAATAGTTTTGCTTGTGTGAAATTGTACATCAAAATGCTGTAATTAAAGTTTATCTTGCGATAAAGATTTCTTCACAAAACAATGACAGTTTGCTCTTGGATGATGACGAAGGGGTCCTACGGGGTACCCTGAGGTTTACTTAGCTATGTTAGATAAAGCATTGTATCTGTTTCTATGCGCAGATTCGCAGGTAAGAATTACTCGTCAAATCCAGTACTACAAGCTCTTCTTAAACAATGTTTTCAATTGACTGCCTAAGCTTGTGACAAAAAAACTAAGTACCCCATGCTCGAGAATTATTTCAGTAAGTGTTATTTAAGCCATTAATTCAAAAGTTACAACAGTCGCAGCCATTATTATTTGACTAGACTCTTAGTGAGTCGTCAAACGATGAGTTGTAATATATGGGTTCTTACTTACATGTTAGAATATGATGTGTATGTGCCTACTATGATCCTAGCATCAATTTTCTTGTTTGCAAAGAGTTGTAATATCATGCATACTATTAGGTGAATTATTTCAATATTACAAGTTACCCATACTATTGTAGCAAAATGATATTTTATTATAATTACCTTATATGAGATAACACAAATTTTTAATTTGTAAGACTATAGGTCTTTAAACATTATTGTGAAATATCTACACTATGCATTATAAAATATGGCAAGTAAATGATAGTGACATGTAATGCTACAATGCGCATTTAAGAAATTTTAACCATAGCGAGTATCGAAATATCTTTTATAAGTTGTGACCTAAGTTATTTGGGAAATATGCAATTGATAAATATGTAGCTATGCGTTTTTGACCAAATACATTGGTAATGTAATGAAATATTATAATGCAAAAACCCTAATTGTAATAATATGTTTTAGTGATTATAAACATTGATAGTGTAGTACGTTGCACTGTGTAAACCAGTCCAATGAATTGATAGTGGATAGTGATGGGTATTAAATTCATTGCAGACATATGTTGGTAGGTGTAACGTGTCCTATCTATGCATTAATGCTTCCAGCTAATTCCCACAATGGAATGTCCAGCAGGCTGCCAACGTGGTATCACTCACGTGGGTTTCCTGTGACAATACTGCTTATCAATTCGAGCTGTGCATGGATACTTGGTGACTTGTTTCCGAGTTGGACTTCACGTTGGTATGGTCATTAATGAGATTGAATGCAATTGAAAGTTCGTAAATTGAGATGCTAAGCTGGCTCGATCTAATCCGTTGATCTTAATCTGTCTCGGGTTGGGGTCTTAAACCCTAGACTACTCTCACTATGTCTCCGTTGAAGTTACTTCTTTGGCATTCATTTGAGGTTACTGGGCTTGGGGAGAGGCCAACCATCCGCAGCTTTGTAGGGTTTGATAGTTGAGCGTTTGAGGACTCCTTCCTCGGATTCGACGGTGAGACCATCGACTGATCTTGATATTTTCAGGTCTTAAATGAGACTTTGAGTGTCAATCTTTATTGCAGCGTTCCCTAGTGTTTTCAGGAATGGTTCGCAGGATTTTTCTGATGGTTTTGAGTTCAGTTTTGAACCAAAGACCAAATTTCTTGAATTGAAGGAAAGGGTGATTGACAGTGTCTAAATCCCTTCTCTGCAGTGTTTGCTAAGTGGCTCTGACTTCAATGTTATCGACGTCTCAATTTTCTATCTTTGTTACAAAGGTAATGTGTTCAAAACCAAGTAGTGATGTTATTTGAAAAGTTTAAAGGTTAAACCCTGCATTTTTAAATTGTTTAACCTCTCAATGGTTTTTATGGGAGGTGTTAAAATCATAGAAGAATTGCTATGTTGGAGGCTCAGTGGAAGAATGCTGCTCAAATCACCTGGTAAGCCTCGATGGTCTTTTACCCTTGTAGGTTCTCCTGGCATGATTTGACCCACGCTTTGATGTTTGACAAGAGTCGGATATTCGAATCCTGACAGAGATTTTGGCTGGTGTTTATATTTTGTGAGCCAAACGATAAGTGCCCAAAGGATGGGATCCTCGACTTGTCTGATCTCGCTGCTTTGCAGCGTTTCACTGTCACTTTTGTTGATAATGTAAACTTGTTTTTACGATGTATTTACTAAAGGGATGAACCCTCAGTTATTTTAATGGAGATACAGTATTTAAAGAAACTAAAAAGGTTTTAAAGTGATTTATGTGTTTGTCTAACTTTATAATTGATAGAGTAGGGCTTTGATAAAAGCCAAGAGCCATGGGTTAACTCGTCTGCATGAAAGAGATAAATATTTCGTACTAGCAATGCTTTAATATTTAAGTGAATGGTAATGAAACCTTGTTGAATTGAACCAAAACATAGTTTAAATATTATGATTGATAGATAAATAACCCTGTTTGAGTTTATAATGTTTAATGAGATAGATATTTGGTTTTGCAACATAAATGGTTTAAGTGATTTTGTTTTATATAATAATTCGGGTTTCAAACCCTGGCGAAAGCTTACTACCGACATTATTCTTTTACGTGATCATAAGTAAAATGTGATTAACCCGATAGGGTCTTTAACCCTGGGCTATTACGACTATAGTAATCATATATGAAACCGATACTTGATTTTGTTTATAATATTTATTCTATGGCTCTATCATAAATAAAAGATTGAATTCGATAATTATTGGAAAGAATACCAAATGTTGGGGTTTCGGTCAAGAAATGGGACGTTTGTCCAAAGAAGTCTTATTCTAAGATTATAAGGGTCCGATACATAGATATTATTAGTTATGTTTTTATTCCGAAATAAGAAATGAATATGTAGTAAATAGTAAACCTATATTGCTCTAATACTACAATGTGGATGATGTAAATAGATTTAAATATAGAAAGATATTTCTATGAATCATTTACAGATATTTACATTTCAAATATATCAATGAAAGGGAAGTAGAATAATGCAGAAAAAGAGAAAATAGAATAGACTGTCATATATTTATTTGCACAATAATGGTTGATTTTCAAATGAGACATTAGGGTTCTGTACAGAAATACAACTTATTTCTGATACTATAAAAATGTATATTTTTCTGCAGAATATAAATGCCTTTACATTTCCTGATACTTAAAGTGTGAAATCAAACTGGTAGAAAAACGACTTAAAAGAACCTTATAACTGATAATTGAATCTCAAAAAAAATAACAGAGTTAGTTCTATGATTCTGTACATATCAGTCATCTAATGTTAACTTTCCCTTCCTTATGCTAGGGTACGATACAGATAACTGTATGTGGAAAAACGCAGGGAGGGTATTTTGTTCTATCACTACATTTATCAAACTATCATTCTACAAATTCATACTAGACAAGAATTTAATAATTATTTATGCATAATAAAGTTTAATAGTCTTATCTAATAAACATTCAAACAACATCTTCAAATACACTTTAACTACTTAGGAAAAGAATAACAAGTAGAACCTGTAACTGTAGATAGGGGGACAAACACCCAAGGAGGCTTGTTCCTCCCAACCTTTTCTAGAAGAAGCAACCAATCTACTTGCCTCCTTTGGACCACCGAGCCTATTCACTGAGCCATTAGGTAGAAGATTCTGGGTAGAAGCAAGGCCCTCAAATTCAGCACTCAGTAGTATATTGTAACGTCCCCAGCTTGACCCTATTGCATTAATATTGTAAATGATGTAAATATTGTTATTTAGTCATGGTGAGGAGCTCAATGCCAAGGCCCCGCCATTGATTTATCGTTCTATGTATCGGAAATTAGAATAGATGCATAGAGTTCTTGTGCTAGAGGTGCACAAGGTAAAATCGGACATCATGTAAATATGCAATTTTAATGAAAAACCCACAACCAGCTACGCAATGCAACAAAGAGATGGGGGCATGATCTTTACAAGGAATAGGGAGGAAAAATAACCAAACCCTTGAGCCATGGTGTTAAGCCATTCCATTGAGGAAACCCATGAACTCTCAACTACCCATTTGGCCTCATGCACCCAATCATTTAATTCTTCCAATAATTGGTTGAGACAATTAATGCCTTGGGATGGGATAGGTATGGCTGTCAATTTTCGTGTATGGGAAAGACATCAACCTGGGAAATCGAGTTTTGGGTTGGTTGGGCAAGAAAACCCACACGAAATTGGCCCAAAGCCATTCTTCACCCATGGCATTCTTCCTCTCACGCAGACTGAGCTTACTGGAGTTGATCCTCACGTTTTTCACCATAACCCTGCGTTTTTCCATGTCCAGGAACTCGTTTTTGGTATTGTGCAGTAGCTGGGAAAGGAGGGATGCGATTTTGGGCTGAGGGAGAGGTCGTTTTTGCCCTTGGGGCGTTTTTCTGGAATGGGTTGCTCTCCCAGTCGAATTTTCCCAGTTTGCCAATTTGTTTTGAGTCTACCCACGTTTTTCTGAAGCTCAAGAAACCCCATCTTGTGCATTCCACTGTTGAAACGTTTTTCTCATGCCCAACACTTACACTTTTGCTGTTATATGCATCCCTCTCCTAGCAGCCTCAGAAACCCAACTGCTGGTTGGTATGGTTGATTCTGGTGTATCTATGGTTATGTGAGACCCTGTTGTTCCCTAGTTCCTTGTGGAGATCATGCTCAGCTCGGGGGTGGCAGTGGTGCTGAGAGATTAAGGAGCACACTGGCCTACGGTTGGGTGGAATGTTGCAAAAGCGTAGCTGGTTGCTTGGGACTACTTCATTAAGATAAGTATCCTCTTGTGCTATCTTTCAATTGTTTAATTGATGAATATCTTGAATGTAAAATGAATGAGTAATTGAAATTACTTCTGCTGTGTATAAACATATACTTATGCATCCTCATATGTCTTGCATGCTTACTTCATAAGTACATGGGGCTAGATGCCCGGTTTAGGATCACGATCCTCTCCATTGCACTAGTATAATGGGAGGGGACGTGACATATATCTTCAACACTCAATACTATAACTTTGCACTCAACAGTATATCTTCAACACTCAATAGTATAACTCTGCACTCAGCAGTATAACAGATAGACTTACTCCATGATAAAAAACTAGCATATCCTCTCATTGAATCTCTTGGATGCAAAAACAACAGAACCCCAAGGTAAATTTCCTCGTCAGAAAAAGTGATGAACCTCAGTCCACAATTCAATGGCTCTTTTAAAGATTGCCTAGGTCTTTAGTGTTCAGTTTTCAATAAATGAGCCTCAAGCTCCAGTCCCACCTTCCAGGGCACTATGACCACATTTCAGGGGAGTTGTCCCATACCAACAGCTAGTTAGTTGCATCATGATATTGCCACTTGTCCATTGTCTTCTGCCCCAGATTCCATTCCACCTAGTGGGTCAGTAAACACTCTTTCAACAGTTTCCTTAGGTTTTTGTCTCCTATTTAATTTATTTAATAATAAAATAATGTGCAAATTATAGTCATCCTTGGACACTTGTCCAATATAAAACTTTACAATAAAATTTAACATAATGTTTCCAATATAAAGTGTTTTTCAACAAAAATGGGTATGTTACAAACACCCCACTTAAGCTCAGCATCGTCCTCGATGTTGCTTATTCTTCATCAGATCCTTCCTGGAACAGAACTGGATATGCTGTCCACATATTGCTTTCTAGTTCCCAAGTAGCTTCATCAGGGCTAAAGTGCTTCCATTGCACCTTTACCTGCCTTATGTTGTGATTCCAAAGCATAATTTCCCTCCTGTCGAGGATACAGTCCGGTTCCACCTGAAAATCTCCTTCGGGTTCCACCTGTATGTCATTCCAATTCAGCACATGAGTAGCAGCGTGCACATACTTCTTTAAAACAGATACGTGAAAAACATTATGGATTCTCAAGTTAGATGGTAATGCTAACTGATATGCAACCGGTCTAATCCTTGATAGGAATTCGAATGGACTGCAGTACCTTGGTGCTAGTTTAGCACAAATCCCAAGATTTAAAGAACTTTTCTTGGGTTTTACCTTTACAAAGACATGATCTCCAACTTGAAATTCTTTTTTAGTGCATTTCAGATCTGCATAGCTTTTTTGCCTATCTTGTGCAACTTTTAAGTTGCTTTGTACCTGTTTCACGGTTAGCTCCATTTCTTTTAACAAATCTGGTCCTAACATTAATCTATCAACGAGATTATCCCAAGATATAGGAGTGCTACACTTTCTTCCATATAAAATTTCAAATGGACTAAACCTAGCAGATGCTTGATAATGATTATTGCATGCAAATTCTGCTAAATGTAAATAATCTTCCCACTTAGATGGATGATCTTTGACATACATTCTAAGCATGTCTTCTAAAATCTGATTTACCCTTTCTGTTTGACCATCAGTTTGTGGGTGGAAAGAAGTGCTAAAATTCAGTTTAGTATTTAAACCTTTAAACAGTGCTGTGCAAAATTTTTCAGTGAACTTGGAATCTCGATAAAAAATAATTACCTTTGGAATCCCGTGCAAGCAAAAAATTTGCTTCATAAACACCTCTGCAATGTTAGGGTCCTTAAAAGTAGTTTTGATAGGAATAAAATGAGCAGCCTTACTTAATTTATCCACAACAACCATTATAGAATCATTTTGCTTTTGATTCTTAGGCAAACTTGTAATAAATTCAATACTTATAATTTCCCATTTCCATTCCAGAATTGGAAACGGCTGTGATAGTCCAGTTGGGTGTTGATGTTCATCCTTAATAGTCTGACATTCAAAACACCTAGCTATATACTCAGCCACTTAATTCTTCATTTTGGGCCAAAAGCAATCATTTCTTAACATAGTTATCATTTTCTGATAACCGGGGTGTCCTGAATAGGGACTTTTATGAACTTCATCCAAAATCAATAGCTTAACTTTTGACACATTAGGTACATAAATTCTGTTTTTATAAATTAAGAATCCTTTTTCATTAATGCTGTAATCTGTTATCAAATTTTTAGATAAATTTTTAGCAACTTTTGCATGCAAATTTCGGTAATTTTCATCTTGATTACTTCCTTCTTCAATCTGATTTTCCAGATCTGTTTTAAATGTGCTGATTGTTGCCATAAAACTTAATTTGGCATTTCTGCTCAAGGCATCAACAACTTTGTTTTCTTTTCCCTTAATGTGTTGAATCTCGAAATCAAACTCGCTAAGGAAATCTAGCCATCTAGCTTGTCTTGCCTTAAGATTTGTTTGATCCAACAAATACTTTAAGCCCTTATTATCCATCATTAGTATAAACTTTCTTCCAATCAAGTAATGGCACCACATTTTTAGTGCATGTATCACGGCTGCCAACTTGAGATCGTAAGTTGTGTAATTCTTTTCATGTATTTTTAATTTATTGAATCAAAAGCAATGGCATGACCTTCTTGAGTTAAGACCCCTCCAAGTCCATCGTTGCATGCATCAGTGCATACAACGAAATCCTTGTTGGGATTAGCAATCTTTAAAATTGGTGTGGTTGTTAACAATTATTTTAACTTATTAAAGCTTTCTTGACACTTTTTATCCCATAAGAATTTCTTCCCTTTCTTCTGTAAAGAAGTGATGGGGTTAGCAATTATAGAGAACCCTTCGATAAAATTTCTGTAGTAACTTATTATCCCCATAAATGATCGTACGTCAGTTATGTATTTAGGGACAGGCCACTCGTTAATCACTTTTATCTTATCAGGGTTGACATAAATTTCGTCTTTAGATATTATGTGACGTAAGTACTGTATTTTATCTTTATAAAAGTCACATATACTGAACTTAGCATAAAGCTAATGTTCTCTTAAAACTTGCAGAATTATTCTTAAGTGTTCGTCATGCTCTTCTTTAGTTTTTGAGTAAATTAAAATAGCATCAATAAACACAACTACAAACTTATCCAGATACTTATGCAGAATGTTGTTCATTAAACACATGAAAACTGTCGATGCATTAGTTAGCCCAAAAGGCATAACTACGAACTCGTAGTGTCCATAACGAGTTCTGAAAGCAGTTTTGAATATGTCTTCATCTTTTATTCTAACTTGATGATAACTAGACCTTAAATCAATTTTAGTAAATATCTTTGCTCCGCGTACCTGATTGAATAGATTGTCGATGCGGGGCAAGGGATATCAGTTTTAATGGTCATTTTATTAAGTTGACGGTAATCTATGCACAATCACATGGTACCGTCCTTCTTCTTAACAAAAATAACTGGTGCTCCCCAAGGAGACACATTCGGACGTATGTAAGTTTTATCTATTAATTCGTTCAGTTGAGATTTTAGTTCATTTAATTCCAGAATATTCATTCTGTAAGGAGCCTTTGAGCTTGGTACCGCACCCGGTACCAACTCAATGGTGAAATCAACTTCCCTTTTTGGAGGTAATCCTGAAATTTCTTCCGAAAATACATCAGAAAAGTCCTTAAGAACATGTATATCCTCCAGTTTTGCTTTATCTTCTTTAGATGAGCATCTGTCATTAACAACATTAACAACATTAACAACATTAACAACAAACATTTTACAACCCTTTCTTGCAACTCTTTTTACTTGTAAAGCAAAAATTTGTCTTACTGAAATCTTTCTATGAATTCTTTTTACTGTTTTAGTAATACCTTCATTATTCAAACAAGTAAAAGATTTCTCATAACAATTAAGTACTACTCTATGATGTTCAAGCCAGTCCATGCCAATCAACAAGTCATATGACCCTAATGGTAAAACATTAAGATTAACTTGCATTTACAGCCGACTCATAGACACATCACAATTTTTGACAAAATCTGTAACCTTCCTTTTAGTGCATGTTGCAAGCTGAACTAACCATGAATTATCAAATTTTTCTACTTTTAACTTGCAACTTTCCACTAAAGCAAGTGAAATGTAACTCAAATTTGCACCTGGATCTATCATAATGGAAATAGATTTGTTTTGTATCATACCTTCGATTTCGACCATAGATGTTTGATGGTCTGCTTGATGATTTTTCAGCACTGCATTTATTCTGGGCATTTCTCTTGCTACATCTCCAACTATAGGTTCTGCTTGCATAGTGTGAATGTTGTTGACTGCGCTTCTGTTGTGTGGGCAATCTGCTCTCTTATGTGGTCCACCACAATCAAAACACTTCAAAGGTCTTTTCTGTTCAACATACCTGGTGTTGTTATTATTATTAGGTACATTCCTTGCAGTAGTAAAATTTTGTGGTGTATTACCCCTGTAATTATTATTACTTGGAAATTTTCTGTTGTTAAAATTTTTCTTAAAACTTCCAAAATTATGATTAAAACTCTTCTTTCTATGATCAAATTGATTAGACTTGTTACTTTTCCAGCCAGTTGTTCCTTCTCTTTTTTTGTTTTGATCAAAACAGAAATTAGCTTTCCTCATAGCCTCTTCCAAAGTGGAAGGGTTATCATACTCGATCTCGTCTTTTATGTTGAAAGGTAGACAACTTAGAAACCTTTGTACCTTAGGCTTTTCTTCGACCATGTAAGGTACATACCTCAGTAAACTAAGGAACTTGCTGCACAACTTCTTCATGTTCATAGTACCCAATTTTAAATCATAAAACTCTTTTGACTTATCTGCATAGTATTGTTTTGACAAGAACTTTTTCTTAAATAAAATTTTAAACATACTCCAGGTTATGTTTCTTTCTTTTATGCCCTTAATTCTTTTAAGATCCTGCCACCAAATGTCTACCTTTCCAGTCAGACTGTAAATAGCCATCTTGGCTTTTAACTGAGAAGAGTAGTCATAAATGTTAAAATACTTCTTCATTCCAGACAGCCATGCTTCAGCTGTCTCACCTTTTTCACTTTCGCCATTAAAGGTTGGTGGCTTAATCTTTTTAAACTCTCCAATAATCTGCTCATGATGCTTATGTTTCCTATTTTTAGAACAACAATCGTTGTCACTGCTGTCATGATCATAATTACAATTACCTTGATCAGATTCAGATGAAGAGTAACTATTACTTTTACCATTCTTTACTTTCTTGTGTTTATGTTTGTGGGATATTGTACCAGAATCAGACTCCATTTCTGATTTCCTGCCTCTTTCCTTGTTATGACAATTCTCCATTAAAATATGATTTAACTCTTCTCGCGCCTTCAAAATACGTTCATTTTCTTCTTTAATAGTTCTTATCTCAGATTTTAAATCTTTTACAGTACATAGAAGTTCAAAAGACTGATTATTTAATTCAACATATATTCCTTCATGATTATTATTATTATTATGTTCATTACGAGGAGATCTGTCCTCTGTTGATTCCTCCGATATTTCCATACCTGCAAATTAAATGTCAAACTGTTCTGTACATAAACAAAATTAAATAAAAGTCAGTAACATAAACTTTTCTGGTTTCATTTTCTGTTTTGCACGTGTGAGCCTATTTCAGGCCTAGAGTTTGAACTCGCGCTCTAATATTACATGTAACATCTCGAAATTTCACAATTTTTTTTTTTGAAGTAGCATTAAATGTTGTACTTGCTGATGTGGAAATAAATAAATGCTAATCCTTTAACTAAATAACAATTAGCGATAACAACACTGTAATTTTTTTTTATAACCAGAATACAACAATAGTTTTGCTTGTGTGAAACTGTACATCAAAATGCTGTAATTAAAGTTTATCTTGCGATAAATATTTCTTGAAAAAATACTGACAGTTTGCTCTTGGATGATGACAAAGGGGTCCTACGGGGTACCATGAGGTTTACTTAGCTATGTTAGCTAAAGCATTGTAACTGTTTCTATGCGCAGATTCGCAGGTAAGAATTACTCGTCAAATCCAGTACTACAAGATCTTCTTAAACAATGTTTTCAATTAACTGCCTAAGCTTGTGACATAAAAACTAAGTACCCCATGCTCGAGAATTATTTCAGTAAGTGTTATTTAAACCATTAATTCAAAAGTTACAACAATCGCAACCATTGTTATTCGACTAGACTCTTAGTGAGTTGTCAAACGATGAGTTGTAATATATGGGCTCTTACTTACATGTTAGAATACGATGTGTATGTGCCTACTATGATCCTAGCATCAATTTTCTTGTTTGCAAAGAGTTGTAATATCATGCATACTATTAGGTGAATTATTTCAATATTACAAGTTACCCATAATATTGTTGCAAAAGGATACTTAATTATAATTACCTTATATGTGATAACACAAATTTTAAATTTGTAAGACTATAGGTCTTTAAACATTATTGTGAAATATCTACACTATGCATTATAAAATATGGCAAGTAAATGATAGTGACACATAATGCTACAATTCCCATTTAAGAAATTTTAACCATAGCCAGTATCAAAATATCTTTTATAAGCTGTGACCTAAGTTATTTGGGAAATATGCAACTAATAAATATGTAGCTATGCGTTTTTGACCAAATACATTGGGAATGTAATGAAATATTATAGTGCAAAAACCCTAATTGCAATGCTATGTTTTAGAGATTATAAACATTGACAGTGTAGTACATTACACTGTGTAAACAAGTCCAATGAATTGATAGTGGATATTTATGGGTATTAAATTCGTTGCAGACATATGTTGGTAGGTGTAACGTGTCCTATCTATGCATTAATGCTTCCAACTAATTTCCATGGTGGAATGTTTGGTAGGTTTCCAAAGTGGTATCACTCATGTGGGTTTCCTGTGACAATACTGCTTATCAATCCGAGTTGTGCATGGATACTTGGTGACTTGTTTCCGAGTTGGAATTCACGTTGGTATGGTCATTAATGAGATTGAATGCAATTGAAACTTCGTAAATTGAGATGATAAGTTGGCTCAATCTCATCCGTTGATCTTAATCTGTCTCGGGTTGGGGTCTTAAACCCTAGACTACTCTCACCACATCTCCGTTGAAGTTACTTCTTTGGCATTCATTTGAGGTTACTGGTCTTGGGGAGAGGCCGACCATCCGCAACTTTGTAGGGTTTGATAGTTGAGTGTCTGAGGACTCCTTCCTCGGATTCGATGGTGAGACCATCGACTGATCTTGATATTTCCAAGTCTTAAATGAGACTTTGAGTGTCAATCTTTATTGCAGCGTTCACTGGTGTTTTCAGAAATGGTTCTCAGGATTTTTCTGATAGTTTTGAGTTCAGTTTTGAACCAGAGGCCAAATTTCTTGAATTGAAGGAAAGGGTGATTGACAGTGTCTAAATCCCTTCTCTGCAGTGTTTGCTAAGTGGCTCTAACTTCAATGTTATCAATGTCTCAATTTTCTGTCTTCGTTACAAAGGTAATGTGTTCGAAACCATGTAGTGATGTTATTTGAAAAGTTTAAAGGTTAAACCCTACGTTGTTAAATTGTTTAACCTCTCAATGGTTTTTATGGCAGGTGTTAACATCATTGAAGAATTGTTATGTTGGAGGCTCAGTGGAAGAATGCTGCTCAAATCACTTGGTAAGCCTCGGTGGTCTTTTACCCTCGTAGGTTCTCCTGGCATGATTTGACCCACGCTTTGATGTTTGACAAGAGCCGAATATTCGAATCTTGAAAGATATTTTGGCTGGTGTTTATATTTTGTGAGCCAAACGATAAGTGCCGAGAGGATGGGATCCTCGGCTTGTCTGATCTCACTGCTTTGCATCGTTTCACTCTCACTTCTGTTGATAATGTAAACTTGTTTTTACAATGTATTTACTAAAGGGATGAACCCTCAATTATTTTAATGGAGATACAGTATTTAAAGAAACTAAAAAGGTTTTAAAGTGATTTATGTGTTTGTCTAAATTGATAATTGATAGAGTAGGGCTTTGATAAAAGCTAAGAGCCACGGGATAACTCGTCTGCATGAAAGAGATAAATATTTCGTACTAGCAATGCTTTAATATTTAAGTGAATGGCAATGAAACCCTATTGAATCGAACCAAAACATAGTTTAAATATTATGATTGATAGATAAATAACCCTGTCTGAGTTTATAATGTTTAATTAGATAGCTATTTGGTTTTGCAATAGAAAAGGTTTAAGTGATTTTGTTTTATAAAATAATTCGGGAACCCTGGCGAAAGCTTACTACCGACATTATTTTTTTATGTGATCATATGTAAAATGTGATTAAGCCGATAGGGTCTTTAACCCTCGGCTATTACGACTATAGTAATAATATATGAAACTGATACTATTTATAATATTTATTCTATGGCTCTATCATAAATAAAAGATTGAATTCAATAATTATTGGAAAGAATACCAAATGTTGGGGTTTCGGTCAAGAAATGGGACGTTTGTCCAAAGAAGTCTTATTCTAATATTATAAGGGTCTGATACATAGATATTATTAGTTATGTTTTTATCCTGAAATAAGAAATGAATATGCAGTAAATAGTAAACATATCTTGCTCTAATACTACAATTCGGATGATGTAAATAGATTTAAATATAGAAAGATATTTCTATGAATCGTTTACAGTTATTTACATTTCAAATATATCAATGAAAGGGAAGTAGAATAATGCAGAAAAAAAAAGATAAAATAGAATAAACTGTCATATATTTATTTGCACGGTAATGGTTGATTTTCAAATGAGACATTAGGGTTCTATATAGAAATACAACTTATTTATGATACTATAAAAATGTATATTTGTCTGCAGAATATAAATTCCTTTACATTTCCTGATACTTAAATTGTGAAATCAAACTGGTAGAAAAACGACTTAAAAGAACCTTATAACTGATAAGGGAATCTCAAAAAAAAAGAACAAAGTTAGTTCTATGATTATGTACATATCAGTCATCTAATGTTAACTTTCCCTTCCCTATGCTAGGGTACGATACAGATAACTGTATGTGGAAAAATGCAGCGAGGGTATTTTGTTCTATCACTGCATTTATCAAACTATCATTCTACAAATTCATACTAGACCAAAATTTAACAATTATTTATGCATAATAAAGTTTAACAGTCTTATCTAATAAACATTCAAACAATATCTTCAAATACACTTTAACTACTTAGAAAAAGAATAACAAGTAGAACCTGTAACTGTAGATAGGGGGACAAACACCCAAGGAGGCCTGTTCCTCCCAACCTTTTCCAGAAGAAGCAGCCAATCTTCTTGCCTCCTTTGGACCACCAATCCTGTTCATTGAACCATTCGGTAGAAGATTCTGGGTAGAAGCAAGGCCCTCAAATTCAACACTTAGTATTATAACTTCAACACTCAATACTATAACTCTGCACTCAGCAGTATATCTTCAGCACTTAATAGTATAACTCTGAACTCAACAGTATAACAGACAGACTTACTCCAAGATAAAAAAAACTAGCATATCCTCTCATTGAATCTCTTGGGTGCAAAAATAGTAGAACCCCAAGGTAAATTTCCTCGTCAGAAAAACTGATGAACCTCAGTACACAATTCAATGGCTCTTTTAAAGATTGCCTAGGTCTTTAGTGGTCAGTTTTCAATAAATGAGCCTCAAGCTCTAGTCCCACCTTCCAGGGCACTATGACCACATTTCAAGGCAGTTGTCCCATACCAACAACTAGTTAGTTGCATCATGATGCTACCACTTGTCCATTTCCTTCTACCCCAGATTCCCTTCCACCTAGTGGGTCAGTAAACACTCTTTCAACAGTCTCCTTAGGTGTTTGTCTCCTATTTAATTTATTTAATAATAAAATATTGTGCAAATTATAGTCATCCTTGGACACTTGTCCAATATAAAACTTTACAATAAAAGTTAACATAATGTTTCCAATATAAAGTGTTTTTTCAGCAAAAAGGGTATGTTACAGTCGCCATCCTCTATCGTATTATTGGTTGGAAGGCTAGTACAATGCCTTTATCAATTTGAAAGGACTCAGCGATACCATAGAAGAAAATTCATTACAGGAATGCTAGTGTGCGTTTCCCTATCCAACTTTCCATTATATTTTTTGTATTTATTAGTTTTTGAGGATGTTGGGAATGCTTTGGGAAATTACATAAAATCAAATACTGAGAATGAAATAGTGGGTTTACGCACATATGCACATATTTGGGTTGAGACGGACCTTAGTAAAGGTGTTCTGGACAAAAATATTCTCAAATGAAAGGACTTTAAATACACATAGATTTTGGATTATGAGATGACAAATTTTAGATGCAAGATATGTCACTTTACAAGGCATTTAAAAACTACTTGTCTACATGCTTGCACTCAATAATTAATTAATGAAAATATAGGAAATAGCATAAATAACAGAACTCAGAAATGTTGTATTGATCGCAGGCCACTTCGAGGGGGAAACCTCCTTTGAGCATGCTCAATACAAATAACTTCATGGTGCCTTCATTGGCCTCAACACACATTTATATACTAAGTCTATGCCAAATACTATGGGTCAATACCATGGAACATATAATACTACGGGACAACTTACAAAGCATATGCGTCCAATACTATGGGTCAATACCATGGGCTAATACAAACTATGGGTCGACAAATACTACGAGACGACTTACAAGGCATATGCGTCCAACAACAATATAATAACAAAGGAAAGAGAAGGGTTGAAACAGGTTCCTAAAATCCTCTCTCCCTTATAAAAAGCTTTGTCCTCAAAGATTTAGATGTGGAAATTGATGCGGAATCTGAAGGAGTGGTTCCTCTATAGCATCCTCGGATTGCATTTCGTGCCCTAAATTAATACCTCTGTGATAGATTGAGAGAGAAGCTGATGCCTTTTGAGTTTCAGGGATGATTGCTTGGAAGGCTGTAGACGAAGAAGAACCATATCACCTGCTTGAAAAGTGCGCTCGGAACGGTGTTGATCGGCTTGTTGTTTCATTCAAATTCCTGCCATGTGAAGATTGTCCTGTAAAATGAGATGAATATGATCGTGGTTTCAAAGAACCAAGTCAATTTCCTGAACTGGGGAACTATTGAGAGTGTATGGAAGAAGAACTGGCGGTGCCTGTTCATAGATTGCTTCATATGGTGTAATTTTAGATGTGGTATTGTACCAATAGAGTGCTTCAAGGAAATCCATAGAAATAGCTTTCCAAATCTGTGTCGGGATGGGCAAGGGTACAAGCAGTCCCGAAAGGAGTGTTGTTTCACCCTTGTTGACCTGGAAAGTATCACAGTTAGCCACCATCTGTTGAATTGTCATTTTCAGTCCCTTCCAAAAGAAGTTACACTATTCCCGGTCATACTTTTTGAGGAACCCAGAGTGCCCTGCCGATGGAGAAGCATGGATTTCATAGAAGACATAGCCCTGTTGAACAGATTGCAACCAATTTGGAACAAGCAGAGAAATAGATGAAAGAAAAACTAGGTCATCAAATGTGCGAGAAGGAGCATCCACCACCAGATTGTCCTTACCCTTCTTGTAAGTGATCGCATAGGCATAACCCATGAGTTGGAGAATCCATTTTAGGTGTGCTGGGGAGGAGACCCGTTGTTCTAGGAAATTTCCCAGACTCTGGTGATCAGTCTTGATGCAGAAATAATTCCCTAATAGGTATGGTTGGAACTTCTGTACTGCATGCAAAATAGCCATCATTTCCTTCCTAGATGTAGATGCAGCTAAATTCTAACCCGAAAGGGCTCTTGAAGGCGGCAAGCCCACTGTTTCATCAAAGATACCTGCATATATATCCAAGAAAGTAGTGGAGACCATTGATGGGTGCATCTGAATGGAATGGAGCTGAGTGATGACACCATGTGAATTATTCTTAAGGATCTTTTCCAGGAGATGTGAACTGATGATGTAGAGAGACCCTGGTTGTAAGCCCGTAAATGTGTGTTGTTTTCCATTGATTGAAAATTGCATCCAAAGCTCAGCAAAAAAGCATAAGATGGTGCCAAGTGTGCGTAACCATTGAATGCCCAAAACCACATCACATCTGCCTAAGGACAAGGAAAACATGTCAAAGAGCAGGTTATAATCTTCTAGAGAGATACGCACATTGTGACACTTCCCCTTGCAAGGTGAGGTGCCCCCATTGACAATCATGACTTCAAAAGGGGAGCAAGGATGGAAAAAACAATCAATCTGTTTGGTTATCCGATGGTCAATGAAATTATGAGTGCTACCAGAATCAATGAGTATGGTAAGAGAGATCTTCTTGAAGTAACCCCTGATCCGCATTGTTTGTGGGCTAGTGACTTGGGCTAAAGCATGGAGAGATATCTCTAGGTGGTCATCCAGAGACGAAGGGTCAACAAGCGGTTGTTGAATGTCGACCTGATCATCTAGTGTATCTGGATCTTCTACACCAAGTTTAGAGGCAAACGGAGAATCCACATCTAAGCGATAGAGTTGTTGCTCAGCACATCTATGTCACCGAGTGAATTTCTCATCACAATTATAACAAAGGCCTTTTTGTCTACGTGCCCGCATCTTTGCTTCAGACAAATGCTTGATAGGAGTGGTGCAAGGAGCTGGCGTGATGGGAGGTAATTGGGAAACCATATTTATGAATGGAACAAAAGTGGATTTGGAGCATTGTTGGGATGCGATATTGTCCTCTGCCAACTTAGCCAACCATAGGACTTCTATCATTGTGTTGGGACAAAACATTTTAACCTCTGAACGGATTTCATCCTTAAGACCATTGATAAAACAACTCCTGTAGAATTCATCAAACAATATTTTTGTGTGATTGGCTAGTTTCTCAAATTCTGCCTGATACTCTCTCACAATGCCAAATTGGCAAATTTTAGTGAGTGCTCCTGTGAAGTCATCAAAAGCACTAGGACCAAATTGTTGCAAAAGGAGAGTTGGCAAAAATCTGTCCATGTTGGCTCGTCATGAGCCTAGATATACCAATGGTACCATTGAAGTGCTTCCTATTCCAAATGAAAGGATGCAAATGGAACTTTTTGGACATCAAAAGTATTAAGCAGACTGAAATATTGTTCTTCCCAGTATATCCATATCCTCAATTTCATCAATATCCTCAATACCCACCTCAGCAGTCGCAGTTGCAGCTGCAAAATAATCCTGTTCCTAATGTACCAATACGGCCTCAGCTGCCTGCCCAACCTAACCCTAACCCAAATAATAAAACAGTCCACCAATTGGAGGCTCTCAATATGCCGGCCTACTCTCTCTCCCCTGTACCTTGTAATGATATTCGCCTACGGTCTGGGAAGATAATAGAACGTGTAATTTCAGAAAATATTCCACCGTCTGTGCATGACAAAGAAGAGAGTTCCCAGCATCCATTTGATCCGGTTCCTATCACTGAAGGTGCTGAGCATCCCTCAGATGGGACGGATGAAAAATTAAATGATAAATCGGATAACACGCAGCCTACCCAGCTGGTAAGGCAACCACCATACCCTAAGAGACTAATGCTGCCAAAAATAGGGGGGCAACCTCAGTTCAATCTCTTAGGAGAATTGAAGAACCTTTATGTTAAGATCCCCCTTTTGCAAGCTCTTCAAGATGTACCTATTTATGCTAGAACTGTTCGGGACCTGTGCACTAAAAGACCGGGAAGGAAACCCAGAGATCCTCCTACTGTTCATGTCATAGGGAATTTATCTGCTTTAATGACCGGAAAAACCCCTATAACCAAGTATGAGGATCCTGGCAATCCTACTGTCACTGTACACATAGGACAAACGCAGATACCCAACGTACTAGTAGATTTAGGAGCTGCGATCAATGTTATAACAATGGAGACTGTAAAGAAGCTCGGATTCACCAATATTAGACCAACCCCTACCATTTTGGAATTGGCAGACAGATCCACCATCAGACTCGAAGGGATTTTGGACGACCTTGTCATTTCAGTAGACTCATGGGAATACCCTGCCGACTTTCTGGTATTACAACCAAAATCACAGCTGGGGGGACACCCATTGATCTTGGGGAGGCCTTGGTTGGCTATAGCTGATGCTTGCATCAGCTGTCGATCAGGATCTATGACTATATCTGATGGTATGGAAACCAAAAACCTCACCCTGTACCCTCCAGCACGGCCGAGTCTAGAAACAGAAACTTCCCTTTGGATAGAACAGGAAGAGGAGGAGGATGTTCAGCCATTACTAACAATAGGGAAGGCACTAACCTTCAAAAACGAAACAGAAGACGATGCCATTAATAATTTCATTAGCGAACCTACTTCAGTAGATAAGGAAGTTTATAAACTCCTGAACAGTACCCTTGGTAAGGAAGAACAAGAACAGCTTACGGAGGAAGCACTAGTCAATGACACAAACATAATCCCAGTTTTGAAAAACTCGAGAAGCATTCCTATTGAGGTAGAGCCTGGAAGAACTTTGAACATCAACCCTGGTCTCTCCTCAGAAGAACAGATGCGCCTAACCAATCTCTTGAAGGAACGTAAGGGGGCATTCGCCTGGGAGTATACAGACATGAAGGGTATTCCTTCCAGTCTGTGCACTCATCATATTTATATTAAAAATGACTCCCGGCCTGTATGTCAACCCCAACGACGCATGAACCCCAATTTGAGGGATATAGTGAAGGAGGAAATCCAGAAACTCTTGGAAGCAAGATTTATCTATCCTATTTCAGATAGTGAGTGGGTTTCCCCACTTGTAATTGTGCCCAAGAAAAATGGTAAATGGAGAGTCTGTGTCGATTATAGGGAGCTGAACAAAGCTACACAAAAGGATCATTTTCCTCTGCCCTTTATTGACCAGGTACTTGATACCCTATCAGGGAAGAAGTTCTTCTCCTTCCTAGATGGGTTCAGTGGGTACAATCAAATTCAGATTGCTCCAGAGGATCAGGATAAGACCACCTTCACTTGCCCCTGGGGAACGTTCGCCTACAGGGTGCTTCCCTTTGGCTTATGCAATGCACCTGCAACGTTCCAAAGAGCTGTGATTGGCATATTTTCTGAATTGGTTAATGATAGTATGGAAGTTTTTATGGATGGTTTTACTCCCTATGGAAAGGATTTTGAGGAAGCACTGGAAAATTTAAAGAAAGTTTTAATTCGCTGTGAACAGGCTCGCCTCTCACTAAGCACTGAAAAATGCCACATGATGATGAGTGAGGGGGTGGTATTAGGACATTTCATCTCTACTGATGGTATTCAAGTGGATCCTTAAAAAATTAAGGTGATAAAAAATATACCAACTCCTTCAACTCAGAAAGAGGTGCGAAGTTTTCTGGGACATGCTGGATATTACAGGAGATTCATAGAAAACTTCTCCAAACTTGCTTCTCCTTTGTTTTCATTGTTAATGAAGGACGCACAGTTTGTGTGGAGTGCAGCATGCCAGACAGCATTTGATAAGCTTAAAGAGAAACTGTCCACAACCCCTATTTTAAGGGGACCTAATTGGACCATACCTTTCCACATTTCTTCAGATGCTTCTGATACTGCCATTGGAGCAGTACTAGGACAGCAGGATGGTCAAGTACCTTATGCTATTTATTATGTTAGTAAAAACTTAGCCCCTGCTGAACTAAATTATACTGTTACTGAAAAAGAATTCCTTGCTATTGTTTATTCTATTAATAAGTTTCGGCATTACATTACTGGGTATCCTACATTTGTGCATACTGACCACTTTGCCATTAAGTATTTAATGAACAAACCTGTCACAAATGCCAGAGTAACCAGGTGGCTTTTATTATTACAGGAATTTGATATTACTATTATAGATAAACCTGGAAAAGAAAATGTTGTTGCTGATTTTTTATCACGATTTACTAACAGTGATGACAGTTCACCTGTTGAGGATGCTTTCCCGGATGAACATTTATTCGCACTCTCAGCTCATTCACCCTGGTATGCAGACGTTGCTAATTATTTGGTTGCAGGAAAGCTTCCGCCACATATGTCTAAACGAGAGAAAAGAAAAATTATCCAGCAAAGTGCCAGGTATTGTTGGCTCAAAGGCCATCTCTTTTACACAGGACCTGATCTTGAGATTAGAAGATGTGTAAGGGAAGATGAGATCTTTCATATACTGAAGGCCTGTCATGATGAACCTTGCGGAGGACACTTTGCAGACAAAAGAACAGGGCATAAGGCGTTATGGATGGGCTATTATTGGCCGACACTGTTCAGAGATGCTAAAAGATATGTTCAGTCCTGTGACAGCTGCCAAAGGATGGGCCAACCTAATAAGACAGATCAGATGCCTTTACAGCCCCAAGTGGTACTAGAACCGTTTGATAGATGGGCATTGGACTTTGTTGGTCCTATCAACCCTCCTTCCAGACAGAAGGTTTACATTTTGGTGTGTACAGATTACATGACCAAGTGGGTAGAAGCTGTAGCTTTGGCTAAGGCTAATGACCAGGCGGTGATTGATTTTCTGTATAGTGAAGTTTTTACCCTCTTTGGGGTACCAAAGGAAGTAGTTACCGATGGGGGACCGCAATTCACCTCACACCAATTTGAATCCTTGCTCTGGAGGTATCATGTGCAGCACAAGATAGCTTCACCTTATCATCCCCAGGCCAATGGTCAGGTGGAAAGCACTAATAAAGTTATCGAAGCAATCCTTACTAAAACAGTTAAAAGCCATCGAAGGGATTGGGCTGACAGGCTTCCAGAAGCACTGTGGGCATATCGCACAACTTGGCGCAACACCACGGGCTTTTCTCCCTATGATCTGGTGTATGGAAAGAGTGCCATCTTTCCAATTGAATTTGAGATCAAGACCCTGAAAACAACCATTGAAATGAACCTGGATGTAACAGAAGCCCAGAAAAGAAGATTGAATCAATTAAATGAATTGGATGAGAAACGGTTAGCTGCAGTAGACCAGACTGTGCTGCTTCAGCAACAGAGATCTAACTGGCATGACCGATTCATCAAAAAGAAAATCTTTCGTGAAGGAGACTGGGCACTATTATACGACTCCAGATTCAAGAAGGATTTTAAAGGAAAATTACGCACAAGATGGCTGGGTCCATATTTGGTTGACAGGGTATTTGACAACGGCACTGTTCGCCTGGTGACCATTGATGAAAACCGTATACCATTACTTGATAACGGCCACAGACTGCGACTGTATCGGAAGCCCATTTCGAAAGATGCATTCATTTCACAGATTGCTGCTGATCCAGACTATCAATTGGCACCAGAGCAGGAACTTTTCTCTACCTTTGCCAAACCTTAAACTGAAAATTGTATTTGCTGTACATAAATAATTTCTTGCTGTAGCGTATAGATTTTCTTTCTTTTTTTTGCATTTGATCTCTTTGGTTGCTGTCGTCTTTCAAAAATTTTCAGGGAAGCGCCAGGAGAACGACCAGTTTGGGCCCGTTAGATGAAAATCTCCCTGTGCCGTCCTTGCTTTAAAAAAAAAAAAAAAAAAAAAAAAAATTCCAACAGCTGCAACATATTTTCCGGCAGCTGTAACATATTTTCCGGCAGCTGTATATCCTTTTCCGGCAACCACATTATCCTTTTCCCTAGCAGCCGCAAAATCCCTTTTCCCGCTTGCCGTCGATTTTTTTCCGGCGGCTGCAACTTCGGCGGCTGCAACATCGGTGGCTGCAACATTAGCGGCTGCAACATCGGCGGCTGCAACATCGGCAGCTGCAACCCCAGTCCCCGCAGCTGCCACCTCATCTTCCCTGCGGCTGCCACCTCATCTTCCCCGCGGCTGCCACCTCATCTTCCCCACGGTTGCCACCCCCATTTCCCAGCGGCTGCCACTTCATTTACCAGCCACGGCCATTTCATTTCCCGGTAGCCGTAATGGCCTTTTTCCGTCAGCCGTCAATCTTTTCCGGCAGCTGCAACTTCGGCGGCTGCAACATCGGAAGCTGTAACATCTTTTTCCGCAGCTGCCACCCCCATTTCCCAGCGGCTGCCACTTCATTTACCAGCCACGGCCATTTCATTTCCCGGTAGCCGTAAAGCCCTTTTTCCGTCAGCCGTCAATGTTTTCCGGCAGCTGCAACTTCAGCGGCTGCAACATCGAAAGCTGTAACATCTTTTTCCGCAGCTGCCACCCCCATTTCCCAGCGGCTGCCACTTCATTTACCAGCCACGGCCATTTCATTTCCCGGTAGCCGTAATGCCCTTTTTCCGTCAGCCGTCAATCTTTTTCGGCAGCTGCAACTTCGGCGGCTGCAACATCTTTTTCCCGCAGCCGCCACCTCATTTCCCAGCGGCTGCCACCTCATTTCCCAGCGGCTGCCACCTCATTGACCAGTCACTGCCACATCATTTCCCTGCAGCTGCCATTTCTTTCCAGCGGCTGCAACATATTTCCCATAGTCGTAAAAAATTTTTTCTCGCCAGCTGTATGTTTTTTTCCCGTCGCCGTAAAACTTTTCCGGGACAGCCGTAATTTTCCCTGATATCGTAATTTTTTTTTTTTTTTCGGCTGCCGTGAATTCTTTTCCGGTGGCTGCAACTTCTTTCCTGCCAGCTGCAACAGCTTTTTCATCGGCCGCGCTATCATTTCTTTGGCAACTTGCAGTGGTAACTCCCGTGTTAACAGAAGAATTGTTTCAACCTGCTAATCATGATGCTGATTCATCCCAGTCATGCCGGCGAACTCATCATTCCAACCCCGAGGACGCGATGGCTTGTGTTTCACCGGAGAAATAAATTAGTGCCTTATCCGAGTCATCATGATCCCACGTCTGACTGTGCATGCGTTCGGCTCCGTGACGTCACCAACTGCATGCTCCACCAGTTTCCGCAGCCTTCCGACGCACAGTTTTATGAGGTATGTCTTTCATTTATCACGTGATTAAGCATTGATATCATTTAAACGATATTGGTCGTACCTTCACTCGTACCACCATTTATACCTGATTAAACCTTTCCCTTGTACAACGTAATACTAATAACTGCCACCTTCCCCAATTCGGCATGGAAATTTTAAACGCTTTTCTGTGCTCAACTTTCCGAATTTGCTCATTCGCTCAACGTCTCCGCTCAACGATTCGTGCATTCTCTGTGCTGCAACTTCCATTCTGGGATCCTGTAATTTGTCGAATAGCAGTCTTAGCCTGCAGCCAGGACCATGGGGATTCCAGTTCGCCATGAACCTTTCAATACCCGGGAACTCAGGCGAAACCTTCAAGTTTTCGCTATCTTTCAAGCTGCTGGTTGGCTCGAATTCTTTGAGCGATTAGATGGATTCGATCGGGATGCAGCCCTGCAGTTTGCCTTGAATCTTACCAAGACTCATTCCACGGTGTGGGGGTTGTGTATAGACGTCTCCGAGACCATTATATCTGAGGTTACAGCCATCCCGATGGTGGGGAAACCATGGTTCAACCGACGAGTCCCTGCAACGGTTGCACGAGAAGAATTTTTACTTCCAGGGGAGCAAGTTGAAGCATCCAGGAGAGGGATTGCACTGAACTCACTGCCGCGGCCATGGGACCAGGTTGCTGTCTTCCTCAAGAAATACATTACCTGCGAAGGTAGATACCAAACTGTGTATAACTCTGAACTTCCTTTGCTTTCTCATCTCCGCCATGGCATTTTGTTGAACATTCCATTTTATTTATTGCACGACTTGCGTCATATGGCAACATTTGTTCAGTCTGCGAAGCACCCACTGTCCTCTCTCACCCACCATGGCCTTATCAAGATAATTATTGTAAGAACCCTTTCCCAACATAATATAACTTGGGAACAATTTATAACCCGACCACAGCAACCTGTTCCCTTGAGGGTTATCCCATTGCAGCAATTACAGGTTCCCCCACAACAGGAGGATCGGAGTTCCTCCAGTGAAGTTGGGGGGAGGGATGAAATGGGAGAAGAACAGCAATCGGGGGCACATGCAGGACCATCCGGGGTGAGTAAAACCACAGAGGAAGAACAACCAGGGGCACAGTCAGAGCCATTCGAGGTAGATGAATCCACAGCACAAGCAGAACCAGTGGGGGATGACACTGTATTTGAAGGAGAGCAAGGGGAAGCACAAACAGAGCCATCAGGCGACAATGTAGATGAAACCTTCTTGGAAAACCTAGATAACAGGACAGCTCCGACAGCAGAAGGTGAAATTGGAGCAGCATCAAATGCTGCGACAATGGAACCTGAAGATGACGGAGCTAGGGCAATGGAAGAATACATTGAGCTGGTTACAATTGAGTCTTCACCTGAGTGGGTAGGAGGAGGAGCTGTGATTGAAGAAGAACAGCATGAGGGGCAGGGAAATATTCCTTTGACTTCAGTTTTGCCCCCCTATATTCCAGCTCCACAAGAAGAAACACCACAAAAAGAAAAGTCACAAAAGAAAACGCCACAGAAAAGGAAGAGGGCCACCAATGAATTTGATCTAATAGTACCAATCAGGAGGAAACGAACTCGATCAATCACAGCAGCAGAGGCAGCTAGGAAAAGATGGGCAACCTTAGAGACACAGGTTGAGCCCCCAATCCTTACACCAAGACCGAGGGATGCTCCACAAAGGCCAGTGGAGGAAGAACCTGGAATTGAAGGACTCTTGTATGAGAATGCAATGCTGAAAGAGGACCTCCAAGCACTTAGAAGGGAGCTGAAAACGTGGAAGGAAACCTGCAGAAAGCAGGGTGAAAGAAAAATGTACACATTAATAGAGGCTGCAGACCAAGTGGAGGAATCAGCTTCTGCTGGAGCTGGGGAAAAGGATGAGCGAATACTCTGCCCCACCTGTGGAGAAATCTTTGAGGAAGCAGGCCATAAAATTTTACTTAGCACTTATTCAGCACAACAGCCTGTAGCCACAGTAGGGAAAGCAGTGGAAAAAGAAGGTGCTGTCACACAAGAACCAGCACTTTTAAACATCCTTGCTGCAGCTGCCACTTCCCATGATGCAAAAATTATAGAACAGATGGGAGAAGAACTTGGAGTGGAGGACGCCCTGGAGATTTATAAGGAATGTATGGTAACCCCGGAATGTTCCCACGACATAAAGATTATAGAACAGATGGGAGAAGAACTTGGAATGAAGGATGCTCTGGAGCTTATAAAAGAATATAGTGAGACCCCAGAATGTTCCCACGATACAGAGATCATAGAGCTGAAGGATACTCTGGAGGTTAGTGAAGAATTTTATGCTGTAACCCCAGAACGTTCCCAGGACACAATAATTTTAGAAGGAGAGACAGAAAGGCAGGACAGTGATAAATTGGAACAGGATGCTGTAACACAAGAACCAGCAACCCTGAATATAATTGTCCAACCGGCCAAGCAAACAGGAGAAGAAGCTGGGACAGAGGATACTCTGGAATTTAATGATGAACTCTGGGTTTTAACCCCAGAGGACTCCCATGATACAGAACTCATAGAAGAGGAGTTGCAGCAAAAGAAGGATGAAGAGGTAAGCCAGGATGTTGCTACACAAGAACCAACATCCTTGGAAGCTGCAGCAAGAACTCCTGAATTGCAGTTGGAAGATAACCTGGGAGTGGATATCATTCCTGATACACAGTGGAGTGAAGATGAACAGGTATAGACACCATGCTCCGGTGACACTGAAATCTTGGAGGAGGAGCTGCAATTTGAAAAGGATATCCAGTCTCAGCAGCAGAAGGACAAAGAAGACACTGTTACACAAGAACCAGTGTCTCCAAAAGCAATAAAGGTAGCTGCTGAAGAAGGTTTAAAGGATGTTGCTGTTACACAAGAACCAGCAACTCTCCTGTTAAAATTAGATGTGCTGGAAGACATTGTCCCACAAGAACCAGTGCTTCCACCTCCTAGAGATGTCATTGAGTTGGATTCGGATTGAGGATTTTTTTTCAACTCCCCCAGGCATAGCATAATGAGACCGCAGAAAGATTCCCACCACACCAAGTGCATTCCCAGATATCAGCAAGTAGCAGTGGAAGGGAAACAGTGAAGTTGGAAGATGCTGGGTTACTCACAGAAGCCTTTCAAAAGATAGATGAGATGCCTGAGTTCCCTACATTCCTTCCTCTCTCCTGGATAGAGCTCAGTTCACGATTCAGATGCAGGTTGTTGCATGAGGACATGCAACAGGGTAGTTGGGGGGAGATGTTGAGCCCAGAATTGGCCCTTTTTTATCATCATTTATCATCTTCCCTGCCCTTGTCCTACACCAATTATCTTGGCAATTAGACTTATTGTCCTCATCTTATTCCCCAAATTACCAAGGTATGGCCGATTATTGTTTTATTGTATTAATACTTATGATTGTGATAATTAAAGCTGTGCATCTCTTAATTTGTGCTAACATGATGCGATTTATGAAGGTAGTTGAGACAAATAGACTCCAGGAAGATCGGAGCTGAACAAGTCATGAAGGAAGGGACGTTCATTGCTTATAGAAGGGATCCTTGGGGCTCGAATCATCAATCAAAACACAGCTGTGACAGGGTAGTTGTAACAGAATTTGCTATCTTAAGTATGTTTCTGCTCGAGTCTAGCTGTAAGCTGGAAGGACCGTCACTCTTGGGTCAATTAATAACTTTCTCATATTTGGATATTTCTGTTCTGCCACGCATGGTAACAGCTAGTTATTTAGGGCGCCTGAAGATCAGAGATCTTCATGGCTGCCCAATTATAGGATTAGATGTTACAATTTGTATGTATAAATATGGGGAGTTGCCTCGACCCAGGGGTTGAACAGCAAACAATTAATTTATTTTGTATTAGCAGCCAAGCCAAACTGTGTACCCATTCTTCTGTTAATATAAGGGGTTACTTTTGAGTTAAAGAGGGTGTTGTTCAACCAGCGTCTCTGTGTGAAGACTGGGCCCGTCTTCCACAGAGATTGCTGAGTTAAATTAGGATTTTATCTTTCTTATTGTGTGATGCTTTGTTCTTTCTTTTGCACGCAGCAGCAATATTTATTGTGTGGATTTCTCAGTAAAAGATTAAATTTCTGTGAGATTGGTGAATGGTATAGAATAATAGTCGACTGAGTCAGGGTTGCTTTACACATTTCAATTTCTGTTCACACTGCCGTGTTCATCCTCCAGTTGAGACGTGATCCCAGGAGCTCTTACAATTTAGCTTTCCTGTTATGTGTTGATTGATTTCTATTTTGCAATTCAGTTTCTTAGAACAGTTGCTTCAATCTCTTTCATTTGAAATTCTAGAGTAATGTTCAGTTCATGCTTTATGATTCCCAGCTTGATTAGATTAGACAAGTGATTATTTTAGAATGCGAATGAGATTTCCTTTTTGCAATCGTTGATTAGATCTGATACCATTTCTTCTTGATGCATAATAGAAAAGAATTATAGTATAGCAGTTAGAAGGCAATTGGGATTGCATAGATTCTTGGGATGAACATGAATGATAGAAGATAAAAGTATTCACTTCTAATGGTTTTGTGTTTAAGCATATATTGTGCACTTATCCTTTGAAATAAAAAGACTTTCTCGGGTTGACAATAAATTTCATATACTCTGTGTGTTTGGTATTAATTTATCTGCAAATAGAGTGCTTGACAGTATGTATGATTATGTGCGAGATCTTGAGGATGACACAATGATAACACTAGTGCACACTTCAGCATGCATAGTGGTCCCAGATGGATAGAAGTTCAAAGACATATAATCACGATGCTATCAAGAGGGGGAAACCACACAAACATACAAGATAAGTATTTGAGTTGTTATTTGAATTACCTCTTGAATCTCTGAAAAGTAAATGATATTGCTCGTAATAGTTGTATGCACAATAGGTTATCATGTCAACATGATGTGATGATTATGAAGTATTACTAATCATGTAAGTAACCTTGATTTGTAGGAAAGATCATGTGCTATGATCTACAAAAGAAGGATGATGAACACGTGTTCCAAAGAACAAGTGATGGATGTTCAACAAAAAGACTTACAAATCAAACGTATTATAGAAGGCTCGTAGTTAGAGGATTCTCTTAGAAAGAGAGAGAATCATGATAAGATGTTTGCTCCAAGTGGCTAGACAAGACTGTTTTCTTAATGGTGTAATTAAAGAAGAAGTGTGAATCGAGCAAACTCCCAGGATTCGATAGAGAATCACATGATTGAAGAAAGCTCTATACAGGTACCCAGGATCGATAGTCATTTGATGAGTTTAATGATCACCACGGATGATGCGGATTTCAACCTTTGCTACAAGGTTGAAGATGGTTTCTATATACAGATGACATTCTTCCCTTAGATGACATGATTTAATTTTGTCTACATAATTGACGAAGTTGACTCCAAAGTGAAATATTGAATAAGAAGAATTTGTAATCTTTAAATTTAAAATTATAGTTATCTTTATTAAACCATTAGTATAATCTTTATTCAGATATTAAAGTGTTTTAGAATTTTTTTGTTCATGGTTCCACCATCAAATGTTCGTGGTCCCATCAAATTTTTACGGTTGCACCAACTTTTTTCATGGTTTTGTAAACAATGATCATGGTTCCACCACTATATTTTCAGATTTCCACTCATAAATATTCTACCAACAAATATCCATGGTTTCACAATCTTATAATGAACCTTGTCATATATAATGTTGTCAACTTTGATTATTTTATAATGATATTAAAAAAAAAGCATATTAAAATATTATATATGAATAAAAAATATTTAATTATTTTTATAATTAATATATAGTTTATTTCAATTTCTAATTTTAATATAATATATCTTTAAAGAAAATCCATTTTTTTTAATAATATAATATATATTTTTCAAAAGAAATGATATACTGAAAATGGTTGCATGTTGCAAGTTATTTTGATTTATCAAAGTCTCTTATATCTCAAATGTTAAGGTTTTGGCTAATATTAAAGTCAAATATTTCTTTAATTTTTGATTTATAGTTCCAAGTAACAGTTGTTTGCCCCCACCCCATCAAAGTCCATAATTCCTATAACTCTGGCCTATCCGCTTTTTCTGATATATTTTAACTTTTCTCCTAAGCCTAGTCAGAAACATGCAACCTTCTTTCAACATTTTTCAATACTCGTCCTTCCCTGATGTATTTGAAGACCTTCTTTTAAATTGCAAAGTTCGAAGACCACTTCAGGGCACTGCTAGAAACCCATCTTCATACTAAAACAACTAAGAAACATGAACGCAAAGAATAATTTAAAAGTGGTTGAACAACGGAGAGGAGCCAAAGACATTAAAAAAACATTGCAAAGCAGAATAAACTGAGGAAAGCATTAACCGTAAAGAATAATTTCTGAAGAGAAGAGTAATATGTAATATGAGTTTTGATTTGTCTTTATCGATAATCCTATTTAAAAAAAATCCTAATTAAAAACAAATAAAGCAGAGAATATCCATGGTCTATCTGTATCCTTTTGAATTTTTAATAGCATTTAACTTCCTCGGTTATCTAGCCCTTTACAGAACTTTAACTGTTGTAGACAGGAACAAATTGAAGCTAGAAACTATGCATTTTTGGTTTTTCAGGTTGTCAGTATCTAAAGTTGATCAGTACTCGTTATAACGGTTACTATTTTAAGAATTATTTTGGTTAAACTTTGACACAGTGTAAAATCCAGAAAATCAAGCATCCTCTGTCAATAGAATTGGGTATCCAAAAATTCTGCTTGATCTTTTGGATTTTGCACTTTGTCAGACTTTAAACACAATCATTTTTAAATTCAAACACAATGCAAAATCCAAAAAATCAAGCACAATGTGAACACACTATGAAAGCTTCCATGCTCATATATCCATGTTTGATTTTTGTTTCTACTGCTATAAAATAGTTTATTTGTCGAAATTATTTTCCCACAGAAGAAATTTGATCAATATTACTAGCCCATCTAATGTTGGAGATGAAAATGCAGCCCATATGTATCATTATTGTAATAGTGTACTATGCTCATGCAAGGACCCTAATGCTGCTGGTCAGTGAGTATTGTTTCATTCCTTCTCTATTTATGCTTACAGGTATCGCGACTGATGCCATAATCAACAACTGGTTACAATTATCTCATCAGAAGTGGTCCCTTTGTGAGAGGCATGAGATAATGGTAGAGAATATATGTTTAGTTATCTAGAAAAAATAAAATTTGAAAGGATAAATAACAAAACGTTGTAATTTATGGTTGATTATTCCAGAATGTGTGGAACCATTCCAAGTTCACATTACAATGCGAGAAAGCACATACTCGTCTTACGTCTTAAAGGCGAGGAGTCTGTCTGGTGTTTAAGGATCGCTATAAATACATAGAAACTTGGCATTTGGTAGTTTTAATTTAAAATTTTAAAATTAATTTTATTTTAATTCAGATAAAAATAATCCTTTTATATTTATTATAAAAAAGAATTTATATTTTCAAAAAACATAAAATTAATTTTTAAATTTCTTAATATTTAATTTAATATAAACTTTTTTTACAACTTTACAAAACATTATAGAAATAGTTTCAAATTTTTAAAACTAATTAAAAGTCAAAAGAAATTGGCAATTAGTCGATTACAATATCCCTGCCTGGGCAACTATAATAATATATGTATATATTTAAAATGTACGTACGTGTATATGAAGAGTATACACTACTCATTCAATCAATACACACCATTCATGAATACACATCATTCATTCTGAATGTAAACATCAAGCTACCAAAAGCTTTATAATAAGACTTAAATACTGCAAGGATCACCTAAATTAATACAATTATACAGGACATTCTCACCTAAATTAATAATATGCACGTCGACAGTCTCTTAGCACGTCATGGATTTGATAAATGCATTGCATGACTATCGCCATCTTCCGCTTTTTTCTCCGAATGTCATACAACTTACTTTACTGATCTGTATGCTCACAACTGTTCACCTTGCAGATATTCATTTCACAAAATCAAAACCTAATCCAGAGATCTATTTTTCAAATAACACATTGACATGAATCGGATAAAGTTGCAATCAACTTATAACATATCGACTAATTACTTTGCTGCTAATCACAATTAGACTCTGGTACGTACCTCCTGTTTAGTGTTCAAAAGGGTTAGCGGGGCATTTTGCACTTAGAGACAGAGCACGTGCAATCATAGACAGAGCAGAATGCCTGCAGGCATGTCAGGAGCAAAAGTATCGTTGCAGCTACAAGAGATAGAAATTTCCAGGACCTGAATACAAATTTGTTCGCAGATTCCACGACCACAACTTTCCATCGATTCTTATGATAACGATTTAAATCCTTTATAACTTTGTCCAGATAAGCAACTTTTGTGAGATCAGCGCACTTACCCATGCTGTTAAAAAGGTTGGCAACCTCTATGTTATTTTGAAGGTGGTTGGAAATAATTCCCCTTTTGCTCAGCAATCTCACATCTTCTTCTGTGTCAATCATCCCGTTCATGAAATCGATGTATCGTCTGAAAACAAGCCCACCAGGTGCCACATAAGCTTCGAATGCGACCAGATTTCTGAGGATCACATCTGTGTTGGTGCCCAACTTTATTTCTGGGAGATAAAGAGTGGCAGTTTCCTTATCAAATCGTATTTTGGTGAGGTCCCCATCGGTAACAGAGAATCTGACACCTGCAAAGTATAAATCGGCCACAGATGGAATAACCAATTCGTCTCTCCTGGGCGGTATGAACTGAACAGAGGATTCTTCCACTTCTCCCTCCTCCTTAGTTTTGTTGGCATCTTCATTGTCAGTAAAAGCCAAGCGTCTCTTAAACGAACGCAGAACAGGTAGTTTCCAAAGAGTAGCAAAGGGCAACCTCTTCACAACTTGCAGAGGCCTCCCGTTCAGCGCTCTGGCAGGGCCAACCTTGAAAGCGGAGAGAGTCTCCCATACTAAACTGAAGCATAATCGTGAAACCGTTGACACGTCGGATGCAACAGGCGCATCGTTTTCTTGTTCAGACTCGTGTATAAAGGTTGACACGTCGGATGCATCAGACGCATCGCTAATTTCTTGTTCAGTTAGACTAGGGTTTTGATTGCTGGAAAGAGGAACGATTGAGTAGTACAACGCCTCCAGCAAGTGTCCTCTTTTGTCTATACTGAGCTTCGAATCTTCGGGTAACTTGAAGGTGAAAGGAGATAATTCGTGGCATACAAGTCTTAGCAGCCTTCGGAGCCTCTCCTCAGCGTTGGCTTTAGAACCCTCAAACTGCAACTCCAAAAGCTTTTGCAAAAGAAAGAGCGGCAGTTGATTTTCCAGCATCATCACATCTCTGGCAATGGCGTTTCGGGCAGAGATGGTGCCATATAGATCTAAATCTCGTCCCAGCTGCTTGAAGTCCGTGCAGGAGCTTTGGTCGGCATTTCTCACATAAGACTGCAAATGTTCGAGAAGAAAGGCGGCGTCCAATGCCATGAACCACGCCAAGGTTTCTTCCTTGTATTCGATCAACTTGTGATAGCATCTCCGGATTTGCTTGTCGTGCTTCTTGAACTCCTCCACAACGACGGTCTCAAAGTTGGATCCGTTGATTCTTTTCTGAAATCTACAAGCAGCTTCCAGTTTGTAGCGTTCCATATGATCGTCGAGATGACATCCCCAACGGTGATAGGGTCCGATGGAAACAAACTGGGGAATGTACGCCTCCCGCTTCACTGCTAATAACTCTTTCGGGACCTGAAACACGGACACACGCAACTCCTCCACTTCTTCTTGTTGTCTTACATCATCCAGGGATTCCTTAATTTGCATAACCCAACATTTTTCGTCGATCTTCGGTATAACAACGTTAGTGCTGGATTCCATCTTTGAGGGTCGGAGAACAGGAGGAGCTCTGCTTCCTGAAACGAAATAGTAGAAAAATGTTAGGAAATAACTCTCAGAGAGATGATATGAAGCTCTTTTTATTGATTCACAAGAAACTATACACAGGGCTTTAATGCTCACGTTTGGACACGTAGTGACCATAGTTTGGGGAGTTGCTGGACCTATTGTTAGCTGTAGACTTCGAAGGTTTTTGATAAATTTGAATAAGCATGTAAAATGGTCGGTGTTTCACGTCTGTACATTTTGAAGTCTAGTGCTTAATTGAATGTTTCTAGTCTTTCGTTGTTTTATCCATCGCTTTCGTTAATCGCCACATGATTTGTTGTTTCAAGAATTGAAAAAATATACAAAGCCTTTTAAAAGAAAGAAATAAAAAGAGAATAAATGTAAATGGAAGCAAACTAACTATAAAGACTGATTCCCATTTCCATCATTCAAGAAAAAACTTACTCCTTTGCTTTATTCGATATGATTCAAACGAATTCAAGAAAAAAACACTGTCAACTCCTTTACATTATTCGATATGATTCAAACGAATTCAAGAAAAAACCAAAGTCGTTTACATGAGTGAGAGACGATTTAAAACAAATTCAAGAAAAAACAAATGGAGTATATTGTACCCTGTGCATGACTTTAATGCTTTAACGTGCATTTATACCTTCTTCGTTAAAGGTTCCCGTGAACTTCAAAGTACTTTCCTTTTTTCAACCAAAAATTACACATAAAATACAATGGAATATTGAGGGTACTGGGCGACGAACAATAACCAAACAGAGGCAGGCTCTCGGCGGAGGTCTGGAATTTCAAATTTTCTATATCTGTTAATTGGAAATTTGACGATTATATGCTTTTTATATTTGTTATTTCATGTTGTATACAAATTCACATCATGTTTTAATTTAAAATCAAACTTAACGCAAACATTTTAGGTTCATATTTTAAACATTGCTATTCTCTTATCCAAATATGACCAAGAACAACAAACAAAATGAAAAATCAATCTAACTAAATCAATTCTACTACAAAACACACAACTGACATCATAAAATATCTCTTCCCCGAAATGTGTCAACAAAACATCAAAAGATAAAAGTTTTAAGATGCAAACGCAACCAAAAAAGGGAAAAACAAAAAAAAGAAAGTCGGCAATGTCATAAACATGGGTCCACGGGGTACCAAGAAGGAGGGACGCTGGTTGAGCGGTCCCAAGGACAAGGATGGCCATGAGCCATACCGATCACTGTACGGAGTTCTCATTCCCAACTGACAATACAGGGTGTGCATTGAAAGGGACTGGAATTAATTGACCAAGAATTGTTAAGGAACATAACAGGTCATGGGTTCGAAACTAAACAGAGCGGGCAGCAAACACCAGGATAGAGAAGTGTAGAAGGCTGGTCCAGGATAATAGCCGTGAGTAATTACTGATGCATACAGGTTATAGTATATGTATTTATGACAGGAAATGTAAATGAATAAACGCCGATTAGTGTCAGATATTTTCGTAAGTGTCACTGATGACGTCTTCGTTTCACACACGCAGGACCTGATGGCGACTTGATATTTTCGTAAGTGTCACTGATCCAATCTTCTCATAATTCTGTCAGATGTCCACCAACACACACGCAGGACCTGATGGCGACGGTTTGACAGAAAATGGCCGGGATCAAATTTGAAGGGGAGGGTCGCATAATGCATTTCACTTTTAAGGGCTATGAGATATCGAACCCTTCAATGCTGACGTGTAAAAATAAATCATTCTTTTCAATTGAAAATGTAATAGTACAAATTGTAATATTACATCAAAATTTCATTATTGTTTTTATAAATTCACTAATAGAATGTTGAATTCACTAATAGAATGTCGAATTCACTAAAATTTCATTATTGTTTATATGAATTCCTTAATTATCCGTTTATCTGTTTAAGTGGGGGGTTTTCATTCTGCAAATCAATAAGCAAATTTTGGTGAAAACCCTAGGTGCAAATCACAAAGCATATTTTGGTGAAAATCCTAGGTGTCTCACTGTAGCCCGTTTTCTCACTCTAACCCGTTTCTACAACAGAAAGCGAGAAAGCATTTTTTAGGAAAACAAATAATGCAAATTACACTCTTTCTATAATGTTTTGAGAAAGAGAAAACGAGAAATCATTTTTAGGGAAACAAATAATGCAAATTACATTCTTCCTATAATGTTTTTTTAACCAAATTACTATAGTTGAAAATGTGTATGAAGCAACAAATACAAAATTGCTTGGCATACCTCTGTATAGTCATAGATGTTTGTCCATTTGCAATGCCAAATTGGCAATGCCGATTCGCCAAACTCTCCATTTGCCAACAACCCAAGACGAAAATGATGTGAATTAATATGCAGGCTTATTCATAAAGGAAGACCCCTAAACGAGCTGCCTTCCTCAAGCCAATAGGTAAGAGATCTACTAATTCTGGCATTCATCACCTGGAACTCAACCCATGTAGGGATATGGAACCGGAAGGAATGATCACTGAGTTGCTTAGCAATTGCCCCTGCCTTTGGTGCTGGTGCTGAAACTCCTACTAGTTTTGCCTTTGCCTTTGCCTTGGCCGCCAAACCCCTTTGGTTAATGAGATTGACCTCACAAAAATTACCAGTCACCAGTGGCCTCCTTGATTAGTCGAATGTTGAACCATGCTATGCTGGTGTAGCATTGCTGGTTACGAAAGGGGGCACTGGAAAACAAATGCCTTCAGGTGGAAATTCAAGACTCAAGCCAGGCCGAGTCGCTGCTCCTTTCGAATTTTCAAATTCTCAATCCATTATCCCATTCTCGATTCCCATAATGCATGATTCATGAATGAGCTAGCTGGGCGAGCCGTAGACTCCACGGTCACATGGTTGATGGGCCGAATCCATGCTCATGGCATAGCGTCCGTACAGTCAAATTCAATGGATGCGTCATGCTATTGCAATTTGCTGGCCCCTGGACCCTGGGCTATCGTTAATGGGCCTCCAGTTGCGATTCAAAAAACTTTGTCATTCGAAGAGGCTTCCACTATATTTTAATCAGAGTTCATTCCAAAGTAAAGAGATTTACCATATATCTAGTTGTTGGAGCTTATGAAAGAGTGTGTTGTCGTCACGGAGGCCACTTGCATGGTTGTTACGTTGGTTCAGGGAAGTCTGTCATGGAAATAGAAATACGAACACTTCTTAATTGTAATTTATAATTAAAAAAAATCAAACTGCAGATCATCTGAAGAAATTAAATGGATGAAGCAGAGCAATTTTTTCACCTGAACAACACTTACACATGGTTATAAAACATCCAAGATTTACAGGGTCGGCTATACCTTGTTCAACGTAAGAAAAAGAGTGGTGTTTCCACCTCATATCTAAACCCTAGATTGCGCCCAATGGCAGTGGAAGTCATACTGAACCGAGTAATACCTAAACTGCCAAAGCTTTGAGTTTTTCTTTCCAAGCAGCGATGCCCTTTCTTCCCGGCACCTATCCCCAGAAGAGGCGTGTTGGCCTAACAGTAATTTTATGACATGAATAAAAAAAAAGGAAATTCATTGGAAAACGTTTTACCTCCAACTTCCAAGTTCTCCGAATCTCCACTTCTAGGCTCCGGCCTAGCCCTAAGCCGCCTATGGTAAATTGGTAATCGCACCGGCACCTGCCAAATGCCAGCATCAAGTAACCACGATACACGTATGTAATCTGTGGAGTCACTGGAGTGACGGAGTCCAATCTCGAGTCTGGAGTCTGGTGGTAAGTTGGTACCATTAATTGCTTTCACAGTTCATAGTCCATAACTCAGTTACTCCACCGAGTCCACCATAACTCCTTCTGACAGTACTCATCGAGCTCGTAGAGTCGCAATTTTCCAATTCCAGCTGGGACGGGGGACCGACGTGGCATTGGCGACATCCAACTGTAATTACTCCGGAGTCCGAATCACTAATAACCTCGGGATGGGCAGAATTTTCAGTTGCCCTTCTGTTGCATATTTTCACAACTCAACCCAATTTCATTATTGACGGGCTCTACATGGAATTAAGTTTTATTTGTAGGGTAAAATTTGCTCTGGCCTTCTATGACGGGTAAAAGTGCCTTTGATGGGCACTGAAGCCTTCAAATTTGAAGCCTGATGGCGACGATGGTTCCCAGAAAATCGTGTAGGATAAAAGATAACCAAAACGCCCCGCTTTTCTGGTGATTTTGGGATAAAAACAGATTAAAATTATTGATGGAAAATGCTATTTTAGTATTTTTGTAATTTCATGTTCTAGATTAACCTTCTTTGTATTTATTCAGCAAGTCAAAATTTTTAAGTAGAAATTAATTACAATCTTTAATGTAGCTCAATAGCTTCTAGGTGAAACGAAATCAAGTCTTTGTCTATATATAGAAGAAGAAGAAGATATGAAAAAATACACTTAGAGACACATAGAGTGTGTGAAGAAAAGCGAGAGCAAGAGAGAAAGGAGAAGAAGAAAAGGTCCGCGATATGTTCGTGAGATCAAGCTCATAGTTGTGAAATGTATTTAAGAGCCCAAGCTCTTTAAAGGGTAAAAGATCGAAGTAATTTCCATATTTGTGTAATGCGGCGAAGTTACCTATTTTGATGTGGTAATATATAAGTCTATGTATTCATTCTCAGAATGTTGAATATGGTATGTTGCACATCTTTTCTAAATTTACTTATGTGAATGTTGTTTATTTATTTTGATGTGGTAATATATAAGTCTATAGTTTTATGTATTCATTCTGGAAAATGTTGAATATGGCATGTCGCACCTATTCTCTAGATTTACTTAGGTGAATGTTGTTTACATTTACATTTCAGAATGTTAGTTTGGAGATGCACGCAAATTGAAGATGAACAAAGACTCATGTTAGTTTGGAGATGCATGCAAATGGAAGATGAACAGAGACTCATTGGGGATTCTAACGAGAACCTACCAAGTTTTTCATAGATCGTAAGAATGCAAGCAAATTTTGTAAGGGTATTATTTAATATTATTTGCAGATCTGGCCAAAATGCTCCCAACAGGCCACATGCACGTTTCTTATACTTAGGTGCACAGGGATTGTTTATGTATTTTTTAATTTATGGATTTTTTAAAATTAATTTTAAAAAGAGATTGACAAACCGATTTCCAAGACTTGATGTAAAACGGATACCTCTCCATTGTACAAAAACTGTAAAAGCTTGTAATTGTAACGGGACCATGAGGTTTGTATTTCCGAGGAGACACTAAAAATGTAAGTATATATGTATATGATATTGGTGTAAATTTCAATAGTTTTTATGTTTCCATCACATCATTTTTGAGTTTATTATCACTTTTAATTAAATGGAATATTTTATTTAAATCCATAGGTTTTTTAATTAAATAAAAATATAAAATATGAAGTCTTTATTTCAATACAAAATTTATTATATTAAGAGGAGTTAAGTGTTTTATAGTTGAGTATTAAGAGGAGTTAAGTGTTTTATAGTTGAGTATTAGAGAGATGTAAGATAAAAAGTAAATAATTAAAAAAAATTATATTGACTTAAATACAAAAATTAATTAAACAAAATAAAAAAAATTACTGATCACACAGTCATAATATAGCCGAATGCCACGACATGTGGCAATGGTCGGAGCACAAATCCATAACCTCCAATGTGGTAAAGGTTAAGCCACTGATGGTTACCACAGCTCAGCCATGCCACCACCGCACCCATCTCAGCCATGGCACCAGTGCCGCACCCAGGCTTGTGCAATGATGCATGACCTAGTAAAAGGATTCATCGGACCTGTCGTGATACAGAGGCTGAAGATATGTGCCAACAAGCAGTGGAAATCCCGGTGCCTTTATTGGAAACTCAACGTCCTTGAATGAAATTGGAATATCTGAGACAAGCTTTAGAATCGATAACAGAGAGCAGAGAAGCATTTGAAGTCAAGAATACATATGTGGGTATGCGGAGCTCGGCGACCACACCAAACATTGTAGAGCAGAGATGGGCAGGCCGGAGTCTACAAGGGACCTTATAGCACTTTCAATTGTTTCTTTTGATTTGTCTAGAAGATTAGATAAGTGAGTTTTGGCCCTTTTTCTTTTATCACCATACTTCTATTAGAAATCATTTTGTCCAACCCAGCCTTGATTAGAGAGGACCCAGACTCTTAGGTTCTAACATTCTTAGGTAAATAGAAAGTCAATTTTTGTTTTTTCTTCTTAGAAGAGTGAGAGAGTGCATTCTATCAAAAAACACCATCACGACATTCTTTCCTTCTAACTTGGGTAGACCTATGATATTAAAATCCATGGAGACTTCCTCCCAACATTGACAAGGTATGTCCAATGGTTGTAGAATCCCAGGGGTCTTAATTGTTTCAACCTTATTATGTTGACAAACCAAACATTCAGCTATGGACGTTTGAACATCATATTTAAGACCTTCCCAAAACAATTCCTTCTTGACCCTGTGGTAACTTTTTAGGAATCCAGAGTGCCCACATATAGGAGAGGTGTGTAATTCTGAGAGGACCTTTTGTTTGAGTTGGGATTTTTTCCATAAATATAAGTGATCTTTATATCATAGAGAATAATTTTTCCACAAAATAGTATCTGATACACTGGGATTGTTCTGTAGCTTTTGAATGAGCATCCACACAGATAGGTCATTTTTCCATTCTTCTCTTGCTGCTACTACTCAATTGGGTTGTAGAATTGAAATTGCACAAAGTAATTCCCTGACATCTTCATCTTTTCTGGAGAGCGCATATGCTACTAAATTTTGTTTCCCTTTCCGATAAATGATTTCAAATTCATATCCTAACATCTTGGTTACCCATTTTTGTTTCTCTTCCAAAAATAGTCTCTGTTCCAGGAAGTATTTAGGACTATCATGATCTTTTTTGACCTTGAAGTGCCTACCTATTAGGTAAGGGTTCCATTTCTTAAGAGCATGTAGTATTGCCAACATTTGACTTGGGCTTATGTAAGTTCTTTACCTTGATTGGGTGACTTGTGAAATCAAGCAGGTGTCTTTCTTGCATTAGAACAACACCAATTCCATTTCCTGAAGCATCACATTCCACAATAAAGGTTTTTGTGAAGTCTGGTGTGGAAAAAATATGACCTTTGCACATTGCTTCTTTAAGCTGCCAAAACCTTGAGTTGCCTCTAGAGTCCAAGAAAATGCATCTTTCTTCAATGGTGTTGTTAGAGGCACTATTATTTTTCCATGATTCTGAACAAAATTGCAGTAGTACCCTAACATACCAAAGAATGCTCTAAGTTTCTTCATGGTTTTTGGAATAAGCCATTCCATCATGGATTTAATTTTTTAGGGTCTATCTTGACACCTTCATATGATACAATATGACCCAAATACTCTACCTCCTTTACCCCAAAGAAACATTTGGAAGGTTTTGCATATAGTTGTTGCTCCTTTAGTAGTTGTAGTACCCTATCAACATGTTGAATATGTTCTTCCCAATATTTGTTATAGATCAGTATATCATCAAATAATACTAGCACAAATTTTCTAAGGAAAGGCCTAAAAATGGAATTCGTCAAACCTTGAAATGTGGAAGGTGCATTCATGAGACCAAATAGCATGATTAGAAATTCATAATGACCCTCATGAGCTATGAATTTTTTTTGGATGTCTTCATCCTTCATTCTAATTTGATGATACCGAGAATGGAGATCCAACTTTGTGAAGAAAATTGCTCCATGTACTTCATCTAACAATTCATTAATGACAGGAATGGGGAACCTATATTTAATGTTGATATCGTTGAGATCTCTATTATCTAGACACATGCGCCATGATCCATCCAGATTTTGTACCATTACCACTAGTGCGGAATAAGAACTTTGGATAGGACTAATTATGCCAGCCTCTAACATGTCTTTAACCATATGCTCAATTTCACTCTTCTGGCCATAGGGGTATCTGTAAGGTCTAATGTTAGGAGGAACACTTCCTGGAATTAAGAGAATAACATGATCAAAATATCGAACAGGGGAACACCTTTTGGAATATCTTCAAATACCTTGGAATGGTTATTAATGACCCTTTGGAGATCTGGGGAAATAGGAGACTTAGATGTTTGAACATCTAACACGCATACTTGTGTAATTACACATTGATGTCCCTTTTTCATCAAATTTTTCATACCATTAGAGCTTATCACCTTGCTTGGTTTCCATGTGACACCCTTTAACTCATATTCTCTTCCTTCTCATATACATTTCATAAAAATCTTATAAAAATTAAAATCCATTGTTCCCAATGATTGTAAACATTAGAATCCTAAGACAACATCTGCATCACCAATTGGAATAGAAATCATTAGACTATTCAATTATACACATTCCCCCATAGTAAGATTGATATTATGGAATTTCCCCGAGCAATTTATAGTTCCTCGATCTGTAATCATCACTTGAAACTCTGGTGCTGGATATACAAAGCAATTGAGAGCTTTGGCTAATTTAAAGTGAATGAAATTTTGAGTGCTACCGGAATCAATCAACACTATTACCTTTTTATTTTTGATATATCCTTTGATATTGAGATTTTGGGGAGTGCTAATTCCATTTAGTGCATGACGGGATATGGTGGGGGTAATCTCTTCAGAATTAGTATATTCTATTTCTTCATCTTGAGATGGTTCCTATTCTTTTGGTTCTTCCTCTTCACAATCTTTGTAGAATAATTTCTTCTTGCCACACTTATGTCCCTTACTATACCTGTTGTCACAATTAGAGCATAGGCCTTTTGCTCTTCTTTCATCTAATCGCTGAGGTGTCAACCTTTGAGGCGAGTTAGAAGAAGGAACATTATTCTGTTTGTATGTGTTAGAGGTAGTCTTTCTATTATCCATTGCCATATTTTTACTTTCAACCTTCTTTTCCACCATGAAATCCTTCTCTAAGGAGGGTGGTTCAATGAGATTCACCTCATGTTGAATGTTATCCTTCAAGGTTTCAATAAAAAGATGCAACAAATTATCTTCTGGAATGTTCTTCACTCTAAGACTTAGCTTCTGAAACTGCTTGATGTGTTCTGTAATTAGATCTTTTTGCTTGAGATTTATTAACTGGCTAAAGAAGGTGTTGCTATTAATATACCCATAATGCACAATGAATTCTTTTGCGACTATAGACCAAGATATAATAGAGTCCTATCTATGGTCACAAAGCCATTGGTACCATACAAATTTATTAGGCTCTAAATATAATGATGCAATAGTTACCTTTTGCAAAATTGGCACCTATTGTAGATCAAAGAACTGCTCCATCTGGAATATCCATGTTAATGGATAATTTCCATCAAACTTTCTCATCTCAATCTTGGGAAGTTGTGTACCCCTTGGTGACCATCCCTGATTACTTCCATTACTAGAATTATTTCCTCTTGGAATATTCTTATTCATGGAATTTTTCTCAGCTTGGACCTTATGTTTATCCTCTTGAGTATCCTAGACCACATAATCACTTGGATAAGGAGTATCCCTTGAATTTTGTATGAGCTTTGCAATATTGTCCATCTTATTATCCATATGTTCCATCAAATTCTCCTTTAAATTAACTAAAACATTTGTTTTTATAGAACCTTTCATATTTTCCTCCATCTTATTATTCATATATTTCATCAAATTCCCCTCTAAATTAACTAAACAAGTTGTTTTCACGGATCCTTTAATCCTATCTTCCAACTGGGACACTTGAAAAGATAGGTCTTCCCTTTCATTCTATGTTGGGGATGAGTCATTTGGTGGTTTGAGTGGAGTGTAATTTTTTCCACTTTATTTTGGTGGAATTTTTAACAATATAAATATATATCACACCCTATGTTTAAACTCAAATAGATCATTTTACTCAAAGTTACTCAAATTTAAAATGACGTACATTTTTCAAACCCTAATTAGAATATTGTTTTCTGGCCGACTTGGAATTGAGGTAAATTTTAGATTTATGCTCCTATGGGTTTGAAAATTCCACTTATTATATCCTGATGTGTCCTATTTTCAATGCCGCAGGTATGACCTAATTATGATGTGCCAGTAAAACTTTATTGCAGATATCCCAAAACTTCTTATTTTTGGTCCTTTAAGAAGAGCGAACTTGTACGGTATGCCACGTGTCTAATATTTTGTATATGAGTCTGAAAAATATACCAAATATACTGTGGCCTGTCTTCTTTCTAATTCAATATGTCTCACTCAATTTGGATATTACATGCCCCAGATGTGACCTTTTTTCCCAGAACGTTTGTGTTAGACTAGTTAGAAACCCTAGATTCCAAAGAAAATATCTATGAACCTATAATGGATTATGATCTTAAAATTGTACCAAAGATATTTTGGCATGATTTCTAGATGGGTTTAAAGTTTCACTATGTGAAACCTTGTAGAAACAAACTTATAGCGAGAATTCCAAGCTGACTCGTTTTGAATAAACCAACCCTGATGAAAGAGCTATGATACCAAATGTTATGGAATAACTTTCTAAAAAGAGAAGAAATAGACCAAATAGAAGACTCCGTGCATTAATAAAAAAAATGAATGGCAAGCCACTTCGAGGGGGAAACCTCCTTATACAATTTACTGAGTACACAAGACAAGACAAAAAAAATACTCAAATGAAAATATATCCTTCCTATATAGAGGATATTAATAGTTACAATTACAACTCACTGACCCAATACGACATAACAGATATAACCATACTAATCACAATTGCAACTAATGGAAAAAGGTGAACTAAAAAATAATGTAATGCACCACAATATAGGGGGAAATGTGCCTACATTTAGGGCTTAACACAAATAATAATAGTATATTGTAGTTTCTTGAATACATTACAGGTGTAGGTTTCTGGTTTCTTCGTAATGTCGATGCTGCCACAAAATGCATCAAAAGTTCCATTATCTAGTTTCTTTTAAATTTAAATTTATAAACTGACTTACATTTTTTTTCCTCTTAAAATAAACGAAGTGCCTATATCTTCGAAAACAAAAACAATCAATCAACCCAAATATGTTATATGAACCAGCCTTTTATAGGTGTATCAATTGTGTTTCCTTTCATTTGTCCATCTTTAGTTGAAGCATATGTCCTATGTATTAAGAAGTGCATCTAGCTAAGTGGTAATGAATCGAGCCTTCGGTTGCGGTGGTTTTTTTAACTAAAGAACTTTGTAATGGATAAACACTTAGATAAAGTTTATGGTGTTTGTAACCTTGTACCCGTGAAACACTTAGATTGTTTATCGTGTTTGTATGGACATCATATTTCAGTGTGATTTTTTTAACTAAGACATGATAACATGATATTATTGTTGGTTTAGAATTGTTATATAAAATAAAAGCATACTATGTAAAGTTGTAATTTGCAAAGTGTAAAATTCTAGATTCTTAATTGTGATTGGTTTTGGCTTGCATTTTCGATCGAGTCCTCTTTTCATTAAATATTTTTATATTTGTTGTTGGATTTTTTTTATTCGAAGATGATGTATGTTATCTTGTTAATTCTTTGAAGTAAATGTTTTGTTTATTTTTAATTTTTAATTAGTTGTATTTTTAGTTTAATTTTTTGAACATTTTTATATTTATAATTGGATAATATTTACTTAAAATTGAAATCAAGGTGTTGAGTTGTTCATTCATTAAAGGTAATTGTTTTGTTTATTCATTAAAAGTAATTTGTTATGGTTTATGTAATTTATACAAGTGGCTTGGTTACTTCAAACAAACCTAAGTATGAAGAAAATACATAGGATGAGAGATGACACATAATAAATGACAAGATGCTAAGATAATTGTTATAAGAGTGCGTTCATTTACAATTCATTTTTTTTGTTGTTAGGGAAATTGTCTTTATAGTAGGGGAAGACTACCAACGTACTGGGGGTTATTAGATAGACATATAAGGATTTGCAAACATTGTTATTAAGAAAATATTATTAAAGTTAAGAGAAAAAATACCTTATTTATGAAGGTTGATCCAAGCTTTTCTCTCTTCGTTCTCCTATTCAACAACCTGCAAAACAAACATAAGAACTTCCTCAAACCAATTTGACCACAAATAAAATATTGATATTAATAAGACAACATAACATCAACTTGTAACCAAATTGAAATAGACATAAACAAATCTATTGGAAAAGGAAGAATGTCTCAATCTTTATTGACAAATGCAGAAAGTACAATAATGCTATACTTGTCCTACACCGGCACCGTCGTAACTAGACCCTGCGCTCCTACTCCTCTCTCTTAGCTATGAATTTCTCCGACATTACTTTCTCCAATTATCATAAGGTCCCTTTATCAATCCCTTCCCCTTTCATTTATAGCAAGGAAAGGAAGGCAGGTTCGAAAGGTGGTTGAGTTGGGAAGTTGGGGTAGTTTGGGTACCTGCCTCAATTATTTTCCACCTTTTTATTAAGACACCCATGAGTGTGATATAAGACAACTAGTGAGTGACTCGCCAGTGTCCTCACTTGCATGTAGCGGGTGCATCTTTTAATTGACACCCGCGGATTTTCAGTAGTGATACTCGCGGCTGACCCGCGAGATGGCAAGTATGAGGGTCGCGGTTATGTATAAAAATAGGAAGAGAAAGATGCCTCTGAGGGAAGGATTGCAAGGTTTAGCTCTAGGTCATCTAGGGTCAAGGTAAACTCTTCCATCCATAGTGTCCTTTTGTGTGACCGACAAGGCAATGTGGTCACAAACGGAGAAGTGCTAATTTGACCGATAACATATTCTCACTAATGTGTGAGGTCAGAGGGAAGTGATGGCCGGAATACATTACAATTCAAACAAGGGAGGAGCAAAGAGGCCGCAGGATGAGGTCACAAACAGTTCCTGAAATAGAAACAAAGTCAACAAGCAGTTTACAATCTTGACATCATGAGATGTTCAGAATGGTAGAACATAATCTCCAATACATAAATAAAAGATGTACATAGCGTGGCCCTTGAAATACAAGCGTGGATCCATTTCAAACAGGAAATCATATCCATAACAACAAACTGGATCTATGTCTCATCAAGAGCCAAAAATGGTGTGGCTCATTCTTGCTCAACTTGGGCAACAACAAAATGTGATGATGCTATTATAGGCCCAAGGTATTCATCCAAACCATCAAGGTACGAATCCTAACCATGCGAATAAATGAGCCGAGGTTGAACATGGAGGATACTGTTTTATTACTGGCCAATAATGTAAACTGTTAACAAGCACGAGGGCACTCACCATTAATGAAAATGGGGCCCAAGGTACCTAGTACATTCTAACAAGTGCGAATAAAGGGTCTTGAAGTCAAACACTTGAAGAATCCGTCGAGTAGGAGACATTGATGTATTCCCACTACTCAATGGCGAGGGAAATTGCCATTGGTGACTGCAATCCCCAAGGTACTACCAAAAAATCTAAACTTCATTCCTAGAGCAAGATGAGTTGAATTCGATAGGAAGAAGTCCATTGGAAGGGAGGCCTTAAGGCATCCTCCATCATCCAACACGAGATACAATCAACAGGTTGATCTGATCTAGAGTAGGACTGAGTACATGATGAAACAAAGTGACACCAATGAATGACCGACACATGAGGTCAAGGTAACTGCAGAATGGCCAACACAAGGGGTGTCCTTGAACAATGAGCACGACACAAGAGTGACATAGGCAGCTTTGAAGACAAAGGGACCATGACATAAATCTGTAATGTAGGAGACATTAACATATTCTCCATATGAATAGAAGAGTAACCAATCAGATGAGTAAAAAAAATACTCTGATATTAGGTTCCTAAGTCCAAAACTAAAACCCAACTTGTTTGAAAGAAGCAAAAAAGGTGTTGTGTTCAAGGACATAAGTGACTTGTTTCCTTTATACTGAAAGATACTTTACATTCTTCCCTTCCCTTTTCTCTTTTTATTAAAGAATGTCTTTTCTTGATTTTAACGAGCATGAAAAGGTGGAAAAGAAAGCTCGATAATGTCCTTATTGTTAGTTTTAATGAGTCTAAGAAAGAAAACTCAATAGTCCTTCTTCATTTTTGAAATCAAGCTCGAAGAGGGGATAGAAGAGTGCTTGGTATAAGTCCAACCATGTGTAATTTAACGAGTCCATGGGAGGGAAACTCAAGACCTTGTTCATGTTTTAATGAGTTTGAATTAGAGATAGACTAGTACTCGATAACACCGATCCATGGATTTTAATATCGAGCCTGGATTTATTCATGCTCATCAGTTTTTTCAATTTTAAGGAGTCTGAAAGTATTGCACTTAAACTGACATTCCACAAAGAAAATCAAGCCTTTGTACGATTTTTGTTGCAAATATTCGCGAGAAATGTTGCTTAGAACTTCACCTAATCAAAAAGAACTTAACAAAGGACATTAGTGATTAAATAAAGGTGAAAATAGTTTTGAAACTATATGAAATTGGAAAAAGTGGGTAAAAATTTAAAGTAATTTTTATAAATAGTTCCAAAATGTCCACATAACTCACAAAGTCATTTTGTTGGAGGAAAAAGGCAAAAGAACCCTCTTACTTCAACCGCTTGTAGCGCTCACCAAATCAACTTTCGTCAGTTGCAAGTAAATCATCTCTCTCTTATATATCAATTCATTCCATTATTTTAGATTTTTAGTGGTGTTTTATTTTTTATTTTTACATGTGTTTAAAATCTAGGGCTTCGCAACCGCGGGTTCATCTATGTTAAAATTGTGGGTACGTGAAATATGCACGGGTTTAGCAAAGGAGAACTCGCGGGTACCCACCTCTGTTGTAGAGGTGAAGCCGTGGGTCCCGCAAGTTAAAAGAAAAAGAAAAAAAAAAGAAGATGAATGGGATGAATGATGCAAGAATGGTGAAAACATGGAGGGAGAGAGAGCAGGAATCCATGGATAGAGATGCCATGGGAGATCCACTTACATTGAATCCGTTACGAAGATGCGGTTTGCTCAAGTTTTTCTGAACAACAAGTATGCATGCACAAACACATTTGCTCCAAATGCTCGTCAACTACTAGGATGCCGATCAAGGCATGTTTGATATCCAAGAGGAGATGTTAGACATCACCATAGACGATATTTACTTTATCACTGGTTTATCCCGTAGAGGTGTGGGGGCTAACCTCAAAGGAACATACCGAGGGTTAGGTGTACTTTCAATCTAGGATTACATCAACACTTATTGTTTGTCGTATACCGAAAATAGTGGTAGCCAAGTCCCAATTGGCTCTGTTGCAAGCTTCCCGCTGAAAGTGATACTAAGCACACTTAACAGGATTGGAGGGAGTGCCGCACAACATTTGGCCTCTCGAAACTACATGCAAATCAGGGTTGAATGCTTGCATGGTGTAGCATTTGACTGGTGTTCAGGTCTCTTGGTGAATATGAAACACCAATTGACTGAATTCAAAACTGGGAAGAAGAAAAAATTTGGATATGGAAGCATCTTGTGTAGCTTCTTTGAGAGAGAGTCCCTGCTTTGAGCTAGGGGATGGCTCTACCAGTACTGGATCCTCGCGATCCATTGATGAATCGACGGGGAGATATCTTATTGCACCAGGGTGGTGGCGAGGCTACTCTTTCTTATGTTGACAAATATTATCTTGGATGGTGGATCCTCTAAGTGTTGGCTCTAGAATAGTTCCCGTATGCAGGTATGGATTTATGAGGAGATCCAGAGCTTGCTCTTCCTCCAGGATCATCCTGGGGAGAGATAGGTAAGATGTGCTTATGATTTTGAAATTTATTTCATTTTTATGATTTTATGTATATATAATTTTTATGATGAGTAGGAGTACTAAAAGTGTGATTTATGCAGATGTGGGGCCTGTGAGACCTACCGGACACCCTCGGATATTTATCATACCAATTGAGCCAGCTGCAGGATATGCCATGCTAGTGAACCTCAAGGGGAAGATGAGTCGTTTGACTCATGATATCCCGATGTACAATATCGATTGGATGCCGCATGAAATGCAAGAGCATGTAGTAGGCATGCCCCCAACATGGATCCGACTAATTAGAAAAGTATCTAGGCTAGTGATATGTTATAGGGAGGCTGTAGCAGAGTTAACAAAGGCACCTCCCTCTCCATAGGGTTAGAGACATGTTATATTTTTGAGGCCTTTGAGACCATTTTTGTATATTATGATACTGCATCATACTATGACTCGTACTCATATTTTTTGATCCTGATATATAAAGGATCGGTTTATATATATACATGTGTTTTGTCTTTATTTGTGTGACTGTTTAATATGATTGTGTATGGTACAAATGCAAATCTAAAATATAGTTTGCATATGAGTCAACTAATGAATTTAAATTCCTTGAAATATGTTGAAATGCAATAAAATCAAAGTGTCTTTCAAGTAGCCTAACACGCAAAAACTGAAGAAGCAAAGAGGGATCCCTAACTCTGTACTCACCCATCAAGTGAAGTACTACTAACTACGAGTCAAGTCTTACCTACAAACATGAAATTCCATGATGAATAACATCTCAAAGTAACTCAATGATTGCACTATACTCAACTACATTAGTCATTGTAGGGCCCAAGCAAGCGCCTCCCGAAGACACAAGTTGACCAGACGGTGAGTAAATAACCCAAGCTGCTGAAGCCAATTGACGGGTGTGGCGACTAGCGCCATCAACGAATCATAGAAAGCACTAAGTTGTCATCTGAAACCATAATCTAGAAGACAGATAAGACACAAAAAATAAAAATAAAATACTAACTCTATAAACATGTACAATTATAATACAAGAAAATTCATATGAGACTAAGCATAATACTTTTTCAGGTAGAGCCCATTTCTAGGCTCAGGTGACCGAAAGGTCAAAGCCTAACTTCTGCTTGTAAGACCAGGTGTAAGTGTCGTAGAATTCCTTAAATGAATTGGTATACAAAGTGATCTCATCAGGAGAACAATTTTCTCCAATAAAAATGTTTTCCACAATGCCAGGTTTAGTGGAGATATCAATCGGTATAGTCTTCGATATGTTTTCCATGTTACCTTCAACATAAATCATTTGTGTAGTAGAATGAGTGATGGAAAAATCGATATCACCACCAGGTCTCACTGAAAACTCACCATTCTCTATCTTGTCCAGATCTGGGAGGAAATAGGATCTGTGATGCATGTGTTCCCACGGCTGATCTAGACCTATCATGGCTTCCAAAATAGCCTCATCGGAAGGTAAAACGGTATCCAGACAATCAAAATAATGGATGGAGTTGACTAACCATGCAGGTGAATAGTCAATATATTACTTTGTGGAGACGAACGGAGTCGAGATATAATCTGTTGCATCCTTTTGTGATGCTTGATACGCCACTTCTGCAACAGATAAGGGCACAATTGGTTCTTGTTGAGTGGGAAGGATCCATGGATCAGTTGTTCGACTGATTGTGAAAACTTCCTGAGACAAAACTTCAGTGGTGCTCATTGAACCAATGTAGTTTACGGGAGAAGGTAAGTCAAAAGTGCCCATCAACGATGAATACATGCCTGCTCCCAGACTCTCGTTGGGTGGATGAGTCTAATCAATCAAGGGGATAGTTGAATCCGATGAAGTAGTGTTATTCTTCCGAGTGAAGGAAATTTGATCAATCGTGATGATCTTGCCTTCGTGTGGGAACATGATTACTCGGAAAATGGATGATGGGATAGCTTGCATAGCATATGTCCAACTCCTTCCTAACAATAGATTGTAGTCAAGAGGAGCATCCAAAACTTCAACCTCCATAGACACTAACTTACCATCTAGTTCAATATCAAACGCGGGAAAGAATCCATGTGGGCGGAACGATATTCCGTCAAAATCCGTAAGTAGTGTGTTGGAAGGGTCTAACTTAGGAGAGCCAAGGGATTTCCAACAGGATATTGACATTACACACGTAGACGCACCTTCATCTAAAATGGTTCGTCTAATGGTTTTCAGACCATGAACTAATTCAATCTGGAAGGCTACGTGATACGGTAACCGGGGTTTGATATTTGACATATCAAACCATGAAAGCATACTTGAAGAATCCATGCTCCCGATGGCTGATAAAAGTGCATTCTGCTGCAAAGGGAAGCTTTGCAAGACTTCTAATGTGGACATTGCACATGGTGTTTGGGCTAGGTCCTATACAACAGAGTAGTTGGGAGCAGCTCGCACATTAGGGTTTTGCATAGCCCATTTGTAGACACCCTTAGGTATCTTCGGCATAGAATCTGTTGGTCTCTCAATGTGAAGAGGAGAAGATGACTCAGGAACTTCTTTATCTTTCTGTTGCATGTCCGGGTTATAATTCCTGGATCTGGTTTGCAGTATCATGTGCGAGTTAACCATGTTAATGAATGATTGATCAGTTGATGAAGCACAAGAAGTGCCCCCAGCACTAGAGTTTCAAGAAGCTAGGCCTTGTCCATGAGGAAACGAATCCTTCAAGACAACCAGTTTCTTTTCTCGAAGTAGCTTCTGGGATTCGTCTAATAAAGGGAATTAATGAGTAACGTGTTCGTCCTTGCAAAGTTTTCAAGGGTGACTTTACCTTCTTTTTCTCTTTCTTTCCCTCCTTGGAATTCTCAATGTTTTTGGCTTTTTGATGGTTCCCCTCCCCTTTCTTACCCTTCTTTTTGTTGTTGTTGGGTTGCCGAGGAACCTTTTGGTTTGTCTACACCTGTTGTACAGATTCAGTTGTTGAAGGGGAGGCTGCAACTGTAGTTAGTTTAGCAGTAGATTGCTTCACAGAGAGTGCGTGAACTTGTTTTGTTAAAGCTTCAAGTGCTGCTGAATCTGTTGAACCAACAATGCCATCGACATGCGGTCCAGGATTAGGTTTTCCAAGATCTATATTAGATCTCGGTGTGTCCGGAATGATCTCATAGAGGATCCTAGATTGGGAATAAACTAAGTCAAGCTCCTGGGTCCTTAGGATTGCTTATTCCTAAGAACTTACCCCAGAAGTTGCAACATCCTTAGAAATATAAGGAAGGAGTGACTTCAAATACCACTCTAGAAGGAACTCTAAGGTGATCTCAGCCTTGATGAGTTGCTTCCGTCTTCGCCATTCCTGAATGTGATCAGAAAGGTGAGTGGCTTTGTTCTGCCTAAAAGTAGACAGAAGATCAGTATCGGCATCATACCGGATTGGAAGCTGGAATTGATTCAGGAAGACTACCGGCATCATACCGGATTGGAATCTGGAATGATGAAGATTTCAAGTATAAGTCTTGTAACAATTAAGCTGATGCACTATTGTTTCCTTGTTGGAAACATTGGCCATTACAAGAAGCAAGGTTATTTGATGATTTGGAGCAGCCTGCGTGCTGGCCAAACATACAAGGTTGTTTGATGTTGTGGAGCAGCCTGCGTGCTGGCCAAACATACAAGATTATTTGGTGTTGTGGAGCAGCCTGCGTGGTGGCCAAGCATACAAGATTATTTGATGATGAGGGGCAGCCTGCGTGCTGGCCAAACATCCAAGTCCATAGGCGATTCCAAGGCTTGTAAAGCAAGAAGGACCCTATGGAATAAAGTGAAAACCTCCAATGCAAATAAGTATTTGGTTACCTTGTAATTTCATGCTTATGAATATACATGTGTATATGATTTGGTTATGATTTCCTACGAAAATAAACTAAACATGTGAATTAATTCAATGTTTGAGTGTAGGTATTGCTGGAAGCAATGACTATGAAAGAATATTAAGGATGCGTGTCGACATGTGACTATCCTAAAAGGGCTCGGCTTGCGCATAAGTGAATGATGGCGCTATTGGACTTGTAGGGGTACTAGAAGCCAAGGGAGTTGTAAACAAACCATGTGGAGGGACTCCATGGTCGAGAGGTTTGAAATAGACCATAGACACTAAGTGTCATAGCGAAGAAGGGTTGGTCAAGCATTCACATGGAAGTGAAAGAGGCTAGGAGCATGAAAACCACAGTGGTGGTGTGGGTTCCAGAATGGAACAAGACGAAGAGGAGAAAACTCTTACTGCTCTCTCTTTCCTTTTTATTGATGCATTCATAAAAACAGAAAATTTTGAATGCGTGTATGGCTGAAAGTAGAGTGTGTTTATTTGTTTGAAATAAATTGTGAATGCTGAAGTAGTTAATCCCTTGTGAAAGAATGGACATGAATGAGCTCATGTGCCTGTTGGGAAAGCATGAAAAGTATGAAAGTCTCATGGCCAAGGCATGGGATTTCATATCAATTGGAAAGCTAATTGACTAAGTTATTTTAATGTTATATTATGCTTGGCCTAACAGAAATTATAATGATGAATTTCACAGGCGAAAAAAGTGAAACTAGTTTGTGGCAACTGTTGCGAAGCAAGTGTTGCTTGTAAGTACAGTGAGAACCAGCTGCGCACAAAGATCATGGCAGCAGACCATAGGCTGTTGGAATTGGCTGAAAGTCTTCTTCAAACAATTTACAAGACCTAAGAAAATCTTGGAGAGATGCTCAAGATACAAAAGAGGCAGAATGAGATGAACCACAAGGTTTTGCAGAACTCTATTGGTCTTCAAAGAGAGGTAAAAAGTATTATGAGAGCAATCAGTAAGGGAAAAGAAAGTGGATCAAGGATGAGGCATTCGTCCAATCGGTCCATTAAGAAACGTTCCAGGCATGAATACTCAAAGAAAATTGAGCAGGTAAAGATGAAGCAGCTGGTGAAATGTTGGAGATGTGGAGGACATCATTGCCTCCGCAACTGCCCAACAAGGGAACCTCAAGAGGGTAGCAGCCATAACGTTTTCAGACTTGTGGATGAGCTGAAAGACCAGAAACAGTGGGAGAATTTCATGGAAGTCAAGGGACTTGATCCTGAAAGTTCAAAGTAAAGGATAAAATGTAGGGCAGACCTGCAAAGTTTTTTGAAATTTTGGACATGTATAAATTGTATATGTATTCCTAAGTCTTGGAACACCGAGGATGATGTTATTCTAAGGGGGAGGGGATTGTAATACCCCATTTTGACCCTTAGGATATGTTAGCTTTTAATGTAAATGTTGTATACATGTGATGTAGGTTTTCCTAGCGTGGAGCTCAAGGCCAAGGCCCCGCTAGTGGAAGCTCGAATGTTATTTAAAGGAAAGTATTAGACATTATGTTTCCCATGTGCTATTTAGCCATGGAACATTGTAAAAATGATGTAAATAAACATCATGCAATAAAATACTAAAACTGGCTATGGAGGCAATGAATGAGAAGGGGCCATGTGTATCCACTAGGGAGTGGTGAGGGGCCTATGGGATTGAAACATAGGCTGCCATATGTCACCTTGAGAACCCATTTGACTTACCTTGCTGACATTTATTTCTGTTGTAAGGAAGTGGTTGAGGAATTCAGTCCATGGCTTCAATGGAGCATGGGCAGCCCAAACATTCGTATGGCAGAGTATGAGCTCTGTTTTCTTGTACCACAAGCGACTCTACCTCATGGGAGTTGCTTCTTCCTCATCCCCATCCCATTGCCGAATTTACCAGCATCATTTTCCATCCAAAAACGAATTGCCAGCAGGGAGAAAAACCAGAAATCGCAACTTTGAAAAAATCCACGTTTTGAAGAGCCATAAACGCCCAGAATTGGTATTTGATAGTGAAATCCAATGGGGGATCCATAGGTATGAACCTTGGGGGTGAATTTGGGAGCATTAGTTACCCGAAAATCCATTGGAAAATCCAGTTTTGATATCCCAAAAACCCAGTGATGGGATTGGGTTATTTTGTTGCCAGAATGGTGGGAAATCCAAGGGTGGATGTTTGAACAGAGGATGGGATTGCTTGAATTTAGTTTGAGATGTCTGTAGCTCTGTGGTTGAGCTAACTGGCTTAGCATCCTCCTCATTTTCCTTATTGCATGCTTGATAAATCCAGCTGTGTGCTAGCTTAGCATGACCATTTGAGTGAATCCATGGCTGTGAGTGAGCCTGTCTTGTTCCTCCTTAGTGGATACATAGCCCAACTCAGGGGTGATCTCTCAGCTGAAAGAATACAGGTTGGACAGAGATATATGGTTGGGTGGAACGTTGCTCTCACGTAGCCAATTGTTTGGACATTTGCATTTCAAGATAAGTATTCTTTGTGGATTACTTTATTTGCATTATGTGTTCAACAATGTGTTAATCCTGTATGTTAAATTATTTATGTTACTTGGATGAAATGATTATCTTAAGTTAGTTGGCATGATGCATGTGCATAGCATGAGAATGGGATGGATTACTGTATGACCATTTCATCATTCTTCCTGAAAGAAATAGGCTGATGCATCTCCTTCTGCTTGTATGTTATTATGGTTATTCCTCTGTGTTTATTAAATGAGTTGTGTTAATTCTATGTTCTGTAATGTATTAAATAATGACTGATATTTGGATGATGAATGCATATCTTATTATGGCTAACATGTAATCTGTGTATATCTTATTATGGCTTCCTCGCATGATAATTCATCACCTGTTTGTGAATAGTATGCTGATACATTCCATTATAGCTGTGTGTTAATATGTTTTATTTCACTGTGTAAATGAATTGTGCATCTTATTTTAAATGGCAAAATTTTATCATTATGGATTGGGGATGAATTAGACACCCCATGTTGCAGTTATGTTCCCTCCCTTGCATTGGATAGATGGAAGGGGATGTGACAGACAAGTCATCGAATGTCGACTATTTCCTAAAGGATACCTTGCTATACAAGCTCAGACAGCTTTGTGTATGGATAGGTGAGCATCGACAACAGCTCATTTCGGACGCGCACTACAACAATACTATAAGAACCCTTGCTATTCTTCAGAAATATTTCTTTTGGCCTACACTTAAAACTAACATCAAAAAGTACATTCGATCATGTGTGGTTTGTGCCATTGCTAAACCGCCTAATCGACGACAGGGATTATATACACCTTTTCTAGTTCCTAGTCGACCATGGGAATCTATTTCTATGGACTACTTGACGGGATATACGAATACCAAACATCAGCATGATGTGATCTTAGTAGTGGTCGACAGATTTTCTAAGATGGCCATTCTCATTCCATGCAAGAAGATGATGACAACACAACAAACCACTTATCTCTTCTTCGCACATGTTTGGAAACACTTTGGTCTACCGACAACCATTATTTCCAACCGAAATGCCAGATTCGTTAGCATCTTTTGGAAAACTCTTTGGCAGTAGCTAGACACAAGACTCTCATTGTCAACAGCTTTACATCCTCAGACAGACGGATAGACATAAGTTGTGAATCACTTGGTCGTACAAATGCTTCGCATGTACAACCACACGCATCGACTAACATGGGATGATAGTCTTCCATACATACATCACAACTACAATCGTGCTCAACACAACTCTATGGGAAAGAGTCCATTTGATATATGTTACGGATTTCAACACTTAGTACCTATCGACTTGATCAGCTCCTCGACACAGTCGAACAAAAATGACCACAACCAGCGAGAAGTTGGCAAAGTAGTCAAGTTTCAAGATCATAGATGCGATATCCAACGACAAGCACATGACATGTTGCACAGAGGAAACGCGAAATATAAGGCCCAAAACGATAAGCATCGTATGCCTCATTCATTTCAAATTGGGGATAAGGTATGGTTACATATCAAGAAGGAACGCTTCATTAGCCCATACAAGAAGTTGAAACCTTTGCGATATGGTCCATACGGTATTATTTGGCAGATTGGCGAAAATGATTTCTAGCTCTACATTCCTTCCTGCCTTAGTCTACATCCAATATTCAACGCGGATCTACTTCGACCATACCATGCACCACTATTGGAACATAGCGACTTGCATAAATCAGAACCCGACGACATCCATCCAGATGTTCAAGAGCCTCTTCCTTGCAACACCATTGTGGGACGACGAGTATGCCATACAAGGACAAACACAATTCCCTTATTTCAGGTTGCAAAATACGGACTAATCCCAGCACAAGGAAAATGGTACTTTGCTACTAAATTGATCGACAAGTTTCCTCACCTTCACGAGCAAACAATGTAGACCATTGTTTCTTAAGGAAGGAGTTCTGATATATATCATAGTTGGCATTATTGTCAAATGCTAACATCTACTGCGACAAGTCATTGACATCGACACAATTTCGACAAGTTTCGACTTTGACATGAATTCGACAACTTCCACAACTTCGACAAGTTCAGTGACCTCACAGTAACGTGACGTCGACATGCAACCTCGTTTTGTGACTTGCAACTGTTAAAATTTGATAAACTGACTCTCTGTCTTCCAGTCGACTGTAACGATTGAACTTCCAAAACCATTCTAACTTCTCTTGTAACTGAACGTAATGGGAAGGCACCCAAGCGTCTTAGCAGTCTATATAAGCATGTAAACTACTGTATTATACAACAGAGAAATGTCATGATCTTTACATCAAGTAATATAGAATCAGTTCACATTCTTGCATATTGTCTGTGTGCATTTGTGTTTATTTGCATAGTGTGTTCTTGCTTTGCTAATTCTATTTCTTAAGCTTCCTTCATAACATAGCCGACTCATTTTGTCGAACTATTCTCCCCCTCGTGCTTCCTGGCCCCGACTAGATCAATATTGGTGCCACTAAGAGGTTTTCAATACCCAGTATCTAGGTCTTCAAGACTTTGGTGGGATGTATGGCCTCTGAGAGGGGTGTGGGATCCATTAAAAGGTTTTTAGTACTAGGATTGGGTCATGGCACCATAGACATGGTAGGGGGTAGGAACATAGGCATTAGTAGTCCCTAAAAGAAGCTTCTAGGGCTATAATTTTAAGAAATGAATGTGTATGGTGAATAAACATAAAATGAACCAAAATTGACAACTAAATTCACACACTCTCTCAGCCAATTGTATTTTCACACAATTTTTCTTGGAGAGTGAGTGATAGAGTCAAATGGAAAAAATGAGAGGATTCATGAAAATATAACTGACATTGCTTCACCACCAGTTATGACAATAGAATGAAGGACTCTTACAATATTTGTTAGAACAATATTCCCATCATATTTATGCCATGGACCTTCATGTTGTTCTACCTAGTGTTATTTGGCTCATTAGTGCCTAGTCTAGTGTCTTGGACCATAGTTTGTTCACATTTGACCACTTATACTAGTGATATTTCCATGAATCCTTGTTTGTCCACTTATCCATTCATTTCCATCATTTCAGGAGTCAATGTGCCTCACTGGTAAAATTAGTCACAACAGATCTAATGAACAAGTAAATCAATCACAACAGATGAACATAGAAAATATGGTGTAAAACTGTGCAAAACATGCATCAGTGCTCAATATCCCAGTAAGGGTGAATGATTACAATACAATATAGTAACAATGACTGAGCAATTCGAATTGCCTAAGGAGGTAATTCGAATCACTGAATGGAGTAGCTTGACTCCAACTAGGAGTCCTCATCATCAATCAGTGGTGGTCATCAATGCACAAGAACCAGTCATCCAGGTGTCAATCTGAGTCTAACTGAGTGTAACATGTGTAACTGAAGTGTGTAGCACTGATATAGGGAAGTGGGCTCAGTGGAGGGAACATGGGAGGCTAAGTGAAGTCAAAAAAAGTCATCTAGTCAATCTGGAGGTCCAACGGAAGTGAAACAGTCAGTCGGGAATGAAACTAGCCTCAAATCAGGGAGAATCGGAGCTAACTGAGTGTAACTGAAGTGGAACCGTAGTGGTAGGTGAAGAAGTGTGCACTTCTCTGGCAGTAGGTGAGAAGTGGGTGCCTTCCTAACTAGGAGGGATAAAAATCTGAAGTAAGTGGCTCCTGGGTGCTAGAATAAGGTGGCTAAGGTGCTGAAGGCATCAACCTGGTGACTGGGATGCATGCAAAGTGCATGTAAACCCTAGAATTTGCATGCAAACCCTAATTGCATGCAAGATCCTGAAAAAGATGATGTGGATATCCGAACACCCCCCCTCAAGCTAGACTATGATGTGCAAAAAATAATGTGGGGCCCTGGTAACTAAGACCAAAGGTCACCCCAATACAATAATCCAAAAAATGCTGAAAATACACTAAGTGAGGAAAGAGGGAAAACCTAGTGGGAAGAAAGCCCCCCCTCAAGCTAAAGCATAATAATGGATCTATCTATCTCCACCATGATGGAACTCACCCCCAACAGTGAACGGAGGTAAGAGAACTTCTTCTCAGTGAAGCTCTTGGTGAAGATGTCTGCAATTTGCTCATCAGTAGGGCAATATTGCAGAATGATGGTGCGATCATGCACCAACTGTCGAATGTAATGCATATGAATCTCAATGTGTTTGGTCCTCTGCCGCTGAACTGGATCTGTGGAGATCTTGATAGCACTTTGATTGTCACAAAATAGGACAGTCGAAGTAGTGCCACCAAAACCAAACTCGGAAAGAATACCCTGCAACCAAACTGCCTGAATGCAGGAATTGACTGCCCCTCGATACTCTGCCTATGTTGAAGAAAGTGCAAAGGCTGTTTGCTTTTTGCTGGACCAGAAAATAGCACCATGACCAATCATGAAAACATAACCGGAAGTGGACTTCTGATCAATGCTATCACCTGCCCAATCTGAATCAGTAAAACCAATGAAATCAAGCTCAGAATCTGCAGCATAATGTATGCCAAATTGTCTCGTACCTTGCACATACTGCAAGATCCGCTTGGCTGCTTGCCAATGAAGCTCATGTGGCTGCTGCACATACCTTGACACGGCACTCACGACATATGAAATATCAGGCCTTGAGTGTGTCAAATAAAGTAGTGAACCAATCAACTGTCGATACATACTGCAATCTGCAAGTGGTGTAGAATCTCCCTCCTCAAGACTGATTCCTGAGAGGAATGGGAAAGGGGCTGCCTTACATTCAGCCATATTAAACTTCAATAACAGGTCGAAAGCATATTTTTGCTGAGATATAGTGTTCCCATCAAAATTTTGAGCTATCTCCAAGCCCAAAAAGTGACTCAGCAAGCCCAAATCGCTCATGTCAAAAGCTAGATTTAAGGCATTTTTTAGCTTGTTTATTGAAGTAAGAGTGCTACCAGTAATGAGAAGATCATCAACATAAAGTACAATAACCAACAAATTACCTTTAACTCACTGAAGATACACATTTGGATCAGATTTGCATCTTTGGAAATTCTGAGAAAGAAGGAAGGAGTCCATCTTTGCGTACCAAGCTCTTGGGGCCTGTTTTAACCCATACAAAGATTTCTTCAATCTGCAAACTAATGATGGATCTGATGTGTAGCCCTCTGGCTGCTACATATATACCTCTTCAGCAAGGTCTCCATGTAGAAATGCACTCTCCACATCCATGTGGTGCACTTCCTAGTGCTTGGATGCGGAAATAGCCAAAACAAGGCAGATGGAATCCATCTTTGCAACCGGTGCAAAGGTCTCAGTGTAGTCCACTCCTTGGACTTGGGAGAAACCTTTTGCCACCAACCTTGCTTTGTATTTTCTGATAGAGCCATCATCAGAAACTTTCGTGCGGTAGACCCATTTACACTTCACTAATTTTCTTCCAAGTGGAAGAGAAACTAGCTCCCATGTGTTGTTCTTTTGAAGAGAACTGTACTCTTCATCCATGGCACTTTTCCATCTTGGATATCGGTGGGAAGAATAGTATGATGTGGGATCTAAACCAGCCATCAAATAACAAATCTCAGGAAGTAATGGATCAGCAATGGAAAGAGCCATACCTGCTCTTTGAAAGTCTGCTCTTGTTCATCTCGGATCAGCAGGATTTCCAAGGTTCGAACTAGCAGATTGAAGAGTGTTTTGGGCCCACTTTGGTAACTGAGGAGGATCATAATGGTCAGATTCCAAACCTTATATGTCATGATCATCATATGCTGCTAAAATATCAGAAATATCAGAACTCATACCTTCATTATCGCTGCATGGATCTTCTTCCGGTGAAGGCGGTGAATCAGCAGTCTCTTCCTCGACTAGTTGCAATTCTTGAAGCGGTTCTTCAAATTGCACACTGCGCTCTATGAATATCTTTTTAGATATGATATCCATGAGTTTATATGCTTTTGATTCTTCCCCATATCCTATCAGTATGCACTCGATACTTTGTGGATCCAAAGCTTGTCTCTTCTTGGAAGAAATTCTAGCCCATGCAGTAGAGCCAAAAACTCTCAAATTTGACACATCCGGTTTGTGACCAAAGAATGCTTCAAAAGGAGTCATACCTTTCATGGATTAATGTGGAACACGGTTCTGTATGTATGCAACAACATTTATTGCTTCAGCCCAAAGATTTGCAGCTAAACCTTTTGATTCAATCATGCATGTAGCCATCTCTTTCAGTGACCGATTTTTCCTTTCCGCTACACCGTTCTGCTGGGGTGTGCAGGTAACTGTATGTTGGATCTGAATTCTGCTTTGGGCACAAAGTTGCAGCAACTCGGCCTTGATATATTCTCCACCATTATCATATCTAAGAGCTATGATCTTTCTCTCAGTGGTGGTCTCAACAGAAGCCTTAAAATCCTTGAATTTTCCAAGCACTTTTGACTTGTTTTTGAGAAAGAATACCCATGTAAAGCGGGAAAAATCATTAATAAATGTCAAAAAATACCTTGAACCATTTAATGACGTATGGGGCAGCAGAACACTGATATTAGAATGTATCAGCCCCAAAACTGTAGAAGCTCTACTATCTTTGCCGCGGTCAAATCTGTGCTCGAGGTGCTTCCCAATGATGCAACTAGTGCATATTCCCTTCGAGGAACGGAGTTGTGGAAGACCATCTACCATGAATTTGTTTGATAGAAGCAGAAAATACTTATAATTAAGATGTCCAAATCTTTCATGCCAAATCCTACTAACCTCATTACCATGTGTGCGAAGAGCAGTGGGTTTTGCAAGCGGAATAAAGTGTGAAAACTCATAGCATTTTGCAGTGTGGTTTGCCTTTCCGACTGCAACAAGTCTTCCACTTTTGATATCAGAAATTTCAACTGTATTAGGGATGAATGTAACTTGCTTCGGTTCACCAGTGTGTGTCATTTAATACACAGAAAGAAGATTTGAAGCCAATGAAGGCACATAGAGAACATTCTGAAAGCTTCCATGATCTACATGAATCGTACCTTTGCCCTTTGAAGAAATTTTTGAGTCATCTCCCAAATGGATGGGGATGGAGCTGTTTGGATCGAATGAAGAGAAAGAATCAATATTTGTAGCCATATGATTCGATGCACCCGAATCTATCAAGAGAGTAGTGGGCTTCGAAACAGTTGCCATGAGTGCTTGTCCTCCTTCATGATCATCATTCCTATCCTTCTTCCTTGCACCGTCAGGAAGAGCTATGTTGTTCTTTTCCAAAAGGAGGGCCATTTGATCTATAGTATTCTTCATACATGAACTTTCAGGATGAAAGCCACGGTTGCAATAAGTACATTTATATTTTTGGTTACCTTCTTTGCCCTTTTGCTTGAACTTTGAATTGGATGGTGCATCCGTCTGTTTTCCTTTCTCTCTTTGCTTGTGAGGCTCGAATTTGGGCTTCTCCTTCTTTTGCTTTCCTTTACCATTCGATATCTTGGGTCCTTGAACATATAGGGCTGAATCTTTGGAGCTTATGGACCCCATTTGAATCAACTTGTCATGCTCTTTTGTGACGGACTCAATGAAGGCATTCAAGGTAGGCATCTTCCAATTCGGGGTAGTTAGCCGACCGAAATTGAAAGTAGAGACAAATACCGAATAATATTTACCAATCTTGCTGAGAATGGAGAGGATCAATTGTTTATCCTCTTTGATAACTCCACTGTTCTTCAACTGCAAGTTCAAGTTCTTGAATTTTGTGAAGAATTCATTAATGGTCTCGAAATTCTCAGGACTAAGGGCAATCAATTCATTCTCTAATTGAAAATCCCTAAGCTCATCCTGCTTGCCAAATAGTGTTTCAAGTTGCTCCCATATAGCTTTTGGAGTCTTCAATCCGCTGAGATGGAAGTGAAGATATTTGGAGATGGAGAGACAAAGACGACCATAAGCTTCATCAAGCTTGTTGTAGTGTTTGGTTCTATCTGACAAGTTGTTTGGCTCCAATTCAAGACCAAGAGTGACTAGGTAGTAACCTTTTGAACGTAATATGATATCCATATCATCTTTCCAATCAAAATAATTGAATGGGGTGAGGATAGGATTTGAAGAAGAGTATTCCATTGCTAGGAGCGAGTGCACACTGATGTAGAGAAGCTTGCAAGGGCAGATTAGCGAATGCAATTGATGGAGACAATAACCTGCAAATCACAATAAACCAAGAACAATGAGGTCGAACAATCCACCCTTTTAGAGTTGCATCACACCTGGGATTGGATATCAAACAATGTTGAATGGGTCCAATGTATCAGATCCAGGAATTATGTGGAAACTCAAGCTTCTGGAGTGGTATTGGATGTATTTTCAAGCTTTGCATGCACAGGAGCGAATGCCCTTGAGATCTTTCATGCCAAAAATTTTTGCAATTTTTGAGCAATTCACTCAAATCTTCTTGTAGAAACACCTGTAGAAAATAGATCTTGTCCCTGCAATGGCTCTGATACCATGTAAAATTAGTCACAACAGATCTAATGAACAAGTAAATCAATCACAACAGATGAACATAGAAAATATGGTGTAAAACTGTGCAAAACATGCATCAGTGCTCAATATCCCAGTAAGGGTGAATGATTACAATACAATACAGTAACAATGACTGAGCAATTCGAATTGCCTAAGGAGGTCATTCGAATCTCTGAATGGAGTAGCTTGACTCCAACTAGGAGTCCTCATCATCAATCAGTGGTGGTCATCAATGCACAAGAACCAGTCATCCAGGTGTCAATCTGAGTCTAACTGAGTGTAACATGTGTAACTGAAGTGTGTAGCACTGATATAGGGAAGTGGGCTCAGTGGAGGGTGCATGGGAGGCTAATTGAAGTCAGAACAAGTCATCTAGTCAATCTGGAGGTCCAACGGAAGTGAAACAGTCAGTCGGGAGTGAAACTAGCCTCAAATCAGGGAGAATCGGAGCTAACTAAGTGTAACTGAAGTGGAACTGCAGTGGTAGGTGAAGAAGTGCGCCCTTCTCTGGCAGTAGGTGAGAAGTGGGCACCTTCTTGACTAGGAGGGCTAAAAATTTAAAGTAAGTGGCTCTCAGGTGCTAGAATAAGGTGGCTAAGGTGCTGGAGGCATCAACTTGGTGATTAGGATGCATGCAAAGTGCATGCAAACCCTAGAATTTGCATGCAAACCCTAATTGCATGCAAGATCCTAAAAAAGATGATGTGGATATCCGAACATCACTACCTTGCATTTATGTGGGCTTTATTGCATTTCCTTGTTTTAAGGAGATGGAGTGCGCCCTCTTGAGGATTTGGTCAACTTGTGCATTAATGGCCACTACTTAGCCAACTAATCAACCATGCGCCCTCATAATGGTAACTTTCACACTATTTTGACTATCCTAACCTTCCTCATGGTCCATCTATGTTCTTTGAACTCCTTTATGGCCCAATATATGATTTACACTTGGCCTTATGTCATTGATGGGTGAATTGGTCCAATATAACCCTACCATTTTGTGAGCCAATCAAATTTCTTTGAGAGGCTTATATATTGTACTAGTTTTTGTGCAATAATGTATAATGGAAATAAAGCTCTAGAGTGAATTTCTCTAGTTTTGTCTCAATATTCTTCTTCTCATATTTTTCTGCTATCTCTTGAAATATTCTAAGTGAAGTTTTTATTGAATATAGATCTATATATAAGCTTGGTATATCACATGTATCAAAGCCTAGAGATGTGATTGATGTGCATTCCAAACTTTCAAATGGTATCAGGGCTAGTATGATTCAAAGCAATTTCCATATTCTTTCTTGAGTGTTTTTTGTAGGTCATTGTCATCACCAAGAGCGCATCAGGAAAGTGTGGATCAAAATCAAGCCATGATTCTCACACCCTTCAATTTCTTCGAATGGGAGGCACACATGATCATCCACCTTCGAAGTAAGGGTCTTTATAGAGTCACAATGGGGCTTGAACCTGAGCCAAATGTTGTTGCTAAAAAAACTAAGTGGTTCAATAGGATTGATGAAGCTTATGGTTTTATTTGTCTCTCTATCTCCCGAAATCTTCTATTACACCTTGAAAATGATTCTACACCAAATGAAGTTTGGACCAATCTTCTGAGTCATTATTTGGGAAGCAAGATGAGATGAGAGGTCATCTATTGGAGAATGAGTTGATCTCATTGAGTCCAAGCAATTTTGGAACCATGGAAGAGTTTATATCAAAGTTCAAGAACCTAGTGTTGCATCTCAAACAATGTGTCATTGAGAAGAAATAGGAGCAAAATCATTCTTATGATTCTCCTCCATCATCAAATGATGAGTTCCAAGGGGCCTCTCAACATGTTTTTTGTCTACACAACATTGATATATTGGTGCATGATTATGGCATCCACAACATCTTCACAATGTATTTCACCAAGAAGTTTTTCATTCAGCTCATTCAAGTGAAGAACAAGACCTTTTGAATACATTTTTTTCATCTATGTTCCATGTACATTCTTGAGGGAGGATTTCCCCATGTAGTTTTGCCTCTTTCCTCTTTTTACATGGACAAATAAAACTGTTGTAATGGGTGACGAAGCCTTTGTTTCTTGGGCCCTATTTTGTTTCTCACTACCATTTTGTATTAAGGGGGGAGGTTTAGAACAATATTCCTATCATATTTATGCCATGGATGTTCATGTTGTTCTACCTAGTGTTATTTGGCTCATTAGTGCCTAGTTTAGTGTCTTGGACCATTGTTTGTCCACATTTGATCACTTAGACTAGTTATATATCGATGAAGCCTTGTTTGTCCACTTATCCACTCATTTAAATCATTTTAGGAGTCAATGCACCCCACTACCTTGCATTTATGTGGGAGTTATTGAATTTCCCTGTTTTAAGGAGATGGAGTGCGCCCTCTTGAGGATTTGGTCAACTTGTGCATTAATGGCCACTACTTAGCCAACTACTCACCCATACGCCCTCATAACAATTATTTTCACACTATTTTGACTAGCTTAACCTTCCTCATGGTCCATCTATGTTCATTAAACCTCTTTATGGACCAATCTATGAGTTACACTTGGTCTCATATCATTGATGGGTGAATTGGTCCAATCCAAGCCTACCATTTCGTGATCCAGTCATAATTCCTTGAGAGACCTATATATTGTATTAGTTTTTTCTCAATAATGTATAGTGGAAATAAATCTCTAGAGTGAATTTCTCTAGTTTTGTCTCAATATTCTTCTTCTCATATTTTTTTTATATCTCTTGAAATATTCTAAGTGAAGTTGTTTTTGAATCTAGATCTATATCTAAGCTTGGTATGTCACATGTATCGGACCCTAGAGATGTGATTGATGTGCATTCAAAACTTTCACAATCTTCTTATGGAGTATATTAATCCTATGGATCCATAACTACATGAAAATACTTGCTCACCAACCTCTCACTTGCATTCAATGATTGAGTTAATAATTGAAATGAGTTTAATGCATTATTTAAGAAACATGGTAGAAACTAGTTGAGTTATAAGGCTAACAAATGGAATGAGAGGATTTACTTTCCTATAGGCCCCATTTCCTCTCCAACAAAATTTTTACATGGATTTCCCCCATGAAAATCAAATCACATTGCCCATACATTCTTATTTACATCATACATTCCTAGTCATACATTAGTTGATCCTTGGTCTTGAGCATTTATTAAATTCTTGGATATATAGAGATATGGTCATAACTCCTCAATATGTATCAGATGACGCATATGCCAATACAGAATCAAATCTTAATAAGACATTCATATGACACCATTATATGTGGGACACAACTCTAACATTGACCTATAGGAATGGAAAATGTAGAGTTATGAGTCCACAATGAGATGATGATAGTTGTACCACTCATTAAAGAAAGATTAAGAATACGGATTCTTGCAAAAAAGGGAACTCTTTTAGTTTTCTCCACTATGATTTAAGAAACAAGAATCACGTGTGATAGATGTGCAAGATGTATAATAAATGTGGGAGAGCAAAGTTGAATTGAATCACTAACATGTATACACATTATGATTTATTCATAATAGCACCATGCCTGTGAAGATTGTCCCTTTTGTAGCCATGGACTTTGCATAAACAATATTTTATTCTAAATGAAACATATATTTAAAGACTAAATTATAGAATTATAAATTATTATTGAAAAAACTATTTTTTTTACTTTAAAAATATTTCAAATTTCAAATTTTAATTATAGAGTATACAAAAATATTAATTACTTTATATTCTTAACCCTATTATTATTAAAAAATATATATTTATTTATAGAAATTAAAGAATATTTATAAACATCACATTAAATATCCATTCATTGTGATCCTATCCAATTCTCACATAGTAAAATCATTGTTATAACCTTTACTTGTATGGAATTTATACGAATTCAGTAGTGTGTAAGCAAAACATTGTTATAGCTTGGATATATAATGCAGTGGTTTTTGGATATGTTTTATACTGAGAGAACATACATAGGTTAGGTTTTTTTTATTTGAATTATAATTTTTTTTCCTCTTAATTATCTCACTTCTAACCATACTTCCATTGTGAAATAGCATCTAACTCGTAGATGATAAATTCTTTCCCCAAATTATATACCCTAACCCTTAAATCCTAGTTAACCCCAAACACCTGAACCCCCTAACCCACAAGCCCTAAATCCCAAAAACCCTAATCACCTAAGAAAATAATCATTTGGGGATTATGGTTTAGTTTAGGTCTTAAAGGCCTTTAGGGGGGAGGGGCTCTAGGAATCGACAGACAAATAGAGATTTATTGGGTAATAAATGCACTAAATGTTACCCACCGAACAAAGCAATGTTATACAGTGGTGCACACGTGTTAGTAGCGCATGCACGCCTCTAGAGCATGTGCACTCTTTCTGCATGCGTGCCCCTGCTAAACATGACAATTTCCAAATGTACTAAGCTCTTGCATTTTTTTGCTCAATTTCCGCAATCTGTATTTTCAACACATACAGCTCGATAGTCTTTTGCATTTTTGATTGGATTCACACACCTCTTGGAGTTTATTTAGCAATTTGGATTGAATACACACATTGATTGGACTCTATTTGGATCTTTGGATTGAATTCTCATGATTCTTGGACACACTTTAACTCTGCTTACATCTAGTGGATACATCAAAAGACCATTCTACATTGCAAGCAAAGATCAATCCTTGAGGTATGGTGACATTTTTTCCTTATGAATTGTATTTTAGTCTTCATTCACTTTGTTTGAATTGTAGTTTTTCCTAATGAATTGTATGATAAATTTATTTTAGTCTTCTTAATCTTCATCATAGACAATAGAAAACATCTTACCAAAAAAAAACTACAACATGCACCAAACAATGCTTTCAACCTTTCATAAAGATAATAAAAAAAACTTACTTGCATCACCACCAATAACCTTTCATAATCACATAACTCCATCCAATATGCAAACATTCACTGAATTCCTCATAATTTCACTACAACAACTCACACAAACACCAAAAGGATCAAACTCTTAATATTTACGGGTGATTTTCCCTCATTGAAAAAAATGAAAATGAAGTGAGTAGGAGCTTCTCATTTTATAGGAAATATGCTCCTACTAACACCCCATACCACCATCCAATACCATCTACTAACCCAAACTACTGTCAAAAAACCATGTGCCAAGTGCGAAGCTACCAAAATGAGGCTCATTGTTGAATGTTTCAAGATGATAAGAAAACATTTCAAACTGAGGACCTAGAGATGATGTTGTTGTTATTTCTAGGGCATTCTCAATATCTTTTAAATATGATAATATACCCCAAGTTACAGGTATAATCATATCTTCATATAGTGATATGAATCTAGTTTATCTCATTGTTTTCTATTCTTTAGAAACTTGTTGTTTACAATGAGTTTCAACAAGCTTTTCTAGGTATACAAGTAACACAAGTTCTATGTATGTACATATTAATGGGATGTTTAGTATTCAATTTGGAAAGTTATTTTGTATCTAATAATGGTATTAGAGACCAAAATCAAGTAAAGTTTATTGTTTACAAGAACAAGGAAATGACTTAAATATATTATTGAATTCTTAAATGAAGTAACCAACCATTACACTCATTGTTGGAAGGGTGGTATTTCCAAAAGAGTCAAACACTATAGTCTAACCCAACATATCACAAGAATTTGGAGCAAACAACATGGATTCTGTAGAAAACAACCCTCTATATTATGTGAAGGAGAGAACCACCAAAATAATACATGCTAGGGTTAAATCAACTTCAAATTACAATACCACAACAAGAAAAATTTGGGAGGATGACAATAGAAATGCAAAACTTCAAGTGCGTAACATATCAAGTAGACATTATGAAGTAAAGCAAAAAAATTGCATTGGTGAAGTCATAAGTAATCTAAGTTTGCATACTTTCATACTGTACATGTTGAATTTATACATATATATTTAGATTTTAAATGTCACATTGTAATAATTCCCTTGGTTGTATGGAACCCAGTACAAATTTTTGGTTTCATGAAGGAATTCTACAAAAATACCGAGGAGTATGTTCAACATTTCCATGTAGCACGATAGCAGGATGAACGGTACAGGCAATGCAGGGACACCTTTTCCAATGCCACAATATTTTTGGTTGTGGAATTTGATTAAAACTACACCTTGCAACCACATAATGAGATTCAAAGTCAATATTACCATTCAGACCAAGTTAACATAATGGTCCATATCACGTATAGGCACTCACCAGAGAGCCAAAATGACATGAGGATAATATTGAAAGAGACCAACTTCTACATCAGTGATGATAGGTGCCATGACTTCCATTATGTGAAACATTGCTTCATAATTTTCTATGATCAACTGAAGGAGAGAGATATAGAGATGGATCAGCATTGGATATGGTAAGATGGTTGTGCGGGCCAGTTCAAAAATGCACATGTATTCCAGTGGTTGAGTATTTTTCACAAGACTTATGGTGTGCCACATATATGGAACTATTTTGAGACCGAGCATGGAAAGGGAGAGCACGATGGGGCTGCGGGATGTCTTAAAAATGCCCTATGAAGGGAGGATATGACGTGCATGACAAACCCTCATATCCGGGATATAGAATCCATAGTTCAATGGTGCTCTACAAAAATGTCAGATCGAACCATAGAGAAACACATACCAATAGGTAGAGGACATATTGTAAGAAATTTCTAGCAAGTGGTTGATATAGATTGATCGTGTTCTTATAGTTGTATTACTATATAAGGGACTCATGGATTTCATTTGGTTCGAAGCTCAAACAATCCCTTATTTCAAATATGGACGCAAAAACTTGTTTTCTTTTGTGGGCCTTGTAGAATCGGCGAGTGGGATGAGTGTGAATCAATGGATTGGGTTGATGAATGGGATCATGCATCACTTGCTGTAGATCCACGTGTAGTTGTTGAAACAATCTAGTTATAGGAAGGCTAGTCTTCTTTTCCAAATGACTATGATCATATATCTGTTGGCACCCCAACAACTCCCCTTGATTTTGCAAATAAAATGGCCCCCATTAGAATCTTGTAAATATTTAGTTATGGTTTTCTTTACTTGTGTTTTGTTCAATGATTTAATACTCTCCTTTTCAGACATTTGATTTTCTGCCTCGATTATTCCTGATTAAAATGATCTAGTGATCTCTTCCCTTCTCAAGTATATGAATTTGGGTTCCTTGTGGTTGGTGCTTCTTCTTGCATGTTATGCTATGAAGACTTTGCGACTTTATAATCATTTCTTTTCATCATGTATTTTCATTGATTATTTTGTCAACAAGTTACCCTTTTATCGTTTGAATCTTTTGTTAGATTTTGAGCATTAATTCAACATACTCTAGGATCTTTACTAAGAGATCAACATGTACAACATATCAATCATATCAAGCATAACAAGCAATCACATAAGACAATGGACACACAATGTTTCACTGGGGAAAACCATACAGGTGAAAAACCCCACAACTTCCTTAGAGATAGAAAGAGCAATGATACAACTCAAGTACAAGAGATAGTCTTCTCCTAGCAGCTACTCCTCCTTCCTCACTAGTGCGCCACTTTCCGAGTAGTGTAGAATTGAATAATGAGATGATCAAATAGAGTGCTCTCGCACTCTATTTGTACTTAACCTGACTTGCCTAATAAACTAGTAGGGATGACTTCTATAGGAGAGTCTAATAACCGATGGTTACATTAATCAGGGCTGACCCCACACTTGCTGGTCTAATAACCCATCACAACAAGTTACGACACTTGTCAATACAAATGGTGACACTTCCATATAGAGGAATAATACCATCTCTATAGGAGTACAATATACATGGGTGAAATATATTCCGAAGTTACATATACATCAACACTCCCTCTTAACTAGGAAGGTATTTGTCGACACAGATATGCTAGCACAAGTCTTCTTCTTTGGATCATCGTCACTGGATAATCATCATCGAATCATCATCATCGTCATCATCATTGCTGCTGCTATCTCAATCAATCTCCAATCTACTCATCATAGGAATTTCTACAGAGCCAGTCATTTTTCATACTCGATGTAGGCCCACCACCTGTAGGTCTTCATCATCTACAGAGCTAGCCCTTTTTCATGCTGGATGTAGGCCTAGCCTCCATGTAGGTCTTCAACATCTTTGCGAGCAAGCCATCAAGTAGGTACACCTCAGGACTGATTATACTGCCTCTGCAAAATCTGCAAGATCTCCCAGGACTGATTACACTGCCTCTGCAAAACCTGCAAGAGCATCTCAGGACTGATCATATGCCTCTGCAACAACCTGTGTACCATACTGTCACATCATCATCTTCATATCACCTCATCGTCCATGGAGCACGAATTAGATGCACATCACACAACACTTACACTCACCGGCATGGGAAGACACACCTCAACCATCCGTGAAAGGATCATCCCTTATATCTACTCCATGGGAAGACACACCTCAACCATGTGAGAATGGCACCGTACTTATATCCATAACCATGGGAAGACACACCTCAACCATGCTAGGAATGGCATAGCACTTATATCGCAGCCATGGGAAGACACACCTCAACCATGCTCGAATGGCCCACCACTTATATCGCAGCCATGGGAAGACACACCTCAACCATGCTCGAATGGCCCAACACTTATATCAACGATCATGGTAAGACAAACTTCAACCATGTCGGAATGGCTCAAGCCCTTACATCAAGGACCATGGTAAGACAAACTTCAAACATGTCGGAATGGCTCCAGCCCTTACATCAATGACCATGGTAAGACAAACTTCAACCATGTTGGAATGGCTCATGTGCATCTGTGTCTCCGGACTCATCACTTCCCCTTGGAAGGCATCTCGATCTGAAGCACACCAAGTCTCCCTCTGAAGTATTCAAACTTCACTCTTGCCAGTGGCTTGGTCAACACATCGGCTATCTGCTCGTCTGTCGCAACATACAGGAGCTTCAGTGCTCCTCTCTGCACCATATCCCTGATATAGTGATACTTGATCTCAATGTGCTTCGACTTGTCATGAAACACTGGGTTCTCCGACAAATTCACACAACTCTAGCTGTCACAATATATACAAGTAGCACATAACTGGAGATCAAACAGATCAGACAGTAGCTTCCTGAGCCATACTGTCTCACAACTAGCGAAACAAGATGCGACATACTCTGCTTTAGCTATACTCAGTGCCACACAGGACTGCTTCTTGCTAAACCAAGAGATCATACCGGATCCCATACTGAAGTAGCACCCCAAAGTGCTCTTATGATCAATGGCACTGCCCGCCCAAGCCGAATCAACATAACCCTCCAGGTTAAACTTTTGATTCGCCGCATACTTGATCCCATAGTCAACTGTACCCTTCAGGTACCTCAGAATATGCTTTGCAACTATCAGGTGAACATGTCTTGGATTTGTCAAGTATTGGCTCAAGGTGTTCACCGCAAAGCAGATATCTGGTCATGTATTCGTCAGGTACATCAAGGACCCAATGTAATGTCCCCCATTTTGACCCTTATAATATTTTGGGTTATAATGTAAATATTGTATGCATATTATGTATGATTCCTAGCGTGGAGCTCAAGGCCAAGGCCCCGCTAGTGAATGCTCGATCTAGAAGAGGCAAGTATTTGAAATTATGCTACCCATGTGCTAGTGAACCATGGGAATTGTAAATATGCATTTTAATATAAAATCCCACAACTAGCTATGCAATGCAACAAGAGATGGGGGCATGATGTTACAAGGAAATTGGGAGGGAAATATTCAAACCATTGAGCCAATCAAGTCAAGCCAAGTGTCAATGAGAGAACCCATCAAACCCTCAACTACCCATGCTGACTTTTGTACCCAATCATTTACTCTCCCAAGAGTTGGTTGAGGTAGTTAATGCCTTGGGGAATGGAGAGGTATGGCTATCCAAATTCGAGTATGGGAAAACCACCCTTCCTAGATTTTCGTGTTTGGATTCTTGGGCAAGAAAGGAGCCACGAAATTTCCCCCAAGCCATTATTCAACCATTAGTCTTGCTCCCTCACGATTTTAGAGCTACCTGGGTGTTTTTCTCCATGGTTTTGCTGTGTCTTTCTTCAATCTCCTAGATGGGAAGGGCGTTTTTGTGTTGTGTAACAATGGGGAAGAAAGGGAAATCGATTTGGGGACCATAGAGGCTGTTTTGACTCACTGATTTCTTGTATATCTGTGGGAGAAATAATTTCTTCCCTATGGACGATTTCCCTCTCACAAATCCGTTTTTGTTGGGCCTATGTTTTGGGGAAAACCCTTGTCCATCTAGTTCCTAAGTCCCACTACTGAAAGTGTGTTCCAGAGCCCATATTTGAGTTTTGGGTGCAAGAGAATGCTGGGGTTGAGTTAGGTATCCATTGCTTTGGGCTGTGCTGTGCTTAAGGGTTCCCTTTTCCTTGTAGATATCATGCCCAGCTCGGGGGTGGTCTCTGAGCGCTGAAATAATATAGGCTGGGCAGAGACCTATGGTTGGGAGGAACGTTGCAGCGACATAACTAGTTGTTTGGGACAATTGCACAACAAAGATAAGTGTTTTTCTGCCTATGTGTTTTGCCTATGCAGTGTTTAAATTAATGACTATTATTGATATATTGAGTGCATATGAAAACATGTGTGTGGATGAGTTTATTTCCGCTGTGCATATTTGTTTGATTTGCATCTAAACACATGGTTTTTAACTGTATGCATCTAATGAATTGGCTGAGTTTTATGAAAATACCCATAGAATGGCATCAGGTTCCCTTCCTTGCACTGGGTCCAAGGGTGGGTACATTACACCCAATCATCTAACGATACATCGTAGCATCAACCGACTCAGATGAAGCATCACACAGAAACTTTAGGTTCGATGCCATGGGTGTGGCCATGGCCTTGCAGTCCATCATCCCAAACCTCTTTAGGATATCTACTGCATACTTCCCTTGTCCAAGGAAGATTCCATCTACACTTTTCCACACCTCCATACCAAGAAAATAGTGCATCATACCCAAGTCCTTCATCTCAAACTTGGCAGCAAGCTTCCTCTTCGTGTCAGCAATCAACCTATCCTCTCTTGTTACAAATAGGTCATACACATACAATAGTAGTATCATTGGATTGCCTTCCTCAACCTTGTAGTAAAGGTTGGAATCCACTTTACTCTTAGTAAAGCCCAAACTGGATAGGAAGCCATTTATCCCGCCATACTAGGTCCTGAGTGCCTGTTTCAAACCATACAGGGCTTTCTTCAGTTTGGACACATGTGATCCTCGGTCATGTGTCTCAAACCCGAGTGGCTGCTCCACATACACTTCTTCTTCAACTACACCATTCAAGAAGGTTGTCTTGACATCCATCTGTGTACCTTCCATTTCATCATTATAGCCAGAGCAAGTACTGATCTGATGGAAGTGTATCTGGATTAGGAGAAAAGGTCTCTTCATAGTCTCTTCCCTCTTTTTGAGAGAAGCCACGAGCTACAAACCTTGCCTTGTATTTATCTATGCTACCATTTGCAGCATGCTTGATCTTATAGATCCACTTGGAAGCCACAACAAACTTCCCTTAAGGTCTTGGGACCACATCCCAAACATGATCGATTGGTACTTCTCGACCATGGCATCCTTTTACTGTATCCTGTATCCTGGGAACTTTAGATTCTTCAATATCTTCAATAGATAGTTTGAACTTCGTTGTTGGAACAAATTTTGTAGTCCTTCTTTTGTAGGTGATGGTATATGATCTTTCGTACAAAACAAGTTAAATTGCATGATTAGAAACATCTCATACTTTTCAGAACAACTTCTTACACATAAAGAAATATGTCATACAGTCATGCAATTATTTTAGCCAATGCTTCAATACAACATTTATCCATATCCTGTGACTTCCTAGATGCCTTCCAATCTCTACCAGAACATTGTTAAGAGTGTGCACAACTCTCAATATGTCAGCAAAGAGGTTTCATTCTAGATAAGTAGCAATGGAATGTTGTACAGTTCCATAGGCCACTTACCCATTACATGCGTATTAGTAGTGTACTGTTCATTAATGCAATTATTCTAATATGCATAATACACAACCTAAGTCTATAAACATAAGTATGAACAATATTATTTAAACAATCAAATATACAAGAAATGATAATTCAAATACTTATCTTTGTTTGTTTGTTTGTTTGTTGGGTGGACTCCCTCTCAATCTTTGTTGCCTTGCAGAAACTATTGGAGTGTGCTCCCTCTTGATCTTTGCTTCCTGGTTTACCTGTCTTTGAACTCATATTCATCCTGGACCACTATGCATGCTTAATTGTGCACTAGTGTCATGATTTTGCCATCCTCAAGATCTCATATGTAATCATACATTCATTAGTATAAATATTAAAACAACATAATCTTAAACATGTATAGTCATGATCATTTCAAACACAGATAATAAGCATTAGTACTCAAGGTTTCAGGGAAGACTTCTTTTACTCATGCATATTCTTATTTGACCGTAGGACTCTTCTGGTTAGTCATATCTTCAATCAAGCTAAGAGACATAATATGCATAAATCCTTGCTTACTTAAATTTCTAACTTCATGAATAATCATTATTAATCATACAAAGGTATAAGATCCTAACACAAGGTAGGATTCTAACTTGATGTAGGAAAAACATACCTGGTTATCATATTTGCTAGTTATGTCTAGCAATGTTTTCTTGTTCTGTTCAATGACCTACATAACTCATAAGTTAACCATTGTAGAACCAAAATATACATACCTCGTAAGTAGAGCTTCTATGTGATCCATGACAATGGATGAGTCTTTGTCTTCATGTCACCATGGTCTTGATCTAGAACTTGATTTGTACATTTCATGTTAGCGGATAACATTATCTTCATACAACACCACAGTGCATTACTAGAATCATAATACAATCAGAAGTGTCATAACCCTAACCAATGAATGTCTTCTATCATGCATTCATACTTTTACAAGGGTGATAAGACACGATTGTTACTAAACTGAATAACATGAAGACAATCATATTATAAACTTAATCATGAACATATTTAAAAACATACTTGTAAGTCATACCTGTCAGATTGCTTGCAATTTGTTGTTCCTTTTGTTCTTAGGACAATCTGAAGCATAATGTCATTTCTCATCACAAGAGTAACATCAAACTTGGGAGATATCTTTCTGCTTATGGTGGAAGTGAGAATGTTTCTTGTTCTGAGATTTATCCCTCTTAAACTTGCTTCCCTTGGTGTGTGCTTGTGAGAGCTTGATCTTCACTTCCCATCTTTTCTTCTCGGGTTGCAAACCTAGCCTCTTCTTGCGAACATTCCTCCCACAGTCTACTGAAGGAGATCAAATTCCTTCTTCCATAGATTCCTTGGATGAAGGAGTCCTATGACCTAGGTAGGCCATTCAATGTGGTCATAACAATTTCACCATTCTCCACTACTTCATCCACAACTTCAAGTTGTTCCTTGATTTGAGAGACCTTGGAAAAGTATGATTGAATTGTATCTCCATTCTTTAGCTTTACCCCTTTCAATTGGTTGCGCAGAGTCGTCTTCCGATTTATGTTCTTTCCTTTAAACAACTTGGTCAAAGAGTCAAACATCTCCTTAGGTGTCTTTAGGAAAGACACATGGGGTATGAGATGGTCCTTTATAGAATCAACAATGATTCTATTAGCCTTGACCAAGTCCTTCTTGTGTAAGTCCTTAGCCTCATCTCCCTCTGGAACTAGAACCTCTTCTCTTATGTAGGTATCCAAATCATTCTCTTCTAGGATTAACCCAATCCTATACTTCCATGCTTGGAAGTTATCAGCCCTTTTCAAGCTTATCCTCAAGCTTGGTGTGATGAGACATTTTTAAAGAGTACTTCAAATGGAAATATAAAAGATTTAGGTCTTACCACTTGATTTGCTGAAAACTGGATCTGGTGTTGGATTAGGGTTTGTCAGAGAAACCCTAAAAATTCAAACTTTGAATTTCAAACTTCTGAAAGGATAGAAAGATGTGCGTTGATGAGCCGATCAAGCTGGTATACTCAGAATTTGAAAATTGCAAAGTTTCACCCCTCAAAATTGCTTTTGAAACTTCTGGATTCACTGGAGAGGACCCTGAATTAGGGTTTTCTTTTCCTAGAGCTTCACCAAACCAAAAATTTCAATCTTGGTCTCTAAACTTCTAATTTTCATAGGAGCTTCCAGCCATGGTCTCCGATTTCAGAAATTCCAACTTTTGTAGAAGCCCTAATTTTCAGCTTCACTAGAAAGGACCCCAAACTAGGGTTTGATTTTCTCGGAGCTTCACCCAACCAAAAAGTTCGATCTGAAGCTCTAAATTTCGATTTTGTTGAGGATCTTCCAGCCATGTCCTCAGATTTCAAAAATTCCTATTTGTGTGGAAACCCTAATTTTTAGGGCCAAAAATAAAAGTGCCCATAATCGAGATCTGATTGGACAAAATGATTCACCTTGCTGAGGAAAGTCAATCTATCATATTGATTTTCGAAAATCTGTGGAGAAAAATCCAATAAACAAGAAACCCTAGTTTTCGCAACTGTAGAGTGTCTTCTTCTTAGGTTAGCTCTGATACCATGTTAGATTTTGAGCATTAATTCAACATACTCTAGGATATTTACTGAGAGAATAACATGTACAACATATCAAGCATATCAAGCATAACAAGCAATCACATAAGACAATGGACACACAGAGTTTCACTCGGGAAAACCATAAAGGTGAAAAACCCCACAACTTCCTTAGAGATAGAAAGAGATGATACAACTCAAGTACAAGAGATAGTCTTATCCTAGCAGCTACTCCTCCTTCCTCACTAGTGCGCCACTTTTTGAGTAGTGTAGAAGTGAATAATGAGATGATCAAATAGAGTGCTCCCGCACTCTATTTATACTTAACCTGAATTGTCTCATAAACTAGCAGGGCCGACTTCTCCAGGAGAGTATAATAACCCATGGTTACATTAATCAGGTCCGACCCCACGCTTGGTGGTCTAATAACCCATCACAGCAAGTTATGACACTTGTGACACTTGTCAATACAAATGACGACACTTCCGTATAGAGGAATAATACCATCTCTATAGGAGTACAATATACATGGGTGAAATACATTCCGAAGTTACATATATATCAACATATTTTTGCTTCATACTGGTTAAAGAACACTTGCATGCTCTTATTTGACCTTAGTTGATTTGATTGAACACCTTACTTTGAAGGAATTCAATTATTTTGACCTATAGAGAGTCTTGCCATTTCGGTTTTCAATGTATAAATGAATTTTGAGACATTTTAATAAATCAAAATACCTAAAAAAACACCCATTTTCAGAATCTTTATTCACCTCTTGAAATGATATTGAAAAATGAAATCATACGTTTTTACCACATTCTGGGTTATCTATCATTTTGCCTTTCTTATGTGAATTTCTATATTTTTAAATAAAATTAAAATAATTTGATTAAAAGATTATTCACTTTTAGTTTACACGTTAAAAATGCATTCTTTTAATTTAAGATAAGTGACTTTTTTCAAATTATGCACAACATGGGTTATTATTGAGAATAATAATATTAACTTAAATTTTGAGTTTATTATCCAAATTGTATTAGTCACGAGTCAAAATTCCATATTTTTTTAGAAAAACGCTTTTTACAAAATATTTGAATTAAGTTCTTATTCTCAACTAATACTCAACTTTATCATTATGTTATCCAAGAGTAAATATGATTGCATGACTAAAAGGTTTAGTTGATATTTAAGTTGTGGAATAAAATAACGTTTGCACATTTCAAAATCATTTAATAGGTGAAGATTAAAGTTTGAAATGGCAAACTTTTAACCTTTGGTTTATATAAGAAACTCTTTGACCACGACATGCCAATTGAAGAGGATAAATCCATCTTTTTATTACCATGAAAGAACTCTTTGACCACGACATGTCAATTGAAGAGGATAAATCCATCTTTTTATTACCATGAAATTAAATGATGTGCCAGTTCATTATTTTGGCTTTCAACGTAGGTTTAGATTTACCTCCAGAAATGAAGCTGCCACGAATTAAAATATTCTTAAAGGCGGTTCTTTGCAGTTGCAGTTAATATGAAGATAAAACTTAAAAGAAAAGCCTCCACTTGTCACTAAACCTACAAAATTGACAGTTCAGAGCAGATCAGAAATCATACTCATCAATCGTTCATCAAATCGTAGGTAGTTGAGCAGTTTTTAAATAATAAGATAAGATATTTGACATATATCAGGAATTCTCATCATTTTTTTATATTTGTTTTTGGTTGTTGTGCAGTTTTTAAATAATAAAGCGAGAAGATTTTCGAAACCGATGAAGGATATAAACGTATAAAACAAGTAAACAATAAAGAAAGATGTCTATCATTACTAGAGTGCTTAGCATGAGAAAGAAGTTGTACTTAGTCTTTATCTATTTGAAAGAATTTCTGGCATTCATCTTCGGAAAGCAACGCATCAACCAACGAGATATATGGAGATTTTCTCGAAGATGAAATAATTGTAACCACAACTAATCGCTATCCTTCAGGAGATTGTTACTTGTAGTCGATCATGTATAAAAGGGGCAGATATATCGACTGTAAAGGGGGAAGGAAACACTATGCATGATTGGAGAATTTTTTTTCTCAAATTCTTTTTTTTTGTTTTCTATATCATATTCTTTGAACAGAGAATAGAAGATGTTACCTTTCAGCCAGCTTTCTTTTGGTTGTAGATAATAATTTGTAATTTTTTATGAAGCTGTAATTGAAAGCCAAAGATTGCTCACTGGTCATTTTCAAGCAGTCAGGTTTTGATCAATGATGTTCTGCATGATTTTATTATGCACATCTGATTATGAATTAAAAATCTTGAGTCGCTTGTGTGTTTAGATTTTTATGTTGATTGTTTGGAATGATTATTGCTTCTGATTGCATAAACAATTTGATTGAAGATTAACTATAATTTCTATTATGTGTTCATCTTTAATTAGATTGGTGTTCTTAAATAAATGGCTGTTTATTTAACTTTGTTTAAGTAAGTTAGTCAAGAAACTTTCTTTTATGCATCAGAAATTCTTCTTTTAAACTTTGCTCCCGGGATAATTTTTAGGTACAGATTATTTAGATAGAATAGGAAATAGTTTAGATATAATTTAGATTATATTTCTAACCATAGGTTGCAAACAACTTTTAAATCTCTTTGAAGTTTAATAGTTGTTAGAATGTTTGTTGCAGCTATCTAAGAAATTGCATCTTAGATTAGTTTTTAGGGATTTCATATTAGTCAGAACACATTTTAATTGCATATTCAGATCTCTTGATTGTGAGACTCTCTTTTGAGAGCAAACTCATAAGGCAACGGGGCCTTTGTTCCCACAATATTTAGTCATCCCAAACACATCGAGGGCTGTTTTAAGCACTTTGTGTGGACTATTTCTCCTTGTTGGCCTCACGACAGAAAATCCGGCCAACAATATCTGATCTTGTACATCCAAGTAAATATTTTTGCAATCATATATTGGTTCCCTTATTTTTTTTTTAATTAACCATGTTATCAAACCACTACTTGTTCGAATTTGACCATAAAATGCATTTTTGCAGGACAAATATACGCAGTTGTCTCCCCGACAGACATTGCAATTGGCACAAATTAGTGGTTGTGACCATGCATCTAAGGGAAGCAAACCCTCCTCCCATCATTAACTTATAGTGAAGGCATTAAATTTTCGACTAGCTCGATGGTTTTTTAGGGATAATATCTTACAGTAGATGGAAAGATACCAAAGAGAAATGGCTACGTATACGTGGATTATAGACCAGGTTCACGGGTGTATCAATTGATGACTTGATCGTTGGTACAAACATCCAACTACAAACAATGTCAATGAAGTCATCAAACAAGCTACGTTACTTGCTACCTCATGCAAAGCATGAGAGGTTGTTTGAGACAATCAGAAATACAGAGAATCGAGAAGGCCTAATTGATTGAGGTACATGCTATAGTCATGTAATTATTTATTCATGCATGTCTAACGTTATTCATGTTAGATAGTTTATTTCATGTTATATAGATGTTGTTATCTTATATTGTTTATTTGATGTTTAAGTTAATATTACAATACATTGATGTTTTACACCATTACATGTTTTAAACCATGCTATTGTCCCATCCCCATTGTCACTATCCAGCCCTAGATACCTAATCTAGCCTTGGAGACCTAATCTAGAAGAAAAGATACCAATAAATCCAATTCAAGTTTCCATCCCTTTATAAAAAAATCACATGCATAAACAAGATTTGAAAACTCTTATTATATAGAATATATATAAGGAAAACATAATAGAGTTACATGGTTATATTATTATCTTCAATATTAGTGTTAAATCTGGTTTTCTCTTAAGTGTGTCAATATACTTGAGACAATTAAGAGTTGGAAATAACCATCTAAAGTTATCCAAGAGACCAAGAATCCCTAACTCCCAAGAGATATAGATCATATGCACAAAGAAGAATCTCAAGATATAAAAATTATCCACCTCCTCCTCATATGCTCTACTAGAATTTCCTCATGAACCCAAGTGCATTATTAAGAGATCAATCCAAGGAATATACACAAATGAATGTGTGTTGTGTTTTGATGTGATGTTTGGAAATAATCTCTTTCCAAAAAGGAAACCCTGGCACCACATGCTATCTAGGGATTTTGTCCCTCCTCTGTAATAGGAAATGCTCCTCGTATCTTGTAGGGTGTTCTCCCACCAAGTGAATACTCCATGTGGTCATCATGGAAGGTGTCCACCATAGAGGAAAGAGATCTTAACTTCTCAATGGAATAACACTAAGCCAATGACAATGTAAGGTCTTACGTCCATTGAGAACGTTCTCACAAGTGTGCATATCAATCACATACCATCTCTTGTGATACAATCCATCTCAAACCATTCAAGGGATGAACATACACCATGTACACCAAATATCATGAAGCACCCAAAGCATGGTGTAAACACTTTCTAAGTAATATGAAAGTATAACACTCCCTCAACTAGGACAACTTGCAAAGATAATAATGTCTCCATTCAAGGTAAAATCCACCTTGGGATGCAAATATTATGGCATTCATTGAACTATGAAAATATTATCGTATAGTCATGAGAATGCCTCTCATGCACCTCAAATACTCTAGCAATTGAACAATTCTAAACTAGGACAAATCCCTTATCTTGATAGAATCTTGAAGTAAGACTATCATCAAAGAAAACCCCCTATGTCAAGAGATTCCATAATCCATGGCTCTATACTTTGTAATACTCACGTTATCTACAACTCTTGAATCACCCTCAACAACATCCTCTATTAAGGAATTCACCTCTCTAATGAATAACTAGAAGGTGCGTGGATGAACTTAATCTCATCATCACACCTCTCCTCCACTATATAATTGGAAGTCTCATGGATGGAAGAAACAAATGTTATAAATATATTTGGTGGTACAATCACCCCTACATCCTCATAAGCCACTACATCAATAATGTTGGCATTCTCCCTGATCATGAGAGGATATCCTTACACACTCGAATATCTCACAATCACACAATAAGGATTGGAAGCTAAATCTACATCTTCCTTCTAAGAAATAAAAGGCCCTATCAACCTATCATTGGCAAGTGTGAGTGTTATTATACCATTAAATTGTAAAGGCCACCCACGTTGTTCTGAAATAGACCCTAATATATCCTTATAGATCTAATCTAGTCCTGGAGACCAAATCTATAGATATAGAACCTAATCTAGCTAATAAACCATGATCTAGCCCTATAAACCAGACAAAAACAAATCTAACCCTGGAAATCCTAATGTGGGCCTAGAACCCTAGAGACTTGATCTAGATTCGTTGTCTATCCCTAGAGACCTAATATATCTATGGAGACCTAATCTAGCCATATAGAACCTAATCTAGTTTATAGACCATGATCTATCCCTAAAAATAAGACAAAACCAAATATATCCCTTGAAAGCCTAATGTGGACCTAGAACCCTAGAGACCTAATCTAGAATGCGTATCTATCCCTAGAGACCTAATATATCCCCATAGACCTAATCTAGACATATAGAACCTAATCTATCTTATTGACCCTGATCTAGCCCTAGAAACCAAAACAAAAAAAATATAGTCCTGGAAAGACTAATGTGGACCAAGAACCCTAGAGACCTTATCTAGAATCCTTATCTATCCCTAGAGACCTAATATATCCCTGGAGATCTAATCTAGCCATATAAAACCTAATCTAGCTTATAAACCCTGATCTAGCCCTAGAAACTAGACCAAAAACAATCTAACCTTGAAAAGCTAAATGTGGACCTAGAACCTTGAAGACCTGATCTAGAATCCTTATCTATCCCTAGAGACCTAATCTAGCCCTGGAGACCTAATCTAGCCATATAGAACTTAATCTAGATTATAGACCATGATCTAGCACTAGAAACCAAACAAAAACAAATCTATCCCTAGAAAGCCTAATGGACCTAGAACCCTAAAGAACTCATCTAGAATCCTTATCTAGCCCTAGATACCTAATATATCCCTGGAAACCTAATATATCAATATAGAACTTAATCTATCTTATAGACCATGATCTAGCCGTAAAAACCAGAAAAAAACAAATCTACCCGTGTAAATCCTAATGTGGACCTAAAACCCTAAAGACCTGATCTAGAATCCTTATATATCCCTAAAGACCTAATGTATGCCTAGATTCCTAATCTAGCCGTATAGAACCTAATCTAACTTATAGACCATGATCCAACCTTAGAAACCAGACAAAAACAAATCTAGCTTGAGAAAGCCTAATGTGGACCTGGAACCCTAAAGACCTTATCTATAATCCTTATCTATCCCTAGAGACCTAATCTAGCCTTGGAGACCTAATATATCCATATAGAACCAAATCTAGCTTATAGACCTCAATCTAGCCCTAGAAACCAAACACAAACAAATCTAGCCTTGGAAATCCTAATGCGGACCTAGAACCCTAGAGACCTGATCTAGAATCCTTATCTAGCCCTAGAGACCTAATCTAGACATATAGAACGTAATCTAGCTTATAGAACTTGATCTAGCCGTAGAAACCAGAAAAAAACAAATTTATCCCTAGAAAGCATTTGGTACTAAAATACCATGCAAGGTACTTGGTCTTATAAAACCTTGCAAAATTGGCATGGCCTTCACAGAGAAAAATCCTAGTTTTGGAGATGGCACAATAGCACCATTTCCGGGAAATTGAGTCATAGTAGGGGTGGTCTTCCAACTGTAACCTGGCTTCCCAAATCCATTGGAATCGACGTCTTCATGACCAGAGTCACATTTTTTGTTTTATGGCCATTTTTGCCTGGCACCCCATGGTTGCTCATAGACACTTTTAGAATTTTCTCCGAGGGCACGAAACTTGAACCAACGAGAGGAACAAGAATCCTTCATCTCCCACACATTCATATGGCCATTGTGGATGTGTTCACGATGGCCACGGTCGCCTAGGAGCATTCGGTTCAACTTTGACCCCATTGTGCAAAATTGGCATGGACTTCACTGAGCAAAACTCTAGTTATGGAGATGGCACAATAGCACCATTTCCAGGCGATTGAGTCATGTTAGGTGGGTACCCCTACTGGAACTTGACATACCGAATCAATTAGAATTGACAGATTCATGACCAGAGTCATGGTTTTGGTTCTATGGCCATTTTTTCTTAGGCACTCTGTGGTCGTTCAAGGATGCCTTGAGAATTTTCTCCCAAGGCACGGAACCCGAACCAATGAGTGGAACAGGGTTCCATCAGCTCCCACACGTGCATATGGAAATTGTGTATGTGTTCACAATGGACACGGTTTCCCAAGAGAATTAGGTTCAAAATTGACCCCCTTGTGTTAAATTGGCATGGCCTTCACTCAACAAAACCCTAGTTCCATAGATGGCACAATAACACCATTTCCGGGCGATTGAGACACGGTAGGGGGGTCCCCCAACCGAAACTTGGAATCTCAAATCCATCAGAATCTATGGCTTCATGACTAGAGTCATGGTTTTGGTTCTATGGCCATTATTTCCTAGCACCCCATGACCATTCATAGACACTTTGAAAATTTGATCCAGGGGCACGAAACCCAAGCCGGTGAGTGAAATAGGGTTCTCTCAACTCCCACACATGAAAATGGCCATTGTGTATGTGTTCACGATGTCCACGGTCGCCTAGGAGCCTTCGGTTCAAAATTGACCCCCTTGTGCAAAAATGGCATGGCCTTCAGTGAGTAAAACCCTAGTTCTGTAGATGGCACAATACCACTATTTTCGGGTAATTGAAACTTTGAGACTTTGCTCTAGGGGAATAAAACCAAAAACGGCGAGCAAAACGAGGTTCTGTCAACTCCCACACATGCATATGGCCATTGTGTATGTGTTCACAATGGGCACGGTCACGCGGGAGCATTCGATTCAAAATTGACCCCCTTGTGCAAAATTTGCATGGCCTTCACTTAGCAAAACCCTAGTTCCAGAGATGAAACAATAATACCATTTTCGGGCGATTGAGTCATGGTTGGGGGTTTCCCCTAGTTGAAACTCGATGTCCCAAATCCATCGAAATCGACGTATTCATGACCAGAGTCACGGTTTTGGTTCTATGCCCATTTTTTCCTCGAAGCTCGTCACCATTTAGGGACAGTTTGAGAATTTGCTCAGGGGACACAAAACCCAAAATGGTGAGGGGAATGAGATTCGTCATCTCCCACATGTGCATATGGCCATTGTGGATGTGTTCACGATGGCCACGGTCTCCCAGTAGAATTATGTTCAAAATTGACCTCCTTGTGCAAAATTGGCATGGCCTTTAGTGAGAAAAACCCTATTTCTAGAGACAAAACAATAGCACTGTTTCCAAACGATTGTGTCATGGTATGGGGGGTCCCCCAGATGAAACCCCACATCCTGAATCCATCAGAATCGACGTATTCGCAACCAGATTCATGGTTTTGTTTCTATGGCCATTTTTTCTTGGCACCCCATGGCCATTCATGGACACTTTGAGAATTTGCTCCGAGGGCACGAAACCTAAACCGGTGAGAAGAATAGGGTTCCATGAACTCCCACATGTGCATATGCCCATTGTGGAAGTGTTCATGATGACCATGGTCGCCTCATCTCCTTCGATTCAAAATTGATCCCCTTGTGCAAAATTGGCATGGCCTTCACTGGGCAAAACCCTAGTTCTGGAGATGGCACAATAACACCGTTTCCAGGTGATTGAATCATAGTAGGGGGGGTCCCCTTGCTGAAACCCAGTGTCCCAAGTCCATTGGTATTGACGGATTTTCAACCGGAGTCACGGTTTTGGTTCTATGACCATTTTTCTTAGAACCTCGTGTCCATTCAGGGACACTTTAAGAATTTAATCCAGGGGCACATAACCCAAACTGGTGAGCGGAACGGGGTTCCATCAACTCATACACATGCATATGGCCATTGTGGATGTGTTCACAATGGCCATGGTCGATTGAGAGCCTTTGGTTCAAAATTGACCCCCTTGTGCAAAATTGGCATGGTATTCATTGAGCAAAACCCTAGTTCTGAATATGCCACAATAGCACCATTTTTGGGCGATTGAGTCACAGTAGGAGGTGTCCCTCGACTGAAACCTAGTGTCTTGAAAGCATCGGAATAGTTGGCTTCGCGACTAGAGTCACAGTTTTGGTTCTATGGCCATTTTTTCCTTGGACCCCGTGGTCATTCATGGACACTTTGAGAATTTGCTCTGTGGGCACGGAACCCAAACCAGTGAGTGGGATGTGGTTCCATTAGCTCCCACACTTGCATATGTCCATTTTGGATGTGTTCACGATGTCCACGGTTTCCCAAGAGCATTCGGTTCAAAATTGACCTCCTTGTGCAAAATTGGCATGCCCTTCACTAAGAAAAACATTTGTTCTGGAGATGGAACAATAGCATAGTTTCTGGGAGATTCAATCATGGTAGGGGGGGGGGCCAAGCGAAAACCCAACATCCCGAATCCATCATAATTGCCTCAATTAGAGGAAATTTGGGGTCTAAAATGGGCCTTATAAGAAAACGTGTCATGGATGAGCGTGCGATGAGTAAGATATTTTAAACCAATAGAATTTTAGTATTTTGGTCAATCATCACGGCTGAGTTGGACAAGAACTAACTTCATATAACACTCACCTTAGTTAAGATTTTGAAAAGCTCATCTCGAAATATGATAAATATACTTGAAATAATAAATATAGAGTATTTTATACTATCACTACTTCTAATTGATTTAAAATATAAATCTCACATTAGTTAAAATGATAGTGGAATAATTTTGAAATAATAAATATACTTGAAATAATAAATATAGAGTATTTTATATTATCACTACTTCTAAATTATTTAAAATATAAATCTCACATTAATTAATATGATAGTGGATTAATCTTGAAATAATAAAAACATTTATATAACTAATCTCTTAAAATAAAAATAAATAAATTTAAAAAAGTGTCATAAATAAAAGAAAAATAGGAGAGAGATAAAATAATATTTCGCTATTTTTGTGTTAACTTTCTCCTATGAACTTGGAATTTGACGTTTTTGGTACCATTGGAAAGGTCTCGTCGAGACCTTTCCAATGGTACCAAAAAGGTCAAATTCCAAGTTCGGAGGAAACAGTTATCGCAAAAATAGCGAAATATTATTTTATCTCTCTCATATTTTTCTTTTTATTTATGACACTTTTTTAAATTTTTATTTTTTTTTTATTTTTAAGAGATTAGTTATATAAATGCTTTTATTATTTCGATATTACTCCACTAGCATTTAAAAGACTTTGAAGTAGTGATCATATAAAATAAAAATGAAAAATAGGAGAGAGATAAAATAATATTTTGCTACTTTTGCTATAACTTTCTCCTCCGAACTCGGAATTTGACATTTTTGGTACCATTGGAAAGGTCTCGGCGATACCTTTCCAATGGTATCAAAAACGTCAAATTCTGAGTTCGGAGGAGAAAATTATCACAAACATAGTGAAATATTTTCCAGCGAAAAAAAATCTACTATTGATATTCAAGTGAATCAAATAGTACAAAGAAGTTCATGATTCTAATGCCGAATCATTTACAAAGTTTATCATGATAGTTCTGCACTCCAAAAATGCTTCAGGATCCACCCATGATCTAAAAAAAACCATTATGGTTCATAAGATACAAACACCATTATATACTGTCAAAAAGCAAAAAAAAGGAAATAACAGATTTTAGAAGGCCCCAGAAAACTAGCACCCCCAAGAGTCAGTCAAAAAAATAAGTGGAACCACTATACAGGATACAGTTGTCGCACCATTCCTCCCAAATCAACTGCCCTTCCATACTAGATAGTGCTTGTTTTGATAGCTTGTCTACAAGAGAATTATGTTTGAACTTGATATTCTGATGCTTTGAGATTTCAAAATGTGTTCTAATAGGCCAATGTCTCAGGTTCATAACATTAAGCTTGAATTCACCCACAACCCATTTAATTACAACCCTGGAGTCACCATATACCTTGATATTAACCAATCCAAAGATATTAGCCACTTTAAGTACACACCATAGAGCCATTAATTCTGCTTTCATGTTACTTCCTGTATCACAATTGAGTCTAATAAAAAAATAATGAGAATCATTAAGATATATGACACCCCCCATTGCACACAACCCATTTTGAGAAGCTCCATCGAAGAATAGGACAGGTTGGTCCACTTTGAGTGCAAAAAGACTAACTCTGTCAGTCTTCAGCTTATGTTCATCAACCTCACATATTGAAAACATTTTTAATGCGGTCATGCTACAATGCATAACATTCCCCCCCTTCATAACATTTTGATTTTGTTCTTTATTTTATCTCTCTTCCTATTTTTCTTTTATTTATGACACTTTTTTTAATTTATTTATTTTTATTTTTTAGAGATTAGTTATATAAATGCTTTTATTATTTCAAGATTACTCCACTAGCATTTAAAAGACTTCGAAGTAGTGATCATATAAAATAAAAATAGTGATTGTTAGTATTATTGTAATTATATTTTTTCATTATAATTTTAGTTTTTTTTTTTAAGTTTTAAATTTTATTAAATATATTTTTCAGCGAAAAAGGTTTTCCAACTAAATTTGTTTAAGGGTCATCCAAGCCAGAAGATGTCTCAATGGAATTGAACCCAGGTGGATGGAATGAAATCGATCAATCCCCACCAACGAACCACCGTATCCTTGACTAATTTTAGTAAATATATAAAAAGAAGTAGTGGTACATTTATTAAAAAAATAAATAAATTATAATATAAATTTAAAATTTTTACCACCATATCATTTATTATGCATGCACAAGAATCTAAACCTTTCATTATTATTTTCAACCATCATCTCTTAACTCTACACAAACCCAACATACTTGTCAACTACCATTAATGAGATATTATAGGTTGACCTTCACTAGATAACACCTTTAACTTAGTGTGACATGGCATATTTGTAGTGTGATGTGGATTTTTTTATTATTTTTCTTAGGAGGCCCATTTTAGACCCCAAATTTCCTCTAATTGATAGCTTAGCGACCGGAGTCATAGTTTTGGTTATATGGCCATTTTTTCCTAGCACCCTGTGGCCATTCAGGGACACTTTGCGGATTTTCTATGGGGACACAGAACCCAAACCGACGAGCGAAATGGGTTTCGTAAACTCCCACGTGTGCATATGGCCATTGTCAATATGCTCACGATGGCCACGGTTTCCCAGGAGCCTTTGGTTCAACATTGACCCCCTTGTGCAAAATTGGTATGGCCTTCACTAAGCAAAACCCTAGTTCTAGTGATGGCAGAATAGCACCATTTTCAGGCAATTGAGTCACGGTAGGGGGGTTCCCCCAGCTGAAACCCGATGTCCCAAATCCATCAGAATCAACAAATTCATGACTGGACTCACGGTTTTTTATTTATGGCCATTTTTTCCTAGAAGCCCATGGCCATTGTGGGGCACTTTGAGAACTTGCTTTGGGGGCACGGATCCCAAACCAGTGAGTGGAACAAGTTTCCTTCAACTCCCACACATGCATATGGACATTGTGTATGTTATTATGATGGCCAAGGTCACCCGGTATCCTTCAATTCAAAATTGACCCCCTTGTGCAAAATTGGCATGGCCTTCACTGAGAAAAACCCTAGTTCTGGAGATGGCATAATAGCACTGTTTCTGGGAGTTTGAGTCATGGTAGGGGTGGTTCGTTAGCAGAAACCCAACATTATGAATCCATCGCAATTGATGGCTTCGAAACCAAAGTCACGGTTTTGGTTCTATGGCTATTTTTTCCTGGCACCTCGTGGCCATTCAGGGACACTTTGACAATTTGCTTTGGGGGAACGAATCCCAAACCGGTGAGTGGAATGAGGTTCCATCAAATCCCACAGGTCAATACAGACATTTTGTATGTGTTCATGATGGCCACAGTCTCCTAGGATCCTTCGGTTCAAAATCCCCCCCCTTGTTCAAAATTGGCATGGCCTTCACTGAGCAAAACCCTAGTTCCAGATATGGCACAATAGCATTGTTTTCGAGTGATTGAATCACGGTAGGGAGGGGGGGGCCTAGCTGAAACACAACGTCCTGAATCCATCAGAATTGATGGATTTGTGATCAGAGTCACAGTTCTGGTTATGTGTCTGTTTTTTTCCTAGCACCCTGTGGCCATTCAAGGACACTTTGAGAATTTTCTTCGGGGGCACAAAACCCAAACCGACAAGCTAAACGAGGTTCTATTTACTCCCACATGTGCATATGGCCATTGTAGATGTGTTCATGATGGCCATGGTCATCGGGGATCCTTCGGTTCAAAGTTGACCTCCTTGTGCAAAATTAGCATGGCCTTCATTGAGCAACACCCTAGTTCCATAGATGGCACAATAGAACTATTTCCGAGCATGTGAGTCACGGTATGGGGGGGGGGAACTAAAACAAGGCATCCCAAATCCATCAGAATTGACAGATTCATGACCGTAGTCAGAGTTTTGGTTCTATGGCCATTTGTTCCTGGCACCTCGTGGCCATTCAATGACACTTTGAGAATTTGCTTCACGGGCTCAGAACCCAAACCGACGAGCGGAATGGTGTTCCGTCAGCTTCCACACGTTCATATGGCCATTGTGGATGTGTTTTTTATGGCCACTATCACCCAGGATCCTTCGGTTCAAAATTGACCCTCTTGTGAAAAATTGGCATGACCTTCATTGAGCAAAACCCTAGTTCCGGAGATGGAATAATAGTGTCGTTTCTGGACAATTGAGTCATGGTAGGGGGGGGCCCTAGTTGAAACCCAACATCTCGAATCCACCAAAATCAATGGATTTGTGACCAGAGTCACGATTTTGGTTATGTGGCCATTTTTTCCTGGCACCCCGTGGCCATTTAGGGACACTTTGAGAATTTGCTCTGGGGGCACAGAACCCAAATCGGCGAGCGGAACGGAGTTCCACCAACTCCCATACATGCGTATGGCCATTGTGGATTTGTTCACGATGGCCATGGTCGCCCGGGATACTTCGGTTCAAAATTGACCCCCTTGTGCAAACTTGGCATGGCCTTCAACAAGCTAGGGTTTATTTATTGTGTATGTGCATGGTCTTATGTGTGTATGTATGTGTAGATATTTGTATATGAGCATGTCCTTTTTCCATGTCTTTTTTTGTTTGTAATTTTTTGTGCAAATGTGCATGCATTTTTGTGTACACCATGAAAAGTTGCAAATGTGCATATATTTGGTGTGTGTAAATAATTTTTCCAAATTAAATAATGCACATTGTTTGTAATAATTCAAAATATTTGAAAGTAATATTTATGTGTGTAATTGTGTTTAAAAAGATGATGTTGTTTGTTATATTATACTGATATTTATATGGTTTTCTTTGTGCAAGTGTGTGTGTAAACATTTGTCTATTTGTTTTTTTCTTAACATGTAAATTTTTGTATATGTGCATAGATATTTGCCTATGTGCATGTATTTTTTGTATGTTTATGTATAAATATTTTTTCCGTGTGTAGGTTTTTGTAGTGTAAATCTATATGTATGTGTATATATTTAATACCTGTGTAAATATAATTATGTGCATATCACGTGTGTGTGTTTGTGTGTAAATGATGTATATATCTAGGGGTGGTAGGTGCATAGGGGGGAATCCTAATTGATCATGAGAGAACTCAATAAATCAAATTATCATAGGGTCTACGGAATGCTTCAAACAATAAAGTAGAGACTTAAATTCTCTCCGTTAAGAGATCGATATCACCTTTTCATCAAACATAAGGAAACTTTGGTATTTGGGAACTTCATCATTATCATTCATCACTTACACAAAAATTCCATATCCAATGACAACTCTTTAGAAAAAAATGTCAAAATAATAAGGATCAAAATCCACTATTTCAAATAATTTCATCTTGTTTATATATTACCCTCCTTAAACACTCCTTGAACATTGAAAAGGATCAATTGGTCAACCTTGCCACGATGTTAGGTGAAGGGGGCTATAGGAAATGGAGTTGATTCAATCCTCCACATCCCTTAAGTCATTAAGGTCTTATGCATGTGTTCTCAATTATGAATAGGCCACGTCTCATGAGCATTAACTGACACAAGGGAAGGAAGGATGATGCATTAAGGAACATCGCCTCCTTGCACATGCCCTAGTTCATGCGATCTATAGGCTATCAAGGGTTTATACCATCCTAGATCCAAATCCTAGGCTCTATCAAGCGTCGAGAGGGATCAAATATCCTGAGGTGCAAACCTCTCCTTGAAAAGCTCCTTGAGTGCAATACCTGAGAAGAGGTTTGCACCTCGGGAGATTTGATCCCTCTCGACGCTTGATAGAGCTTACGATTTGGATCTAGGCTGGTTCCAGTCGTGGGCGGTGACACAAAACTGGAGTTTGATCAGCATTGTAAGGAACAGGTTAAGTAGAAAACACAGATAGAATTATGAGGATTATCATAATGTAAGTAATAAGTATTAAGGATTAAGTAAATTGTTAAAGCAAAGGTTTGCACCTCAAGGGATTTGATCATCAAATATATTACAATGTGATCAACTTTGATATTTCTTCATCCTTTTTTCTTGATTCCACTCCTGCTCCTTTTGGCATCTTCTCGTATCGATCATATGTGAAAGGAGGAATACCATCCAGACCTTTTACTCATGATATTGTTGTAAATCGGAGTCCTCGTCATTCTTTGTTTCCAATATTTTTAGTTTCCTTCTCCAATGTTAATCCCCATTTTTTTTGCACTGTTGATGTAGATATATTAAACATTTTGAACACTGGTTGGGGCCAAAAGAAGTAATGGTGACTTATCTGGAAAATAATCAATTTCTAGTGTTTTTCTAATATCTCCAATCAAGTAATATTTTCTTGTACCTATAGTTCCTTAGATAATCATTCGTAGTGGTTCATTGTGCCCACCTCTGTAATGCTCAAGAATAATCTCAAATGATTTTCTTTGCTTCTCTGCTCAGATTTCAATTGAATAATTTTGAGTACGATTATTATGAACACTGGCATTCAATTGTCGGTTTTCAGATATGAATTGTAGTGCACGATTGGAAGTTTCCATATCAACAAAATTAGAGTTCCAATTTTCCTTGTTGTTATAGGTCAAATCTGCACTTCTCCATCCGTGATCACATTGCTCTGTCGATCACTCAAAAGGACACTATGGATGGAAGAACTAGGTTGACCCTGGATGAGTTATTGTTGAGATCACATTCTTCAGCTGAAAAACATATTTTTTTCTACAGTTTTCACTATGTGTGCGTTACTATTGCCACAGTCATCTAGCATTTTGAATGCTGGTCTTATTGAAGACAACCCGCGTACATCCTCCAAAATTTTGTGAATGCTAGTTGTCAACTGCAGAAGTTGCATACTGTGAGCTAGTCTATTTGTATGAAACCCGTGTACATCTTAAAATGAAATGAAAAAATATATTAAGATTACGAATTGGGATTAGTTGAAGTTGGTTCTGCAACTTCCCCAACCTCCCAATTAAACCACCTCTTGAATTCAACTGCCAACCTTGTGCCATAAATACAAGGGGAAGCCATGAGAGGGGGGCCTAGAAGGAATGATAAGCGGTTGTTATGCTGGAGGAATTCTTAACTCTTTGTGAGGAGCAGGAGTCCAGGACTCGGTTGCAGAAGTGTCTGGATAGATTAGGTATATCTGTACTTATCTACATTTCTTTGACAATAAGAGATGGAAACACCCTTCCCGTCCCAATTGAATGTCTACTTGATTGAATGTCTATTTGATTGAGTGTCTGATTGTGGTTAATGTTAAATTGTTCCCACTTTCATTATCTATTTGCAGTCAAGATACGCTGAAGAAGGTTAACTTGTTTTGCAGGTTCATCACTGTGGAAGATTGGGCAAAAGCTAGCACTAGCCATCGTTAAAAAGGTACAACTTCCAGAACTCTAATCTCTTTCCATTCGTAGTAATTAATGCAAAACATGAATGTATTTACTTGTCACCCCATGTAAGTTGGTATTGTCATCTCCCCCACTATAAGGTATTTTCCTGCACAACAGAATTGGCAACTCCATTGGGGAGTAACCGGTTGTTTTCTGCTCCGAGGACCTTGCTAGGTTTTTTCTTTCAGCTTTACAATCTATTGATTTTCTGAGAGGTTTCTATAGGTTTATTTTCTAGTTCCTTTTGACTTGAGTCATTTCAGTTTGATTAAGTAAATCCTTTTTGATTGCTTTCAGTCCTTGTGCACTAGTCTTCTGTGCATACAGAAGCCACTAGTACAAAATGAGAGATAAGTGACTAGGCGACTAAAAACGTTAGTCACCATAGTTTTTTCAAGGGATAAACGACTAAAATTGAGCAATTTTAAAGAAGCCAACAAAAAACGACTAAGATAAATGACTAATTTAGTCACGAGATGAAATATATGACTAGATAACAAGTGACTAAAATAAAAATGACTAACATAAATTACTAATTTAGTCACAGGAATATAAACATGACCAGCTAACAACAATTAATGTGAATTAGTCGTTTATGTTAGTCATTTTCAGTTGTGTCACACTGAAAATGGAAAATTACAATTTTGATAATGAATTTGTACAATATTTTACTAAATTTTAACAGCGCAGATGGATTTAGAGACCCTGACTGTCACAACCACAATTTTTCACTAGTCTCTGGCATCAAACTGAGGTGTGTGGCACTTCCCGAGAACAACTTGAGGGCTTGTCCAACTCAACCGTTGCACCGACATACTATGCCTAACCTGCGAAACTCTTTTAACTTAACACTAATTGCGACCTGTTTACTTGTTTAACTTGTTAACATGTTCCTACTAGCATCACCATGATAACTACTTCTATGCACTTCTAGTTGGCTCTTCTTCAACTCGAGGGGCATCCCTATATGTAGGAACCCTCCTTTAGGGTCCCCTTGAACTGAACCTGAAACTTTAACAACTTCATACAAACAAATTAGCCATCATAGTTATTGGAAAAATAAAATAAAAAGCGTGAATAACTTAACAAAAATAAGCAAAACCTTAACCTGTCAACCCGATCCGGCTGGTCCATTGTCGCCTTCGTCTTCCGTAGGATCCCTCTAGCAAAGCTCGTTTAACCATTGGCGAAGCAACCGTTAGCTTTGCCACCCAACCATAGGTTCATGCTTTCAGTCGCATGGCCTCCCCCGAGCTTTGGGTCGTAGAGCTCACACACAATAAAAAAAAATCATGAAACCCAGTTTGGGATTCCCCCCCACCAAGATTTCCAGCCAAACCCTTAATAGCAGCAAGTCATGAGGTAACTCAATATTACGATAGTCATCCAGGGTCTGGGTCCTTTACCCATCCCCAAAGTCTCCCTTTTAAAGGAAAATCCCTTGCGACACATGTCGCTTCATGCATAAATAATTATTTAATTAATTCTTCAATGAAAAACAACTCACCCATCCAAGTGTCAGTTTCTCTAGGAGATGCACCAACATCCCTAAGTTTGCTCATGTTTGTCCCCTAGATATTTCACTTAACTCCTAGATTTGTGGTGTAGGTGGAGTTGACTAGGTGTCCATGCCTAGGATTCCATTTTGCTCCTAAATAAATATTTATAATATTTTTAAGTAATCAGGAATATCCTTTCATGTGCAATGCCTAAATAACACTTAATATTATTTAAATGTCAAAGTAATCATTTATGTGCAAATGCCTAAAGTACTCAAATGCATTTATAAGTAAAGTTCTAGGTGCAAAATTATACGTTTCAACGCAGTTAAGCTTAGCAATCAACTTTTACTAGGGACCCGGTGTCGTGCCGTTGGGCCTCCTTGTTCCTTAATTTAATTTCTCTGACATGGCACCACTTCGTTGAGTCCAGTCATCCATTGTTTCCATTCCTCGGCAAGGAACCACATCGTTGGGTCCTTGCATTCACTCTTTCCATTCTCGACAGGGTACCACACCGTCGGGCCCTCCTGCCGTCATCCTTCCGTTTTGACTTGCGGGAACTTCATGTAGGGATTTCAGGAGCCGTTACCTTCCATCCTCCGTCTACACGCTATTAGGGACTAATGGCGTTGAGGAGTGAGTCTGTTCTCACTGCACGCCCCCCAACTCGTACGTGACCAGCTCCGTCGTGGCCCACCTCATACGCCCTCACGCTTTCCTCTTGAGCAAGCGGATCAGTGCTTATCTGCTCAAGCGTGGTATTCCGTCGGAAGTCGACATCGTTGTTGCTCTCCCTGTGTGTGATTTACTCGTACTCTACGACCCTTCATATTCCTTTGTGTGTCCGTTGGTGAACCGTTTCACCTGTTGCTACACACATTTCTCACAAACGTAAATTAGTAGCATTGTCCTCAATAATCACAATTTGGTTTATAAATCTGTTGCTTCATTAAGCATCTATAATTTACTTAATCATTACTCATTCGTCTAATCACATAATCAATTGTACAGCTAGTCGTTAAGCATCATTCATATGTACAGTTTTCATATCAAAGTTAATCGTTAAACAACATGAAATTGTCCATTCACAATAACTACCCAAATGCACATATATCAATCAATCGTAATCATAAACATACTCAAAATAAAATCATAGGGTTATTTTATTAATGTTTCAAACAGTCAGGTGACTCAGCAGGTGCCCTCAATGTCTATAGTAGTCTAGGGGCACTACACTATATAAGATTGTTAGCTATGGAAATGAGAGCACAAGGTGATTTGAAAAAGATATCCTTAGCAAAATGGGGTTGTGGTTTTTAGGGTTTTTTGAGTAAGTGATGCAGAGACCCAAGAGATCAGTGCCAATATCCAATTAGGGTAAATGAGTCAAGGTGAATCAAATGGCAATTGAGGCAAATAAGAATGCTCTTCAAGAATTGGTCTATTTCCTTCGAAGGTTAGGGTTCATGACTGTGATATCCCTCCTTTATAATCTATTTTGATCTTTATTTTATAAATGTAATTATAATTGTGTAAGTGACGTTGGTGAGGAGCTTAAGGCCATCAGTAAGTTTGAGATTCATGAGGTTTAACTCATCAGTCGTAATTTTATAAACTTAGGGTTTGAGCATGGGTAACGCAAAGAAGAAAAGGGAAAACATCGATTATTCATTGGAAGACATGAAATGGGTAAGATGGCTAGGAAGCCATGGGTTTGATGATCATAATCGTAAGTATCATCTTAAGTTATGATAGTGTAAAGCTTCATTTTTGTAGAGATTACCGTAAGTATTAATGGGTAAAGAAGGTATTTCTATGCAAAGGAATACATTTTTAAGGTATTGTCTAGGAATTATCTTATAGAATGGAAATAACAAATTTTTGTTGTTGTTTATGGGACCCGAAGTGAAAACTAAGATATTTATAAATATATAATATCCTTGAGTAAATCTTACAAAAGAAATTTATTGTGAAGCTCTTAATTAAGGAAACAATATTTCCTATGGAAATATTATTTAGCATACTATGATAATGGGTACCTTAAAATAAATAAAACAATGATAAAAATCAAACATAAAGAATTAGATCGTGGGAGTGAGCGTTACCATTTAAGTGGACTCCCACGTGGAAGAAGGAGCCTCTCTCTTCCTCGGTGGAGTTTATAGCCATTATCATCACCGTGCCTTGTGAGAGAGCCTTTAATTTCGGAGAGGTGCTGCAACGGTTGCAAAAGGCTCGAGTCGATGACAAGCCACATTTCCAGCCTTTTACATGTGTCACAAATCAGTGGACAGGTGGTGGCCAGTTTGAGGATGGTTAGTGGTTATACAACCAAGGTTAGAGGTTAAAAGAAGGGGAACTCGGCGTAGAGAGGGGGCAAGTGGGGACGAGTTGACAGTAGCTGCATCCTTTAGCATGGCGTTGGCGTCTTCAATCCCCGGTGGATGCGTTTATTCCGGATCCTAGTTTCCGATATGTATGTATAACCATGCTTTTATATTTCTGGAAAGGTGGGACTACGATTTTCAATCTCCAGCTGTATGCATTGATTCCGAATCTGAGATTGGGAATGTATGTATAATCTCTACATTTTGGTTGTTGAAGCATATATCTCTGTGTTCTGTTGTTGAAGGGTTTTCGATCGCTGCGTAGTAGCTGGGTGATTGTTTTTTTTTTATAGATATCTCTGTGTTCTGTTGTTGAAGGGTTTTTCGATCGCTGCGTAGTAGCTGGGTGATTGTTTTTTTTTATAGATATCTCTGTGTTCTGTTGTTGAAGGGTTTTTTCGATCGCTGCGTAGTAGCTGGGTGATTGTTTTTTTATATATATATATATCACTACATTGATAAACCTCTTGCTTAACAGAGCACCTTAGATAAATCTCTGGAGAACATGTTTGACGGCAGACATGAAGTCGGATTAAGTAGTTATTTATCTTATATTTGATAAATATCTATTACTGCGATTTGTCTCTATAAATAGCCTGGATTACCTTAGATAAATATCTGGAGAATGTGATTTACAGCAGAGTTTGAAGTCGGGTTAGGTATTTTGTGTTTTGTTTGGTTACTTCCATCAATACCAGCGATGCGCTTTCCTGTGGATATATTCTCTACATTACCTTGTTGTCATCGCCTTCCTATTTTTTTTCTGTATCGGGGAAATGCATGCGGCCTAGTTACCCGAATCTACCTCATTACTGTAGTAACCTCGGCGATTAGACAGAGTTCCCGGTTATAAAGGTTATTGAGTTAGTTTTTATAACTGAAGTGTAATATAAAGATCTATGTATCCAGACGCAGTTTCTCAGGCGTAAACCCTTCATTTCCCTGAACGCCATATCAATCCCTAATTTAGATGGAGTAACTATTGGTATCGGCGTAGTTTCCTGGTAATGACTGTCATGTGTTATCTCTATATTTACGCTCAGTTCCATTCATTATGTGTATACTTTGGATGTTATATTTTTAAATCGTGATTGTTGGGTAGAAACGCTAGTATGTGCAGTAATTGTAGTTCTTATTTTCGATAGAAATAAGGAAAATGAAATTGTTCAAAATCGAGAAAAAACTCTGTCTTTCTCGAATCTCAGTATTATATTTTTAAATCGTGATTGTTGGGTAGAAAACGCTAGTATGTGCAGTAATTGCAGTTCTTATTTTCGATAGAAATAAGGAAAATGAAATTGTTCAAAATCGAGGAAAACTCTGTCTTTCTAGAATCTTGTTTGTCTGGAAGACTGACAGAGTTGCGAAATAAGAAGGGTATTCTCTAGATTAGACTGATCGGTGCATGTAGTGTCTAATCTAGGTACACAATCATTTTTATAAATTAAGTTATATTTTGTTATGATCAAATGCTCGGCGGAAATTCTATTGAGTTATTATAGACCCTCAATGGTCTGAAAATATTTGATAGGAGAAACTTGATGTAAAAGCAAGGAATGTTATATGATGCAGTTCCTGTTGAGATTAATAAAATGAAGCGCGACAGCTTTGGTGGACGTAGCCCAGAGTTTTGGGTGAACCACGGGAAATATGGTCTCTCTATCGTGTATCTTTTGTGGATGTTTTCTCCTTGTTAATTATGTTACCTTGATGTGGTTTTTGTTTAACTTCATGTTGCCTTGGAATTATCAGAGATTGGATTAAAATAATGCTAAGGAGAACTTAGACGAAGTTATTACCTTGAGTTATGTATGTTCAAGTTTATTACTAATGACTATGAGTGTTATTATGAAAATCATAATTAACATATTAGGTACTACAAGGCTAGGATTAGATTCTATGATTAGACCTCGGAGATAGAGGTAATGTTTTCCCTTACTATAAATATTCCAGTAAGTGGACTTAATGTTAATTATATTACATAAGGTTGAAAGTTAAACATATTGAACTTCCTCATTTAACGGATAACTAATTATCAGTTGTTTCATTGTTAAAGGGTAAATTAATGTTGATCATGGTGTGTTGTGACGATCGCATAGTTATGAACAATTCCAGCTTCAATTAACATTTAAGTTTACTACTTATGGTAAGAATTTCATGAGTATGTTTCAAGTTAAAAAATTATGCATGATGAATATTTCAATTTAACTAACCTCCAATTATTATCAGAAAATGGGTTCAGAATCTTGGTCCTTACAGGATTGAATTATGTTTTTGAAGTTTCATTATTGTTATACAAACTTTCTAAAAATCATTGCTTTACTAACTCGTAATATGTTGGGTATGTCACATATGGTATCAGAGCATTAGGTTACAACACTAGGGCCTAATGAGCTCAATATGCGATAAGTGAGTATGAAGGTTTTAAGTTTACTAATCAATGGTTTTCGTTTCATTTTGGATGCATGGATTGTATCGGAGGAGGGGAAGATGAATCTCCGAGCTCGACGTCAAGTTTCTCCCGCCAAAGCACAGGTTGCAAATACTCGGGCTTAGTTGGGTCCAGCTGAAGAAATAATATAAGCTGGTCAAGGGAACTCCATCGATAAGATGCAAACAAATGATTTATGTTCTAAAGGATCAGCAGGAGGTAATCGACAAGATGTCTTTAAAATCGCAAGTAAGTATACTCCACTTGTTGAATCATTCTAAAGGAAAAGCATTGTCGATGAGTGAGCAGTTTGTATGTTTAATTTCGTATCTAAATGATCCTGTATTGATAAATACTAGAGGATGAATATCTCCTCATGCAATTCCATTGAATGACCAGAAAATATTCTTTGAAAATGATTATTTTAATTGGACTATGTTCCTATTTTTATCTTAGTGATCTTGTTAATATTTTCATGTATAGTGATCATAACGATAGTAACATAGGAGCCTTGAATGTTCATAAGTTTATGAGGGCTGTATAAGCATAATTAGGATCATTCACCCTATGAAAGATGTACACTCCTACCCAGTTGATTGATGCCACGAGTAAGGTTTTAGTACTTATATGAGTCGAGTAATAGACATTCATCATAAGTACTTGATTGCTCTAATTGTGTATTATGATGATTAGGAAGTTGATATAGTATGTGAATTATGAAATGAGTAAGGTGCAATTAGGTCATTATATGAAGGACTATGAATTTGCCATGAATTACTTAGTTATTGATTTCTCGCACTTATGCTGAAATGATTGTATTAATTAGATACATAAGATTGTAGGATTGAGATAATCCTTATTATATTAGAAAAATGCATAAATGGTACTAAGGAGTAACTCCTGAAATTCTCCTTATTAGCTAAATATTATTGAGAAAAGGTGTAGAAGATGTTGTACATTATATTGAATGTTACATGCGATGGCTTCGATATAGAATATTAGTTTGTGCTCTTACTTATTGTTATATGGGACATGTGACATGGTAGAGAAGAATGATTAGTTGAACTAATGAATATATAATAGATCTTCAAGGTTAATGTAAGTAATGTTACATAAAATATATACATATATATATATATACTATCCAAACCATAGATGGTTAGAAGAGTTGTAAAACTTTTATGCATGATTAACAAAGGGTCATCCTCAAGGTAAAAGATTGAAAGGATAGGAATTAACTTCATTGGTTTAAATGGACTTTCTACTGTGTGAAATTTTCTATGACTAGGAAATTGCCCTCCTTGTGAATGATTTTCATAACCTTCGACTTAACTCTACTTCCACAAACAAGTATTCTTCGTCATTATAACCTTATCTGAAGATTTCAAGGGATAAAAGAGAATAATTGTTAAGAATCCCCTTGTCTCTTTGCGGTATAGGATTGTATAGAATATTGAAGTATAAATGTGTGACATGGGAACACGCTGGTAGCCTTGCTTGTAAGTACAAAAGGATGATGGTTATAATTACTCAAGAAGTATAAATGTGTATTCTAAGTAGTTAAAAGGATGCATATGATGAAATGTTATGATTTCATCTTTGTATATTCTATTTTCAGGGATCCGTACTAGAAATGTTAGGATACTGGGAGTGGTTGACAGAAGGATTATACCTATATGTGATCAAAGCTTTATGTTATATACATGGATACCTTGATAATCTGTTTCGTTTTGATATATAGATTTTATGATATGGAGGGGATTACTAATGTGTATTAATGCAAGTTAAAAGTACACCTTGGCATATGAGGGCCATACAATAAAGCGATATGCAGTCTCCCCCCATAAAGGTATGGGATTATCCTTAGAAAAATATATGCAAGTATATATGTAGACGATTTATTGTTACTCACAGGATGTTGGCATATGCAAGAAAAATGGGTACTTAATACAGTGAAGGAAAAGGATTGAGGTAAAGTGATCATAATGCCCATAATAAAGAAGAATGTAGTCCTATTAATTGAGTTGGTTATGCTTAGTATGGAAATAATGTTTATTTAGATAACCACATGTGGAGATTGTAGTATGAAGGATGACTTTCTTATTTTTATACATAGAAGAAAAACCTCCTTACAATATTTGATTATGTTATTACGACAGATGGTCAAAAACTCGGTTGAACTTGTGGAAGAGCGTAATATATTATGCAGGTATATGTCGCCTTGTCAACAAGACCTCGACGCAAGTTATAAATGTTGGGTGGTTAAATTATATTATTTCACTGATGACACTATAAGTAGAAATCACAACTTGAGTCCATACATACCTAGCTTATCACTCATGAGCATTTGAATAAAACTCGAATGTTTTTATTTTATTCTTAGTAGGAGTCGATAAGGAATAGACAAGTGAAAGACGTGTCAGTGCTATAAATAAATGTTGTATAGTGGTTATGAACTAACAATGCAGGATTTCGCTATGAATATAACAAATCAAAATGGAAGTGAGTATTCACGCGGATAAATAGTTGAGTTAATCGCTCAAGAGTAAGTGATGATTCACTTAATGCATCTTAATTACTGGTCATATTTCGAGATACTTATAACCATGGATTAACATTGGATTATGTTGTTTAGTTACTAACATTTTCAGGATGTTATCATAATTACGACCATTGTGATAAACAAAAAGGAACGTGGCTTATAAGTCCATTGGTGAAGCTGAGCAGAACAAAATCGCTCAAGAGTAAGTGATTACCTTTTATTATAGCATGGATTACATTATGGCACAAAACCTGATTTGGTGATGGATGTGTGCTACATATCATGAATGATAAGTAAATAAGTGAAACTACTTACTGTTATTACAAGATATATTGTAATTTACAAAAATTGATTGGTTATCGAAATAAATTCCGGGACTCAAGCGAGAAGGCTTGAGGGGAATTGTGTAAAGAGTGTCGTAATGGCATTTGAAATACTCCCTAAAAAACAGGGATTGAACAGCCACTAGGATTCTCGGAGAATCGGCTGGCTGTAAGACCTAGGCAAGCTATAAAGAGAATGCATATGTGGGAGGCAGGACGCTGCTTAGTATGCATGGGAGAAAATTGTTGTGTGAGCACTGAGGTGTTAGACAAGGATCTCCAAATGAATTGCTGTGTGAGCACTAAGGTGTTAGGCAAGACATGAATGAAATGTTTGCTGCGTGAGCACTAAGGTGTTAGGCAAACACGAAAGAAAAGGTTTGCTGCGTGAGCACTATGGTGTTAGGCAAGAATTTCCTGGATCAAGTGAAGGATGTTTGTTGATTTAGTCAACAGTACACCATCATGGAGCGCTAGATTTATTCAATGTATTGCAAATGTTATGTGCAATAAAGAACTCATGATTTATGTTTCTGAGTTTGATTAAGAAGTTGATGACAAGTTGTTACTAAACATTGTTCTTTGAATTCCAGTTTTGTGATACAAATGATTACTCCAAGAAAAGAGTGAACACCGAGGACGGTGTTATCTTAAAGGGGATGAGGATGTGATATCCCTCCTTTATAATCTATTTTGATCTTTATTTTATAAATGTAATTATAATTGTGTAAGTGACGTTGGTGAGGAGCTTAAGGCCATCAGTAAGTTTGAGATTCATGAGGTTTAACTCATCAGTCGTAATTTTATAAACTTAGGGTTTGAGCATGGGTAACGCAAAGAAGAAAAGGGAAAACATCGATTATTCATTGGAAGACATGAAATGGGTAAGATGGCTAGGAAGCCATGGGTTTGATGATCATAATCGTAAGTATCATCTTAAGTTATGATAGTGTAAAGCTTCATTTTTGTAGAGATTACCGTAAGTATTAATGGGTAAAGAAGGTATTTCTATGCAAAGGAATACATTTTTAAGGTATTGTCTAGGAATTATCTTATAGAATGGAAATAACAAATTTTTGTTGTTGTTTATGGGACCCGAAGTGAAAACTAAGATATTTATAAATATATAATATCCTTGAGTAAATCTTACAAAAGAAATTTATTGTGAAGCTCTTAATTAAGGAAACAATATTTCCTATGGAAATATTATTTAGCATACTATGATAATGGGTACCTTAAAATAAATAAAACAATGATAAAAATCAAACATAAAGAATTAGATCGTGGGAGTGAGCGTTACCATTTAAGTGGACTCCCACGTGGAAGAAGGAGCCTCTCTCTTCCTCGGTGGAGTTTATAGCCATTATCATCACCGTGCCTTGTGAGAGAGCCTTTAATTTCGGAGAGGTGCTGCAACGGTTGCAAAAGGCTCGAGTCGATGACAAGCCACATTTCCAGCCTTTTACATGTGTCACAAATCAGTGGACAGGTGGTGGCCAGTTTGAGGATGGTTAGTGGTTATACAACCAAGGTTAGAGGTTAAAAGAAGGGGAACTCGGCGTAGAGAGGGGGCAAGTGGGGACGAGTTGACAGTAGCTGCATCCTTTAGCATGGCGTTGGCGTCTTCAATCCCCGGTGGATGCGTTTATTCCGGATCCTAGTTTCCGATATGTATGTATAACCATGCTTTTATATTTCTGGAAAGGTGGGACTACGATTTTCAATCTCCAGCTGTATGCATTGATTCCGAATCTGAGATTGGGAATGTATGTATAATCTCTACATTTTGGTTGTTGAAGCATATATCTCTGTGTTCTGTTGTTGAAGGGTTTTCGATCGCTGCGTAGTAGCTGGGTGATTGTTTTTTTTTTATAGATATCTCTGTGTTCTGTTGTTGAAGGGTTTTTCGATCGCTGCGTAGTAGCTGGGTGATTGTTTTTTTTTATAGATATCTCTGTGTTCTGTTGTTGAAGGGTTTTTTCGATCGCTGCGTAGTAGCTGGGTGATTGTTTTTTTTTATATATATATATCACTACATTGATAAACCTCTTGCTTAACAGAGCACCTTAGATAAATCTCTGGAGAACATGTTTGACGGCAGACATGAAGTCGGATTAAGTAGTTATTTATCTTATATTTGATAAATATCTATTACTGCGATTTGTCTCTATAAATAGCCTGGATTACCTTAGATAAATATCTGGAGAATGTGATTTACAGCAGAGTTTGAAGTCGGGTTAGGTATTTTGTGTTTTGTTTGGTTACTTCCATCAATACCAGCGATGCGCTTTCCTGTGGATATATTCTCTACATTACCTTGTTGTCATCGCCTTCCTATTTTTTTTCTGTATCGGGGAAATGCATGCGGCCTAGTTACCCGAATCTACCTCATTACTGTAGTAACCTCGGCGATTAGACAGAGTTCCCGGTTATAAAGGTTATTGAGTTAGTTTTTATAACTGAAGTGTAATATAAAGATCTATGTATCCAGACGCAGTTTCTCAGGCGTAAACCCTTCATTTCCCTGAACGCCATATCAATCCCTAATTTAGATGGAGTAACTATTGGTATCGGCGTAGTTTCCTGGTAATGACTGTCATGTGTTATCTCTATATTTACGCTCAGTTCCATTCATTATGTGTATACTTTGGATGTTATATTTTTAAATCGTGATTGTTGGGTAGAAACGCTAGTATGTGCAGTAATTGTAGTTCTTATTTTCGATAGAAATAAGGAAAATGAAATTGTTCAAAATCGAGAAAAAACTCTGTCTTTCTCGAATCTCAGTATTATATTTTTAAATCGTGATTGTTGGGTAGAAAACGCTAGTATGTGCAGTAATTGCAGTTCTTATTTTCGATAGAAATAAGGAAAATGAAATTGTTCAAAATCGAGGAAAACTCTGTCTTTCTAGAATCTTGTTTGTCTGGAAGACTGACAGAGTTGCGAAATAAGAAGGGTATTCTCTGGATTAGACTGATCGGTGCATGTAGTGTCTAATCTAGGTACACAATCATTTTTATAAATTAAGTTATATTTTGTTATGATCAAATGCTCGGCGGAAATTCTATTGAGTTATTATAGACCCTCAATGGTCTGAAAATATTTGATAGGAGAAACTTGATGTAAAAGCAAGGAATGTTATATGATGCAGTTCCTGTTGAGATTAATAAAATGAAGCGCGACAGCTTTGGTGGACGTAGCCCAGAGTTTTGGGTGAACCACGGGAAATATGGTCTCTCTATCGTGTATCTTTTGTGGATGTTTTCTCCTTGTTAATTATGTTACCTTGATGTGGTTTTTGTTTAACTTCATGTTGCCTTGGAATTATCAGAGATTGGATTAAAATAATGCTAAGGAGAACTTAGACGAAGTTATTACCTTGAGTTATGTATGTTCAAGTTTATTACTAATGACTATGAGTGTTATTATGAAAATCATAATTAACATATTAGGTACTACAAGGCTAGGATTAGATTCTATGATTAGACCTCGGAGATAGAGGTAATGTTTTCCCTTACTATAAATATTCCAGTAAGTGGACTTAATGTTAATTATATTACATAAGGTTGAAAGTTAAACATATTGAACTTCCTCATTTAACGGATAACTAATTATCAGTTGTTTCATTGTTAAAGGGTAAATTAATGTTGATCATGGTGTGTTGTGACGATCGCATAGTTATGAACAATTCCAGCTTCAATTAACATTTAAGTTTACTACTTATGGTAAGAATTTCATGAGTATGTTTCAAGTTAAAAAATTATGCATGATGAATATTTCAATTTAACTAACCTCCAATTATTATCAGAAAATGGGTTCAGAATCTTGGTCCTTACAGGATTGAATTATGTTTTTGAAGTTTCATTATTGTTATACAAACTTTCTAAAAATCATTGCTTTACTAACTCGTAATATGTTGGGTATGTTACAATGACGCACTAGTCACATCACCCAATTGAGAATAAAAAATGGACTTTAATTTATTTAAAATGGATCCCCAATGGGGGAAAGTACCTAGCCATCCAATGTTAACTATGGACAAGGTAAATACATTGACCCTTGCCAAGGAACCTGGACATATATCAAGACTAGGTATAAAACAATCACACGAGCCACAAAGGAGAATGTGCAAGCCAATAGATTAGGATGCCCTAGGGGTGATTTTAAGGTTTATATCCTTTAAATATTTTAATGTTTATATCCTTTAAAATGACAAACATAAAAATAACAAAAATTATCCTATTGTGGCGATCACAATGTGCATATGTTTATTAATACAAATTATCATCTAAGCTTATTCTTTCATAGGTGATCTTCCATTTCTCTTTATTGGATCAAAATACCTCTTGCTCTTCTCAACAGAAGATGAATTAAGTTGGGTGCACTTCTAAGGTAAAATCCAGAGGCTGATTGCCTGTAACGGCATCCCATAATAACCCCCCTTTCAGCAGATGACTCCTTCCTCAACAAATCCAAAGGGAAACCTGAAGGTAGATACCCTTCATGGCATATTAATCTTCAAAATAGGCATAAATATCTATGTCCATGTATGATCTGAGGCTACGTCGAGGACTGAAGGTTGATGCAAGGGTGTTCGACTCCCTGCATATGTTGATGCCCTCCATCCAAAAGCATGAAATGAGGACTAGGAGAGGTGGCATGGCCCTAAATGCTCCCGACATCAGAATTTCAAGTCATTTATACCTCCACTTGAAATCATTTTAACACTTTTAAAATGCTTCATTTCTAGAAGCTACAGGCTTGGCAAAAAATCATGAAAGCGCCCACTAAAAAGTGCCTCCTAAGTGTGTAGTTTTGTTCCTTCAAAATATTTGAATTTTTGGATGTTGAAATTGAAACCCTTCTATGCCACAAGAACCACCAATCCAAATCTTTCTTGAAGCGTCAGCCTTGGCCACAAAATGATATCAAAGGAGGTCTCAATTATGTACACACAAATACTATCACTTAATACCCTCCCTTTTGTCCCTAGAGCATGGATTAGACCATGAAAACTATTCATGGTGTGTTAAACCTCAACATGAACACAATATCTTACTTGTATTCTAAATTTTCCTTATTTAGGGCTCTTCTAGAGGAATTAGGCACCATGTAGGACCCATAAGTTTCATAGAAATTTTTTATGAATTAAGACCCCAACTTTGGCCCTATAACAAGAAATAGACCTTAAAAATCATGTACATCCCTTGAATCCATTACGTCATTAGTATCACCTTAGAATGTAAGTTTTGGCCCTAAACCTTGGAAAATGCTAGTGAATCAAGATATTACTTGATTCACCAGCATTTTTAGATGGGGATGTCCCTTATCCTGTTTAATATCGATATACGCTTTAATATTTTAGGGATATCCTTTATCCCCTTTTAAATTTTAATAACAAAAGGAGTAAGCAGGTATTTGGTTTCTTCTAGACGGGGAGGTTTAAATGGTATTTAATATATTTTAGGGATATCCTTTATCCCCTTTTAAATTTTAGTAACAAAAGGAGTAAGCAGGTATTTAGTTTCTTCTAGAAAGGGAGTTTTAAATGGTATAGAAAAGGAAAATAGAATATCTTAACTCATCTTCAAGGAGTCCAAGGTAACAATGGGTAACAATGGACTGGCTTAATCGCAGGGACGCCAAAGTAACAATCGGCTGGTTTAATGGAAAAACTACGATGGGAAACTTCAACTTCTCTTGCCTCTTTCACACGCATATCTTTCAGCAACATACCTCAAAAGCTGATTCATCTTCTAGAGGAGGTGCATCTGGAGGCTTTAATGATGAAATTACTTCAGGACAATGGGTGCTTTCTCAGAACATCCTCCCTATCAATTTCTGTTAACACAAATGCATCTCGCTTTTTTATTTGGTATTCTGCTAGTTGACATTTGATTTTTTATTGCAAGTTTGTGTGATGGGTAGTTTTTTCTACTTCAAAATGGCCTTTTGAGAGTATTGATAAGGCAGTGCCCGTGTATCTAAGGTGTAATAGTTCTGGGTTTTGGGGTTTTGTTGTTTTAATGATAATGCTGAGGGTATTGATCATTGTGTTTCTGTGGGTTTGTATTCTACAGTATTTTTTTGTGCCTCAACACAAGTACCAAATGTAATTTGTTTTTTCATGTCATATTTATTCTTTTTCCGAGGAAGTAAAATTCTGAGAAAAAACAAAAAGAAACAGAATAAAAGTGTATTTTTTGGACGACCTAAATCATCGATGGTGATGGCGGCGTTTCAATTCTGCATTGTTTTAATTTTAATTTTCAGTTGGTGAAGATCCAGGCTCAACCATAAACCCCATTTCGTTGGCCACATTTTCACTGTGTCTTGGTAGAGGTTGACTTCACCTTAAAGAGAAAACAGACCTTCCCTCTTTGTGGATCAATGCATCCAACCCCTGGCCCATATAGGCATGGAATCAATTGTACAATGGTTACTGAAGCCACAAGAATTCCTATTGTGATGAGCCACACTTTGGTGATGAACTGCAAATGTAGGGTTACAACTGTCTGTAGATCCACAAAGGCGATTTTAACAAGTAGTGAGAGATCTGCAGAGTGTTGAGGGTCAGGGATGTTAGCAATGCTTGTATGACAAGATGGTAAAATAAATGTGCCCTGCAAATCGCATAGTTTGAGTTGACAAAGATTGTGAGTGGTTCAAAAAGCTATAAACTAAATTCACTGATGGAAACGAACTAACAACCTAGACTGCAATTGCAACGAATATGTCATCAACAAGTAACGATCAATTAACTGCATAAGTTACTACCCAACTCAAAAGTCCATAAACTCCACAAATAATGGATAATCCTCTCATTTACAAGTAAATGACCAACTAAGTTTGTTGTTTTATGGGCACACTATTTTCCCTTCTGCAAATTAAGACTCAAGTTACTACCCAACTCAAAAGTTTTTAAATTTAGTGACAAAGCATTGGATAATATTAATACAATCAACAGAAAAATAACTTGGAAGATAGGTCATTGCACTTGGGAAATGGTTCCATACAATTAAAACAACCTTAATATTGACATGCTCCGTAGGAGAACGAAATTTCTTTGCAACCAATAAAGCAGGAGAGATTACTTTTCCACCAATAAAGCAGAAAATGGAGTGTCCATTTTTTACTAGTTTAACTTTCTTACATTAGCAACCAATTCAAATAGACAACTGGTTTGAAAAGAGATATTAGCCATCTTTGATAATTAACAAAATGAATAAATCTCACATGGAAAAAACAACACTAGAGATGTATCAAACTAAAGTGGTGACATCATAAGCTCGATAAAATTTAAGGTTTTCATGGAAAGAGCTCCCGAGAGCAAAAACAACAGCAGAGGTATATCAAACTAAAGTGGTCACATCATCAGCTTGATAAACTCAAGGTTCCTGGATCTTGAATGCTAGATTCATCTTCAAAACCAATAGGGATTTACAATATACCTCAAATTCCACCTTGGGAGAAGAATTAAAGAATGAAGAAAGTTATGCTAGCACACCTATTGGAAGCAGTTTGGAGCCGTAGTTTGTAATATTTTCTTGGATTTTTGAGTTTCCAGATTTATAATAGCCTTTGTTGTACTATATAGATCATTCCATGTCTTATCAAAATACTATTGGGCTTGAGTGCTGTAATTTGATGGTTACTTGGTTGCATAGAAAAGTCTCTCACTAGCGCTATCATGTAAATCTTAGCTAGGCATGATATCCATTTACCTGCTTCTAAAGGGTTGTGTTTGACAGTTAAGCTAAAACTAGCCGATACTTGGATTTTATCAACACAATAAATTATTAATTATTACCTTCATTGTAAAAATACCTAGCATATATCCATCTTAGCCCAGGATCCCTTAAGCATCCTGAGCTGTAAGAACAACTCACTTCTATCAGTGAGATCGGACACCTGCAAAGATGCAAAGAAAAAGCTAGAAGTGTAGATAGGAAACAAACTACCATTTAAGGTGGATCAGTTCTGAGATTTCTGCAGTGGTTATTGTTAAAACTTAAAAAGATTATCTGCAGATTACCATAGTAAACATTATTGCTTTATCAATGTTCCAAAACTAGATCAGGATACCATCGTCAAGAGAATGGGAAACATAGAAAGTCAGGTAGTAAGATAAGAAACATATCTGGGGAAAGGTTGAAGTTGAGAAGTTATTTGCAATGTACCTTAAGGATGAGGATGCTGGTGAATCAAGTAATTACAGTGTTGGTCAAGAGTGCTTGGATCGTTTGGTCATTTATCTAGTTGGAAACACCATCATTCACGTTGTCTCTAAGTTGTTTCCTGCTTTTTTGGTCAATCCTAATTGGAAGTAGCATCATGCTGCTCTCATCACTCTCGCTTAGATCGCAGAAGGTTATGCCAAGGTATTCCCACACCTAATCATGTTCTTTGTTCTTCCACCTTATTTATTTATAAATTTAATTGAAGAAACACACACCAATATCAGCTGCTACGCCACATAACATGGACTTCCTCCGGCTTGGGTTTTGGGCCTGATGCTTTTATCTATTGTGCCAAAATTTCCCTACATTTGCACCCAACCTCATCCCTTTTTGACATACCAATATTAGCTCTGCCTCCTTTTGATATTCCAATCCAAACATCATCCTTTTGGCATGTCAATCTTTGCTCTGCCTCCTTTTGACATTGCCAATCCCAACATGACCCATTTTGACATCACAGTTAATGATGCCCCCAATAGATTTTTTTTAACATTTGGTATAGAATGAATGGATGGATGATTTTCTTCAGCCCCTTGCTCTGGTGTATTGGTCTATTGGATGTTGAGAATATATTAATTCCCAACTCCTACAGCCTCTGCTGGTGCATTATTAAACTTCCTCCCAATATCTTCACCATCTCTATTATGAAAATATCGACAATATCCTCCTGATAATATATTATTTATGCTACCCATCCGCTCTAAATTACAATACCTTTCTCCCTTCTTTCCTTCAAATATCCCTGCAAAACTGGAGCAATCCGAGAATGAAACCCTAGTCTATCTCTGCATTCCTTCTCTTAGCCCTTCCTTAAGTTCGAGGATTTTAACGAAGTCTCCATGCTTAGTCTTTCTTTTGCAACAACTTGATCATCACTAATATCCTCTCTACCAATCCTCATCTCAATGTTTGCACACAATTTTTTGAAGGCATCTCCCAGCTGATTTGAACAATCAAATGCCAAAACTATTTTGTGTTGGATTTAGAGACGTCTAACTACAATAATTAAGCTGGACATACGTGCATTATGATTATGATATCAAATACTGTCGAAAGATTACATTTATGTAATGATTAAAACATGCCAAACAATGTGATTAATTAAGTCATGGCATTATACGTATTTAAATAAGGATTTGGATACAAATACATATAGAATAATGTTAATCAATTATAATTGTTAATGGACCGATTATAGTTGATTAAAATAATAGCAGTAAATTGAGCTAAATAAGGAAATCAGAATTTATTCTGATTTATTTCAGTTTTTTCTGAAGTTTCCCGATTTGAAGTTTTTTGTAAAATCGGAAACTCCAGATTTCTTTTGGACTTGTTTCCAAAGTATTAGCTAAATTTCAGCAGCCCCAGGATTAGAATCTTTTTCTTTGGCACTGCTATAAAAGGGCTGAGTCTCCAAGGCTTGCAATCAATCCAAAAAAATTGTCTGCTCCATTGAAGACAGGATACTCTCCAGAGAAAAGGATTGCAAGTTCTTGGAAGGATTCGAGAGCCAACAACTCAAGTCAAGACCAGAAGCTGTCCGCGACCTTTGAAGATGGAAAGTAAGTTCCGCTGTGCATTAAACTTAATTTCTAAGTTCCGCTGTGCATTAAGTTTAATTTCTTGCATAGGAGTAGATCTTGGTTAGAGTTTAAAGTAATAAGTAAAACCCAACATTTTGACCCACTATTTACGCCGCCTCTTACTTTGATATGAAATATTTTATTCTCCCAAATTGCAAGGTATCAACAAGCTTGATAAGTTTTTTGCAAACATGTTGACAAATTACCAGCAATATATTATGCCCTGAGTGGATCCCATGTGTTGTGGGAGCGTCATACTTAACATTAGAATAAAAATACAGTAATCAAGCAGCAGAATGACAAAAAATAGGACCCTATAAGTAAAACAGGATGTGAAAATCCCAGCGACCATAAGAAAGCAGTCCTAGTAGAGGGCATGATATGGCTATTGTTAACAGTCAAGTCTGCAGGTAGGCAATTTGTGTTTTGCTGAAAGATTTGTTCATTCTAGAGCTTGGGGGGTGTGGTCCATTGGAGCTATGGATGATTATCAGAATGCTAGAGTGCAGGTTAGAGTTATTTACTGCCACTGTCTTGTGTAGTGGTCATATTTAAATATCAAGTATAGTTTCTAGATGCTAATATATTTTAAGACCCATAATATAGTACGATAGTTAGTCTTAGCTCCATAATAATCATTTCCTAATCACATATAAAAATTTGACAAATAACAGCTCCATAATAATCACTGTCTAATCACATAAAAAAAATTGACAAATAACAACTCCATAATAATCACTGTCTAATCACATGTAAAAAATTGACAAATAACACTAGATTAATATTGTGACATTCCTATCTCTTTTGCAGATATCCTGGTTTTCACCCAAAACCCATACTTCAAGACCCAGTCTATTCTCGCTCTCTCGCTATTCAAAAGTAGAAATGATCCTGCTTATATTGATCTTCTCGGAACGCATGGAGTACCTATATGGCTTTGCATAGTACTATATGAACTTCCCAGCCAAGGAGATTCGTCCATAGGTACTGTTATTTTGTAAGGCATATGTGAACTTATTATTTTGTAAGGTTGTGTATATGCATATTACTGTAAACATTCTGATATACCCAACATAGTTTCAATAATTACACTCAGCAAATAATGATGGCTTCAGGGGGGATTGTGCATAGGTACTATTATTTTGTAAGGCATATGTGAACTTATTATTTTGTAAGGTTGTGTATATGCATATTGTTGTAAACATTCTTATATACCCAACATAGTTTCAATAATTACACTCAGCAAATCTGTTACATTTTTTTTTTGTGATTAGTTAGATGAAACTTTTTGCCAGAAAGAAGAGGTCCTTTCATTGTTTGTCATTACTTTATAGATTTGTTTCTAACTAAATTACATATTCAACAACTTTGATTTCTGGAATTGAATGCTTAATTTTATTTAAATATTTTCTTTATGTACTTTTTTATTGTGTTTAAAATTGGAAATGTGTACATAGCATTAAGGTTTATTTGTGAATTCTTTGATTTGCAAATAGGTGATGCTAAAAAACCTTGAACAAGTTGTCTCGATGGTTCTGAAGTCATTCCAATATCCACATCCTGGTGTACAATGGGCGGCCATCAATGCCATTGGGAAACTGTCAACTGATTTGGGCCCATATTTGCAACAACAATATCATTAGCAAGTTTTGCGTGCACTTGTTGGAGCTATGGACGATTATCAGAATCCTAGAGTGTAGGTTAGATTTCTTTCCTGCCAGTGTCCTATATAGTGGTCATATTTAAATTTGGAGTACATTTGGTAGATGCTAATATATTTTAAGACCCATAATATAGTATGATAGTTAGTCTCATCTCCATAATAATCACTTCCTAATAACATATAAAAAATTGACAAATAACACTAAATCAATATTGTGACATTCCTATCTCTTTTGCAGATATCTGGGTTTTGGGGCAGGTAACTTTAGTCCTTGTTTCATTGTTTTCTCACCTTGTTGCATCATTCCATAATTGTGTTGCTACAAAATCTTCTTCTGCCTTTTCAAAATCTTGAGCCTTGGACAAAAGACTCAATCAGGAAGATTAGTCAATGCATTATTGCTATTGCAACTGCTTGACTTGTTCTGTCTCTCAACACATATGATGGACCATTTACTATTGTGTTGTTTGTTTGCAACATTAGTATATTAAATGAATAGACAACATATTACTATTGTTGTAATTGCAAAAAATTATTCTTCCTTTTCACAATCTTGAACCTTGGACATAAGACTCAATCTGGAGGATTAGTCATTCCTGAGAGTAAGAAGTAAAGATGACGATGAAATGATGAACTAAGCACCTCAAAAGATCTAAATCCAACTACATTAATGACCTGTCTTTCCTGTTTTCTACACCTATTATGCAATGAAAATGAAAACAACAATCAATTTGGCATTTTATAACTCATGAGTGGAATTCTAACTGTTATACAACATTCTATAGAAAAAAACTGTATCTTGTAGACATGAATACAAGGTCCAGGAAGAGGCAATTCCATAGTCATGGTAAGGTCAATAACTATCTCATAGTCATATATTATATCTACAAATATATTCTAAGACAAAGCAAACATTTTGTCTTGTAACTTGTACATGAGATAGATCAATCATCTCTTTATAATAACATGGGAAATATGCAACTATAGAATTCCTGCAGATGATAGTTTTTTAAGGTGGATCCATCTTATAAGTAAAATATCATCCAACTTACAACTTACCTAGAAATATCAAATTAGGAGATTGATGGAAGGTTAAGCAATCCAGGAAGAGATTCTAGATGTCAGTTAGTATTTCTTAGACCTTGAATAATATATCTATTATAGGATAAAGTGTTTTGGAAAGTATCCCATTTTTTCTAACAAATAATGAGGCCTTCATGGATGGCAATGTAGAACATAGACTAAGCATATCAATTGTTGGAGGTAAGATTTCAGTAGATAGACTAATTCAATTCATGGCATTAGACTGCGGTAGTTGCCAATTGGCTGTTTGTAGGATTTCTCCATTTGAATTGAACAAGTTCATACAGATAATGGTAGGTACAAAGATGTATTTGATGTTGTCAGACCTTTTAAATGACATTACATAGATTAAGCTCCTTGATTATTATCCTTGTAATCATTTTTTGACATGGTTTTATTTTTAGAATTGGATTCATTTTGATAAATACTTAACACCATAATTGCAAATTACACACACCTATTATAATAGAGAGAAGCATTTGACATAAAATTTTGATTTACATGAATGCAGGCTAGGCAAGTTCATAGAGATAAAAATCCAAATGATCCTCAAGCAACATAAAATCTTCAGGCAAGTTTTAGTGTTTCATATCCGGTTGAAATGTCAATTGTTCTCCAATATATCTTTCTATTTTCTTTGTTTGTGATAAAAACATTGTGAAAGTTATACAAAGTGTTTTAGAATCACAATGAAGGGTATGGCATGTTGATTACATGATTTAGATTTTGGGTTCCATTTTATAATTTTAACCTCTTCTTGAAGCCTTCTGTATATGCTTAATAATCTTGTAGCTTATTATGAAAAGCATGGAAGACTGGAGGATGCACGCCAAGTTTTGACAAAATAACAAAATAAAATATCTTCATTTAGACTACTAGAATTAGTGGGTATGTGAAGCATAGCGAATAGGAGGAAGATTTTGCACTTTTATATAAAATGTGAATGGAAGGTGTCTAGCCTGATAAGTTTACTTCTCCTTATGTTCTTTTAGCCTACACTGGTTTATCAGAATTGGAGTGGGGCAAATAAATACATTGTTCCTTGAAGTTGTTGGTGCTCTGTTTTTTGTTAATTGCAACACTATGGCAGTTTGTGGTCTTAAGTTTGTTGACTTGGCTTGTAGATTCTTTTTTTATTAATCTCAAGGGTTATTTTTCCAGTCTACATTTTTCTTGAGATGCTTTGTGTATTTTGTTCTTCAAGGCATTTGCTGATGACATTGGCATTCCATTTTTGGAGACAAGTGCGAAGAATGCAACAAATGTGGAGCAGGCTTTCATGACCATGGCTGCTAAGATGAAGAACAGGTGCACTTTTTTGTTATGATGTTTTCCAACCTTTAACAAGAACCTACATTATACAATTTTGATGTTAGATGTTTGTTTGACTCCCTAATTTTAATTGTGTGTAATGGTGTAAACCCATGCCGGCAAATCCTAATGAATCTGATTGAGATTCTACTTTTTCTATGATCCTGTTGTTTTATGATAAAGTTAAGTGGTGATACATAATTCAAATGACATGTTGCGAATATTGGTAATCTTGTTGGTTTGAGACACGCTCCTATTGTCTATTTTATTGGGCATAGCTGATATAACATTGGGAAAATACTAGTTTTTTCAGGTCGTGATAGAGTGTTGTAACTATATACCTTGTCCATTCATTGCTTTGAAATCAGCACTGTAGATGAACTTGCAAATTTTTTTGGCCAAGTGAATTGTATATAGAAGTTTGTACTTTGCAAGCATATAAATACTCATGCCTATCATGTATTTATTTGAAAATTTTGTTGCATATGTATCGAACCTTCATCTACATTCTATTATTGTTTTCTTGTTTACTTGTGTGTGCATTAACGTATGACTTGTCTCTGTTCTAGTGACTTAGATATTTTAACATCAAATTTGATAAACCTCATTGAGTACATTTGAAAAGGGGCATTAAAGAACTACATCCCACACTCTACTTGTTATTCCTAAACAATTTCTTGTATGTCTTATCTCCATAGAGCAACAGTGCCAATGATTATGCCATTTTCAGTTCCTGAACCTGGACATTTTAATTTCTAGGTTGCATGCATTCACATCACTAACCCTTCTTCATAACAATTTTTTTTAGGCTCCAGCTTCCAGGCTATAAAATCTTGCAAGCATCTTGAGCATATCTATCAATATGCTCAAGATATTCATGCCCAAATGAATTGTATCCAGAAGTTTGCATGTTGCAAGCATATAAAATTATAAATACTCATGCCCATCATTTATTTATTTGAAATTTTTGTTGCATATGGATTGAACCTTCAACCATATTGTATTATTGTTTTCCTCTTTACTTGTGGCGGCACTACCATATGACTTGTCCCTGTTCGAGTGACTCAGATATTTTAACATCAACAATTTAAATATCAAATTTGATTAACCTCTCATTGATTGCATTTGATCCACGACATCAAAGAACTATATCCCACAATTTATTTGTTGTTTCTAAACAATTTCTTAGAGTCAACAGTGCCAATGATAATTCCATTTTTAGTTAATCTTTTGCCTAGGCCTGGACATTTGTAATTTCTGGGTTGCATGCATTCACATCACTAACCCATCTTCGTAACAATTTTGTTGAGGCTCCAGGCTTTAAAATCTTGCCAGCATCTTAAGCATATTTATCGAGCAAAGCCTTGTTTTCACGAAATTGTTGAATGACAGAGAGACTGATATGTTTCTCTTTTTACATGGAATTCTTTCATAAGATGCAGCGTAGCCTTGAAAGAGGGTTTTCGACAAAACGACTTCCCCTATACTCCAGAATAGATCGTCCTATATAGAGACCTCATTGTGACATCTTGCTTTTAAGGAGATTATATTTTCTATTTTCTATGAAATACTATTGACTTAACTCCATTTATTTTGTATTGCAAGATGGCAAGTCAGCTTGCCATGAATAGCAGTAGACCTATTACTGTACAAATGAAAGGGCAGCCCGTTGTTCAAAAAAGTGGTTGTTTCTCATAAGACAATTCCTAGAATAATTTTTACTGCAACTGGTTTTGAAGAAGTGAATTTGAAGATAATTGTATGTATTTTGGATCTCAGACAGGAAAACGTCTCTAGCTGTTGAGAGATCAACAATTGATAGACAATTAAAACAAATTTATTGCAAGTTGGATCTTATATTCTTTTTTGTCTGTGAAGGGAAGCAACTTGCTTTTGTTCTTGATAATTTGTATAGCCATGGATTATTGTACTCATGCGTATTTTGTAAGATCATTCTTCTTTGAATTTTCATCATTGTCACAATTGAATTGCTATATCTTAGAATTCGTTTAGTACTTGAAGCATTATTCTTGAATATGTTTGACATTCATTTTGTTCCCATGCAAAATTTGTTTGAATATCATCATTGTCAAGCAATAACAACTTCTTAAAGGGTGCTAGCTCAATGGTAGAGCACCTGCCTAATTATAGGCAGGAGATTGGTGGTTCGATTCCTCCATACCCTATCATAAATTATTGACTAAGAAAACAACTAAATTCGCATATATATGACTATTAGTAGCTAATTTTCAGTATCTTATAGCGTGACTAATGTTTAGTCGTATTTAGCTTAGTCATTAATATGTTATCATCTAGTAGTTTATTTAGTCATATATTTGGTCATTAATTGTGACAATCAATGACTAAATCAGTGACTAAATCAGTGAGTATCAATGACTAAATCAATGACTAAATCAATGACAAATAAGTCAACCAATTAATGACTAGTAAAATACGACTAGAGATAAGATAGTGGAAATCAGATACTATTAGTCACCGACTCAAAAATAGTCGTTTATAGTCGAATTTTAGTAATTAATTTCTCATTTTGTACTAGTGAGCGCACTTTCTTCCCTGTGCGCTAGTTCCCTTGAGCTACAGTTGCGCACTTTTATTTGCAAGCGCTGGTTTCTATACCAGACAGAGGCGTACTTTCCTCCAAGTCTAAGCCTTTCACTAGGGTTTGGTTTTCAAGCTTTTTTGGGTCTACTGTTGGCATTTGCCTTGCTTCTTTGACTAATTATTGAGACAACTTTGTCTTTTATGAGTCTTGTTCACCTCTTGAAAGTCCTTTAAGTTGATTTTACCTACTTCAGCACTTGTTTTGTAGGTGTCTTTCCTATTTTTCATGCTTTTTGAGCCTGTGCGTGACTCTCTGTTAGTCACAATAGTGCACCTTTTTCCCTAGACGCTTGTTGCACTCTTGCAGACCTGCGCACTCAACGCTTGTTGTCGGTTGCAATACCTGCACACTTTTCTGAAGATTGGCCTTATTTTTAGGGTTTCATCCTAGTTTGAGTTTTTAGGGTGATTTTTGAAAAGTCTATTGGTCTGGATGCCTTCTGAGTTTCTTTTTAGGTCAGTCTGATTTGGTTTAAGCCTTTCTTAACTTTTCCTTTTGAGTTTGTGTGGCAGTAGGGTTACCTTTGGTTTTCTTACCTACTCTTTTGTTTGGCGGGTGTTTTCTTGTGTTTTTGGTGCTTAGGAGCAGCGTCTTGGTCTGTTTTTCCGTTGCATGCATTTGTTTTCCCTTCTTCTTTTACATCTTGTTCCAAGCTTAGATTTTTTTCATCGAAACAACTCGGTAGGCCAAGTCTTTTTCGGTCTTTTGATTCGATTTCTTTAAGCCATTAGGTCTTCATCTTTACCCACACCGTTGTTAGATCTTACTTGTGCCTTTTTTCAAGTTCTTTTTCTTTTGCAAATAGAATAAAACATAAAAAATTGAATTTGGTAGCTTAGTAGTAAGATTTATCATCATTTTGTGAAGTAGCATAGATTGTCTTGCTTTGAAAATTTAAAAGAATTTTTTAAAAAAAAATTATGCTTAAGATTGCATATTTCTTGTTTTGAAAAAACATAAACGAAAAAGAAAAAAGAGTTTATGTGAAGTTTTAAAAGCATTATTTGTACACACTTTGCTTTCTGTCGAAACCATTCCACACACTTCACTACCCTTCTTGAGTAAAAAGTAGCCTCTAAAAAGAAAATTTAATAAAATCAATTAGCAACTTTTTCTTTTTAGGTTTTGACACTACATCAACTAGCTTAAGCTAGGATTTCGGGGTAGAGCACTTTAAACTGCCCGAAATCGGTTTCATTGCTCAATAATCGTAGTAAGACAATCTCTTAGGTAAACCCACTTATATCAAAATATCTTGGGAACACTCTTCTCAAACCAAAGTTAAGCATGAGGCCGTGTGAGACTGGAATTGCTGAGGATACCCCCTCACTTTCCTTTCAAACATAAACTAGAGCTGATTCGCATACGGGGTTCCACTAGTACTTTTAAGTGCTTTTGGATTTCAGGCTTTGCTACCCTACCCATGTGTCTTGGCTAGGCTGACGACTATCACGGGGGCTTCACTAGAAGGCAATATAATACCACGGTCATTCATATTGCGGTATTAAATATTCATGAAAACCTAAAAATTATATTGCTTATATATTAAGGGGCAAAGGGTTTTTTTATTTATGTAACAATACAAAAATACTTTGGGGTCTTTTTTATATGGGAGGGCTGAAATAATATATATAATCATATATAATTTATTAATTTTTACTTAATTTATTTTTAAAAAATTATATTTAATAGTAATAATATAATATAAAAAATTAAAAAAAATGAATATTAATAGACTTAAGGGTTTCAAGTTCTTGTATCTTCCCAACCTCTACATTCCTTGTCACAATGAATTCTCTTTTAAAACTAGGGCAAAATCATCCTAGACTAACAATAAAACCTTAAAAGCCATATTTTCCTTTCCTACTATTATATGTTCCTAATTAAGTTAAGAATAATTGATTTGATTGTGATAAATTTTCTTCGAGTTACATTATGTTATCATGTAAGTTTAGCTATATTTTAATAATAAAATTGTGCTATTGGTTAGAAAAGGATTATGGGGGTGATTTCCAAAACCTTTGCACAAGTTAACGATTCAGTTTTGAAAATCAAGTTAAAAAAAATTCCCATGAAGTTGATAAGCATTTACACAAGGTATACTTTTGATTATGGATTTGTGCTTTTCTCGGTAACAAACTTGACATTATAAACATAAATATGAAAATGAGTTGAATGCTTCATGGTGCTAATATGTTATTTTCTTTTACTAAAATATAATTTATTAACACTTCTTATTGATTCACTTTGCCACTTTGATACGACAATGACAAGTTTCATTTTTTCTTAGCATTTAGATCACTAGATATTATAATTGTTTTTAATAAATATTTGAAGTTGATGCTAGTGGATACCTTAGATTATCAAAGTTTTTTTTTTGTTTTTGTTCTCAATTGCGTCATCATTGTGTACTTAAAGGCATACATGCCACAATTCCATAGTTAGTTTGTTAATTCATTTAATTAGTTTGTAATGGGAACATGTTTCATAATCCTCTAACTTTGTTAAATTTCATTCTATTCTTATTTCTCCTTTTGTATCGCATTTTACAATATGCCAAAACCTATAGCTTTGCACCTTAGGAGACTGATGCAGTTCTCAACCTTACATTTAAACAAATTTTATACATTCTTTGAAAAGATACTCTGGCTTTTAGAGACAAAGCTATGTCCAAATAATCCTTTGAAGAGATAGTTAGCTCTTGAAAAAAATATAATTAATCCTTGAAAAACACAAACTTATATGCAATTTTCAAATTGAAAGCATATCTAGGATCTGTTATAAATCGAAATAATAAGTTGATAAATGTTGTTAAATGTATAATTATTTAATACAAACTATATGTATAATATAACAAGTTACATTTCTAACTAATTGATAACTTTTTGCACTAACTTAGGCATATATACCTTACCCAAGCATATACATTGTCACATAAATTTACCTTTGAAACCTGGTTCAAACATCCTTCGAAAATATAGTTACCCCTTGAAAGACACAAGTTCAAACATCCAATATAGTTACACCTTAAAAGACACAAACTTATAGAGATAATTTTCAAATTTAAAACATAGCTAAAATCTATCACAATTTATTATAAGTCAAATAATAAATTGATATATATATATATATATATATAAATAAAATAAACTATATATACTATATAACAAGCTACATCTCCAACTAATTGATAAGATAGTTACCAAATTGAAAGAATAGTTAAAATTTATCATAACCTATTATAAATCAAATTAAAATAATAAAGTAATAAATGTTGTTAAATAAAAAATCCAAACCAAACTTTAAATTGATTCACTAAAGTATCACACCCACTCTTGATCTCATCAATTGTAGGTAGTTGCAAACATGGTTGACCATTCCTAATGTATCGTAGTATGGAAGAAAGGTGGAATCATATTTACATTTTTATTTTATTTTTATATATCATGGTACTTGCATGTATTTCCACAAAACACACAAAGGATTATTATTTGGACACATGAGGTAAAGGTATCTTTGAATTATCAAAATATTAGGTGTTCTTAAGTTGACACATGGCAGGAAGCCTTTACATGTGGATCTCAATTTTTTCCTTCTTATTAACTCGTGCATATGTTGTGTTCCTAGAAATGATTTAAACATTTTGCATTATATTTCATGTTCAATTTGTATGAAAAATATGTTGTATGATGGTGATTTCATTGTATATTTATTTTAATTTTATATAACACATATGGTGTACCATGGTGAAATCACCTTCTACTACTTAGAAGTATAAACATGACACTAACCTCAACCTATGTCTAATATGTCTTTCATATCATATGCTTTGTCTAAGATATCCACTATGTTCGAGGATTTGTTCAAGAATTTGAATTTTAAATGTCAAATTTGAAAGAGAATTAGAATTAGAAATTGAAATGTGATGCAGAGAGTCCCGAAGAGAGGACTTCATTGCTTCGTGCTCCGCGAAGCACAAGAGGATCTGATGTCATCCAATAGGGAGGCCATCGGCAGCGCTCCCGTTCACCGATGAGTGATGTCAGGTCGGGGTCGGTTGCCACTGGTGGTGGAAGTAGGAGAGATAGTGTGTCGGTTCATCCTAACGACATACATGTGGATACCAAGGAGGAGGATGTGCAACAAGACACGAGTGAATCAGGTGCATCAGGTGCGTATTTTTTGTTAGCACATTTTCTGTAAATTTTTAGTATATAATGCATTGAATTTCAGTTCCAAGTTCTAATATATATTTTTAGTAACATTTGTGTTTTGGTTTGGATTGCAGGTGCCCCATCAGGGGGATCATACGATGATGAGGTCGCACATATCACTCTCGTTGATATCACTGCCCAACGAGAGTGGGTGAAATCATGTGTGTGCACGTTGAGGGAGGATTCTCCCACACGATGATCTTTATCCATGATGTTATCAATAGTTGATGATATGTTGACTCTCTACAAGAGGGTGGGACCTCTCAGTGACATTTGGCGTCATTCATGACAGAGGAGGAGACGGGATGTCATTGGGATCCACAAATGGGAGGATGTCAAAGTTGCCATAAGAGGGCATGACGTCAAGAGTACTTTGTTCGACATCCCACATGACCGCCCTTTCGTTCAACCACTTAGACTCAGGGAGTTTAAGTTGGATGCCGCTGCACCACATCTATATGATAGATTCGTTGGAGTGTGGGGCATGTTCCCCCACCATGACCAGGTCCTGTTGTACTTTGAAAAACATGTTTATGCAGAGCTTGTTTTGGACATGCACCCGGATTACACCAGCACAGGGTCCGAGTTCTATGGGGTTGGTAGGGAATGCTCCTACCAACGTCCTGGAGCTCGGAGAGACCCTGCCTTCGTACCACCCCCTCCGAGGTTGGTACCGTTTCCATATAGGACGGTTATCAGGTCGGGGGATGTGGTACAATCATCCCATCTTGCTGCGGAGGCTAGAGTTGACTTTGCAGACTTGTTGTTCACTGCCATGGGCAGTGTTGTTGTTGTTGCACATGGAGAGGCATCTAGACCACCCCCTCCACCTGCAGAGCCATAGATAGAGTATGTCCCTAGTGACATGCTCATGAGTTTCGATGGCGAGGCCCTACTGAGGTATGCTGAGTCAGCTCGAGATGCATACTTTCGGTCGTATCATAGATCCATTGCTACAGGACAGGTATACTTTTGTACAATTATGTATATATGTTCTTCATGTTACATCATATTATATGTCGTAAATTGAATGGTTAATAATACTTAAGGGAGTTGTATTCTATTGCTCCATGCAGGGAAGCATATTCATGGATCAACTCTTTTCTAGTGAGCCATCGGTTGGTCCATCTACTCATCCCAACCCGCGGGCGGCAGTAGTCGAGGTAAGTTATAATTTATGTTCTAATTTAATTTGAGTTTATTATTTCCCAGTTTAAATAATTTATGTTTTATTTCTTAATTTTTGAGATTTTATGTTTTAGATCTTAACTTCAAATGAATTTCAAATTGTACAGGGAAAAGGAAAGGGCATTGCTCCTGATGATGGACATGAGAACCGTGAAGGTCCTGACCAGCCGGGTTCAGACACAAAGGTGAGTTTTAATTTATATTTGAAATCATGTTATTTAATCACATTTAGTAATTTATTTGTGTACTTTATGTTTCAATTTTTGAATTATAACTTAAATTATGTTTTAATTTTAATTTTTAATAAATCTAACTTATTACATCTAATGGCATATTACACAGGCATCGCTACAGGCGGGTCTCAATGCTGCATTGGATTTCACATATGATTGGGATACAGCTCAAGCATATGGTCCTAATAGAGGGCCATCTACCCAGATTCCTACCCAGATGCAGGATATCACCCTTAAATCGACGGATATCGAGGCATTACTTCATGGTTTACTGTCTCATAGCTAGCATCTAGGCCCTCGTGGGGGTAGTGGCCAATGAGTTGATGATCTATACATTTCCATGTTTTGGATATTTTCATATTTTATATATTTTCATGTTTTGGATGATCTATGTATACGTTTTCATGTTTTGGATATATTTTCATCTATCTATCATTTATACATGGACTTTTATCATATATGTTCTTTGGATATATCGACTTTTGGATATTTTGTATATTTTATCATATTGATGTCTTCATGTGTATTTTGTATCTGATTTGAATTCAATCAAGTTTTTTATATTACATATGGATATAATTATTACAATTACAAATTTATGTTTTGTCGTTTCAAATGCAAATTTAATGTGCAGTGATTGCAATATAAAAGTTCAATCTCGATGTGTAGTTACAATTTATTTCAATTTAAAATGCAAATTTCGACTACATTACAGAACTTCTTCCAAAAATTACAATTGAATACATACATTACATTTTAAAATTGAAATTACAATGTAAAATTTCAAATTTAATGTGTAATTTCAATTCCAATTCAATTACAATTTAAAAGCTCGTTTTCAACTACATTACAATTGCATAAATGAAATCAAAATTTAAAATTAGAATACATTTGAAATTAAAAATTGAAATTACAATTACATTATGTTGTCTACACATTACAATTCAATTACAATTTACACATTCCAATTCAATTACAATTTAAAATTAAAATTTCAAGGTTAATGTGTAATTTCAATTGAAAATTTCAAGGTTAATGTGTAATTTCAATTGAAAATTCAATGTGTTGTTCCAATTTACAAGTTCAATTTCAGTTACATTACAACTGCACTTGAAATAAAAAAATTTAAATTAGAATACATTGTACAATCTAAAATTTAAATTTTACAATTTTACATTGTATAGATGTAGTTTAAATTCTCAATTGTATTTGAAATCAAAATTTAAAATTAGAATACATTTGAAATTGAAAAATAGAATACATTTGAAATTGAAAATTGAAATTACGTTTCCATGTTATTGTTACGTTTATGTTTCAACTTTCATTATTACGTAATCCATGTCTATAAAAAACAAATGCATGTACAAGTTGTGTTTTGGTTTGATAATTGAGGTTTTTTTATGCAAGCAAGGCCATATAATACCAACTAATTTCTCTCAAAGATATTCCATGCCTATGTGTGCAAAACTGCATCATAAAGATGGTTTTTGATGCATGTAATCCAAAAATTGAGAAGGTTTGATGGTTAGAAATTGTTTCATGAAAATATATTCAAAGATTATGTGTAAGTGCCCTTTAGTTGAATTGTACCCTCTATCTCCTATGTTATATGAATCCATGTCGCACCAAGTGCCAATATTTTTACTAAATGGAATGAGGAGAGGCAAACAAATTTGGTCCTAACTTTGATATGTTCTTGATAACAAAAATAATTGATTATTGTTGAATGAAACATTTTTTCAATACATTGATACGTGATGATATTTTTATATAATTGATAATGAAATACAATGTAATTGATGAGGAAATACAATGAATGGATTATAATGTATAAAATTTTGCATTTGAAATCAAAAATTAAAATTAGAATACATTGTACAATTCAAAATTTAAATTTTACAATTCCACATTGTATAGATGTATTTTAAATTCCCAATTACATTACAATTGTATTTGAAATCAAAATTTAAAATTAGAATGTACACTACAATTTATTTTACAATTACATTATATTGTCTACACATTACAATTCAATTACATTACAATTCAACTATCTATTAGATCTTTAATATTGTTTTTAAATCATCTAAACAAATATCTATAAAACTATTATGGATGAAGTTCATGGAGAATTGACCATACATTCAAGTGTATTCACATTGGAGCACCATGACCCAAATTTCACAAAAGCCTCCCATCTAGTATTTGTATTCTTGGCATTAAAGCATCTACAAATGTACATTTATAAAACAACCTCCACAAAAATCTCCAAAAAAATATTACACAAGACAACATGAAAACTATGCCAATGATGCAAGTGGCATACATGTAACTCATTCATCTGGCCAATGGGTTATATAAATGCAAGTCTCCATAATACGATCATGGTCAGCTTCTGTAATCTTCCATCTCTTTGGATCACTTCTCTTCACCTTGATTTCTGTTAGATGTATCCGAGCTGCTACCACCAAATAACTGTATTGACATGATATATATTCAGGTATAAAATCTCTGTAAATAATATGATCACCCTGTTTTTTTCACTTTTTCAAAAAAGTGTCCCATTAGAACCATGTCTCAAGTTTGGTATGTGAAGTCCCCATCTTGGTAGGGTCGCACCAACCTACTTTTTATTTGCGTGCACTGCATCAAATAGTATGCCACATTTTCTTGGTTGTTGGGGGGTGCAATGACAACAAATAAATCACCTGCAAGATACATTACAAATATTATTCAAATGTCCTACGTGCATTTCTACAACATTTGTATATGTGTAATATATAATGAACTAATTAACTTAATGAATACTCTTGTACCTTCCCTAACCATATCAGAAACTCGATCATGATCTAATGAGACCATTGCCTCTTCAGTGTGCATCTCTTGCCATGTTGGAATTGTATGTGGGCCCTTTGGATTAAGAGAGACCTATTTCCATGGTTTCACATATACATCATTTTCACAGTGATCAAGCCCGCATCCATTTGCATCAATGCAAAAATTGCAAAAACATGCATACTTCCTCGTTTCAATGGAAAATATGTCACCCATGTCTTTAATTCGAACATAATGTAATTCCCTCGTACCCGGGATGGTCTCACAATACCACAGCATGGATCTATTAACATCTCCAAGGGCAACATCCCAAAAGAACCTGCATGGAATTCAGTTTGTCATATGTAAGTTCCTATTGAGTATGTGTTCTTTTGGAAATGATGATATTGAATGTTATTAGCTTATTAATTGAGTTTGGAGTTTATTACCTGCACACCGGCCTTGCTTGTTCATGACCTTGATGTCCCAAATGACATGTGCACCAATCAACTACTTTAGTGGAGCATTTGAGTCAGGTTGCACCATGACTCATTTGGTACCTCTGAAGTGCTCGTTTCACACATGTACCTGCGCCATCATGTTCACCCTTTCTATGCCCTGTCTAAAAAAAGCTCCAGGTATGTCAGATTCCTGTATGTTTGTGAAGGCGACTCAACCAATAAAATGAGCATGCCGATTTGAATTGCCCTGCACACCCATCTGACCAAATCCAGTGTTCAGTAAATGATACGCCTCTTTGCCTGAATGAATCATAAATCAACCCAAAGCAGTGTTGAAAAAACAATGTGTCATGCTCACAATCATCACTAACATAAAAATGGTACTCCTTGATCACTTCATGTGACTGAGGAGTGCTATCCCTACCATCAATGTTTTCCTGAGCATGTCTGTACAATACATGTACGAAGATAGACACCTGGTCAGAGTAATAGTGCTCACTCTGTATCTCTCTCTGAGGAGCAAAGGTGTAGTTCTCAGCAAAGTCTACCACTGATAAGATTGTGCCCAGCTCAAATACCTCACGAGAATGTTTGAATTCTGAATCTTGCTACCTAGACCTATGGGAGTGCTTTATGTATTTATAAATCTGACTTTGAAACTTCTCCATGAAATTTGAAACAAGAATTTCATCATCAAGTAAGTCGATTCTCTTGGATGGCACAGATGAAGAAGATGTTGGATTCATGGTGACGTACTCATATCTCTTCCACCTAACGGTGATATCTACCAATCCATGGTTTGTGGGATCGATAGGAAAGTTCCTATGGAACAATGTCAAATCATCGCATTCATGGCATTTTCTCCCACCTACACACCTCTTATTGAAAAACACGTGTTTAAGATTCTTGTTGCATAGTATCATACAAATAAAATCTCGCACTGTGTGAGGAGCTAGTACACTATTCCAGTGCCTTTTGCAAAAATCCAGAAATGTGTCATAGTATAGTTGAAATTCAACGTGGTACCGGTAGCAACAAGTGTCGCGAATCGTATTCGACCTAATATACCATGGTTTCAATTTGTTGAACATGCTAAATGATATTTGAACACCAGGATTGGTTTCTTGGAATTCCTCGTAAAGTGCAACTCCCATCATCTCCATCACATGCTTACAGTGCTCCTGATAAATGCCTCTAGATAAACGTTGTCACAAGACATGCTTTCAATCTAGAATAGCACAAAAATGGCTATCCCAAAACTCTATCACCTTCTCTCTAATGCCTGCTGCCATCCTGCCTCTATAGGGTTCCCTACAAATAAGATCCCAACAAGCAGCTTCATCATTTTCATCTATCCGGACCCTGAATTTAGTATATTTGAGCAATGTTCTTTTTGAAACATTGAGAAATGATGCCATTGTTGATACCATTCGATTTCTTGAGGTGCTTTGTGCCACAATAGTCGTTGTAATTGCCCTACAAGTAGCTCGGGTATCATTGTTTCTTGATTTTCCAAATGAAGATAATGCAGTTCTTACATTTTCTATTGCATTCTCGCATGTTTTTTTTGTTTTAACATCTTGAAAACCCAACAACTTTGTGGCACGTTTCAATTTTTTGTGTTTTATCAACCCATGTAGGATTTGAGCTTGTGCCATCGTTGAATGTTGTTCAAAATATGACTTGATTATGTTATTGACATGCTCTCTAACTCTCCGACCATGGATCGAGTTCCCAATCTCTTCTTGTGCAGAAAAAACTGCACAATCCTCTAGAAAATTTCCACCCGTTCCAACCCCACTGCAACTCCCAATTATACTTTCAATGTGAGAGGAAAAGGTGTCATGTGTGATGGCTGATCAGGATCATGAGGGGGCACAGGGTCATGTGATTCTTGATCACCAAGATGTGATGTCTGACCATAATCTCTCCCTACATAGCATGTAAATTAACAAATTGAAAATTAGTTACTTGATAGTTGTGCATTGAACTTTAAAATTGCTAGTAACTTGAAATTTGATGTGGAAATTGAAAAATTGAAAATTGCATGTGAATTGAATTTTCCAACTAATACATTTAGCTTGAGAATTGTTCTAAGTAAAAATTGAAATTGCTAGTAACTTGAAATTTGAAATTGCTAACTTAATTAAACTTGAGAATTGTTCTAGAAGTAAAGTTTGAAATTGCTAGTAAAATTTGAAATTGCTTGTAACGTGAAATTGGTAGTAATTTGTACATTTAACTTCAAAATTGCTAGTAACTTGAAATTTGTTGTACATGTAAATTAACAAATTGAAAATTGCTAGTGACTTGAGAAAAATGTACAAGTATTGAAAATACATTAAAACAAGAAAATTGTTTGTAACTTAATTTCAAAATAACTAAATATGAACATGCAACTTGAAATTGTTCATTTAGTTTGATAATTACTAGTAAAGTTTGAAAATCAAGTATATATATTTAACTCAAGATAATTATTAATAACTTGATAAAAATTATTGTGGACATAAAAATTAATATCATTTATAATCATCACATTATATAATTGTGGACAAATTTTCTTTATGCAATTTATGGACCCATTTTACTTTTACATTACAAGAAAAATGTTATTTTAACTTTATGGTATAAAATAAACAAATAAATATTTAAAATACAAGTTGCAAATCACCACAAATAATAAATGATTACAACACTTCTACCCTAGAATTTTAAGGACAACATCATGCATCCTATGTTGTATATACGTGAAATAAATTAAAATTGGTTTTTTACCCATGATAACATACCTATTATACTCTAAATGTGGGGAAGAAAACATTGATTTAGAGATGAATACGATATTTAATTAAAAACACTGTAGTGATAATAATATAATAAAATTGCAATTTTAATTTTAATTTTAAGAAATTGTAACTTTGGCAATTACAAATTCAACAATCAAAAGTTGAGCATAAATTGCAATTTTGACCACTACTAAGTCACAATTTCAAGTTTCAACAAGCATGTGGTTGATAATAAATTCACATTTTTTGTAAGAAATTTAGATAAGTACATATTGGAATATAATGAATTTTTTTTAACTCAAATTGTAATTCAACTTAAATTCCAATTTTGACATTTCAACAATTATGACAATTAAAAATTTGGCAATTCCAACAAATATATATGATTGAGGAGAAATTCATAATTTTTAATGCAAAATAAAATTTTCATTAATTGATGATTTTGCAATTTCAACAATAAACAATTATGGAAATTGTAATTTTTATCATAAGTTGCAATTTAAGGATGATTTTATCAATAATACTTTACATATCAATGCAAGGTTACAAACATTGCAAATAATTATTTCCAATTTGTCCTAACAAAATATATGATTCTAATCATTAATATTATCATGGTAATATGCCATGTTATGTAAATAAAAGTATGTGATAGATGGAACATTTAAATGAAATTTTTTTAAAGTAAACATTATAATTAAATAGCTCTTTGAACATTCATTTGTTTTCAAATATTCATAACTATGAAAATATTGCCAACCACCATAACTATGAAAATATTCATTCATTAGTTTTCAAATTGAATAAATTCTAACTAATACATAACTATCATAACATGTTCATTTCAAAATATTCATTCATTCAAGTTTTCAAATTGAATTTTCTAACAAAACAAGAATTGAAATTACATTTAACTTGAAATTGTTAGTAACTTAAAAAATTGCAATTAGTTAAATATGTAGAATTTAACTTGAAAATAGTGTCCAAGTGTACATTTAATTTCAAAATTATTTTAATAACATTGAAAATTGTTAGTAAAGTTTAGAAATTTAAAAATAGTTAATATGTACATACATTTTAATTTGAAAATAGAATCTAAGTGGACATTTCAAATTGAAATTACATTTAACTTGAAATTGTTAGTAACTTAAAAAATTGCAATTAGTTAAATATGTAGAATTTAACTTGAAAATAGTGTCCAAGTGTACATTTAATTTCAAAATTATTATAATAACATTGAAAATTGTTAGTAAAGTTTAGAAATTTAAAAATAGTTAATATGTACATACATTTTAATTTGAAAATAGAATCTAAGTGGACATTTCATTTGAAAATTGTTGGACAATAAAATTGAAAATTGTTAGCAACTTTGAAATAATTTGAAAATTGTTAAAGCAACTTTGAAACATAATTTGAAAATTGTTAGCAACTTTGAAATAATTTGAAAATAGTTAAAAATATGTACATGTATTAACATCAAAATATAATCTAAATTTGCATGTTTCATTTGAAAATTGTTCCAATTTAACATTTGTTAGCCACTTCAAAATTGTTCATTTAACATAAAAATTGTTGCAAACCTTGAAATTTAAATAACAAATACATAAAATAAATAAGAATATCATTACAAATAAACATGAAACAAATTAAATTATGAAATTTAGTTAAATTTATTGGAAAATTGTTACTAATTTTGTAAATTATGTAGCATGATACTTAAATTATGATAGCATGTAATTCAATAATTTACCTTGGTTGTCCTCCATTGGAATTTGTTGCACCAGATGTGCATCTTCTTCTTCTCTCAAACTTGCTCTTTGTTGTCTCATTCGTTATCTATTCTTCTCATGCTCTTCATTGTCATTTTGTTGTCTAGCATGTTTTCTTTGTCTTTTTGTTTTATTCCCCATCAATCTACAATGAAAACAAACAAAAATTTCTTCAAATTGTTATAACAAACAACAATATGTTAGTATGAAATCTTGAAATATGACTACAAAGAAATCTTATATGTCTAATGAGCTCTAATTCAACAACATGCAAATGACAAAGCTCTAATTCAACAAGATCAAATGACAAAGCTCTAATGGAAAAAAAACTAGCAATGAGTTAAGTTATTGTTTTTGATTAATTGTTTGCTGAATATATACAGGTTGGCTGATATTTTTACGAGGGAAGGGTAGTTGGCAACATTAATTGTTGCTAACTCCTTTCGCGGGTTCGCCCAGGTTCGTTTTTATATTTTTTTTGCACAGACAAACCCTCGATCGAGCTTATTTTACGTACCCTCGATCGAGCAAATACCTCGATTGAGGTATTTGAAAAATCTCGATCGATCAAATAGCTCGATCGAGGGCTTAAAAAATAGGCCGAGAGCCCTTTTCACTGAAGAATGGAAGTTTTGTCTGTCTTCCACAGAGTTAAACCATGTCACTAAATGCTCATTAATGAGCGGAATTGATACCATTGGATTCGTCAACGAATCCTCTATCCAGATACATAAAATTTATGAATTTTTATGTTCATATGTCTTTTGTTTTTAAATTTCTAATAAAACTTTCCCTAAACAACCCTACCGACAACTTCGATTGAGCTCAAAGATAAATCCACAACATTCAAAATACACATCCAAAAAATTTGAAAAAATACACAAGCCCTAGATAAACACGTCCTCTTCAAAATGATATTTTTATTTTTGCAAATTATGTAAAAAATTAAAAGATTTCGTGCACACACACACATGTATGCAAAATGCGACTTAAATATTCATTGGTCAGTTTTGAAAAATAATAATAAATATAATTTTTCGAGAAAAATTAAAAGAAAAATATGTAAGTCCTAGTGCATTATGTCTAGATCATGTTCACATATTTCATTTTTTAAAATTATTACTTTAACGTTAAATTATTGTGCACACACAAAAACTACTTGTTAATTGCTCTTCAAATTTTTAAGTACACACGTTTCATTAAATGAAAATTTGACACGATATATGGCATTGGTATATTTCGAAAAAAATATCATTGGAAAGCCAACATAATTCTCTACATTTCGTTTTTCCAACCGCATGTCAAAATTCATGTGGCAAGTATGAGTTTCGAGGGCTTCAATTTAATACATGGGTAAAATTTATGTTTTTCACTGTCATATTTGGCCAGAAAGAGTTACCCATCTTCATGGAATCATCCCAAAAATTATGTGGAATATTGTTCATTGAGTCCAATTTCTACTGAGAATAAGCCTCTGATGTCATGCTTACTTCTCGGGACTGGGTCCTGGCAATTGACCAGGTGATGACTCTATCTGAATGTATAGATATGGGTTCTATCTGGGATGATATACTTCCTTCTGATGAAGTTTTATTAGAGTCCATAATGCATTCTGCCATTCATTTGGACATTGATCCACCAACGAGCATTCTTCCACCTTTTCTTCGAGATCATTAAAAACAGTAAAAAGGCTACGAGCATTCTTCCGTCTCTCCTTTGAGCTCGTTAAAAACAGTAAGGAGGTCGCGATTTTACTTTTTCGAGCTCGTTAAACCTTTACGAAAAAGATTTTTATAAAGTATTTTTAAACCCTTGTTTGACTTTTCAAAAACAAACAAGATCGCCGAGTATAGTTGTCTTTTCAGACTCATTAAAGGATTTGAAGTGACATCCACTTTGGTATAAGTTTACCCCTTTTCCGGACCTTTGTGGATTATCTATGAAAAATGAATACTCTGGTCATATGTGGCTAGAAGAGTTCTTCTCTCATCGTTTTACACTTTTTCGGGAGAGGAGACTAACTGTACGAAAAAGGACCTTTTGGAGTCTTCTTTAGGGTTTTCAGACACTTGAAACATGAAAACATCAATGAGCATTCACCTACTCGGGCTCGATGTGAAATTCATGAGAAGGTATATAGAGGATTGTTTAAGTTTTTCAAACTCTTTAAACAAGAAAACACCGACGAGCACATACTAACTCGGGCTCGATACTAAAATTCACGAGTAAGTGTATGGAGGTTTGTTTAAGTTTTTTAGACTCCGTAAACAAGAAAACACCGGCGAGCATAAACCAATCCTGGCTCGATATTAAAATCCATGGATCAATGTTATAGATTATTCGTGTATCTCTTCTTCAAACTCTGTAAAAAATGAAGAAGGTCCTGAGCCTGCCTCCCATGGGCTCATTAAACTTTTTACATGGTTGGACTTATTGAGTTTTCTTTCTTGGATTCATTAAAACAACAAGAAGGATATTCTTTTGACAAAAAAGAATAAGGGAAGAGAAGGGTATCATACATATTTTTAGTTTCAAAAGGAAGCTAAGTCAGTCATGTCCTTGAACACAACATCTGTTTGTGTTCGGATATCCACATCATCTTTTTCAGGACCTTGCATGCAATTAGGGTTTGCATGCATTTTGCATGCAGCCCAGTCACCATGTGATGCCTCCAGCACCTTACCCACCTTATTCTAGCACCCGGGAGCCACTTACTTCAGATTTTTATCCCTCCTAGTCAGGAAGGTGCCCACTTCTCACCTACTGCCAGATAAGGGCGCACTTCTTCACCTACCACTGCAGTTTCACTTCAGTTACACTCAATTAGCTCCGATTCTCCCTAATTTGAGGCTAGTTTCACTCCCGACTGACTGTTTCACTTCGTTGGACCTCCAGATTGACTAGACAAGTTGTTCTGACTTCAGTTAAGCTTCCCATGCGCCCTCCACTGAGTCTCCTTCCCTATATCAGTTCTACACACTTCAGTTACACATGTTACACTCAGTTAGACTCAGATTGACACCTGGATGACTGGTTCTTGTGCATTGATGACCACCACTGATTGATAATGAAGACTCCTAGTTGTAGTCAAGCTACTCCATTTAGTGATTCGAATGTCCTACTTAGTCAATTCGAATTGCTCACTCACGTAGTTACTGTATTCTATTGTAATCATTCACCCTTATTGGGATATTGAGCACTGCTGCATGTTTTGCACAGTTTTACACCATATTTTCTATGTTCATATGTTGTGATTGATTTACTTGTTCATTAGATCTGTTGTGACTAATTTTACAGTTTGAGTCCATCATTTAGTTGGGTTTCAGTTTTTGACCTTTGGGTGAACCTCATCTTAGATTTTTTACTCCTCCGATTGGTTATTCTTCCAATCATATGGAGAGTCTGCTAATGTCTCCTACATTGCAGGTTTATATCACATCCCCCTCATGTTAAAAGTTGCCTAAGTCACTTTTGTGTCGTGCTCACTGTTCAAGGATACAGCCTGTGTCGGCCATTCTGCAGTTTACCTTGACTTCATGTGTCGGCCATCCTGGTGTCAGTTTGTTTCATCTTGTGTTAGTCCTACTCCAAATCAGCTCAAACTTGTGAGTTTTCCTCGTGTTGGATGATGGAGGATGCATTAAGGCCTCCCTTCTAGCGGACTTCCTCCCATCGACTTCAACTCATTATGCTCTGGGAACGAAGTTTAGAGTTTTGGTTAGTGCCTTGGGGATTGCAGTCTTCAGTGGAAGTTTCCCTTGCTATTGAATAATGAGAATACATCAATGTCTCTTATTCGACAGGTTCCTTAGGTATTAGACTTCAAGTCCACTCATTCACACTTATTGGAACGTACTAGGTACCTTGGGATCCATTATCATTATCAATAGAAGCCCTCACATTTTTTAACGGTATACATCAATGACCTGTAATCAAACGATACCCCCCATGTTCGACTCCAGCTCATTTATTCACATGATTAGGGTTTGTACCTTCGGTTGTTTGGATGAAGACCTTGGGACTCTGATAGCATCACCATATTTATGTTGTCACCCAAGCTATGCAAGACTAAGCCTCAATCGTTTTGGCTCTGCATGAGACATAGATCCAGCTTGATGTTATGGTTATGATCTTTCATCTTTGACATGGATCTGCGCTTGTATTTCAGTAGCAATGCTATATATGCATCTCCCAGTTATGTATTGGAGATTATGTTGTATCACACCGAACATCTATATGATGTCAATATTGTAATTGCTCACTGACCTTTATCGTTGTTTCGGGTACTTTTGTGACTTGGTTCTGAGGTTTCTTGCTCCTCCTCTGACTTGGAATTATAATTTATTTCAACCATCATTGCCCTCTGACCTCACACATTAGGGGGCATCTGTTATAGGTCAAATCTGCACTTCTCCATCCGTGATCACATTTCTTTGTCGATCACAAAAAATGACACTATGGATGGAAGAGCTAGGTTGACCCTGGATGAGTTATTGCTGAGATCACATTCTTCAGCTAAAAAACATATGTTTTCTACATTTTTCACAATGTGTGTGCTACTATTTTCACATTCATCTAGCGTTATGAACGCTGGTCTTATTGAAGAAAACCCATGCACATCCTCCAAAATGATGTGAACGCTAGTTGTCAACTGCAGAAGTTGCATACTATGCACTAATCTATTTGTATGAAACCCGCACAATCTTAATATGAAATGAAAAAATATATTAAGATTACGAATTGGGATTAGTTGAAGTTGGTTCTGCAACTTCCCCAACCTCCCAATTCAACTGCCAACCTTGTGCCATAAATACAAGGGGAAGCCATGAGAGGGGGGGCCTAGAAGGAATGATAAGCGGCTGTTACGCTGGAGGAATTCTTAAGTCTTTGTGAAGAGAAGGATCCCAGGACTCGGTTGCAGAAATGTCTAGACAGATCATGTATATCTGTACTTATCTACATTTCCTTGACAATAAAAGGTGGAAATACTCTTCTCGTCCCAATTGAATGTCTACTTGATTGAATGTCTATTTGATTGAATGTCTGATTGTGATTAATGTTAAATTGTTCCCAATTTCATTATCTATTTGCAATCAAGATACGCTAAAGAAGGTTAACTTATTTTGCAGGTTCATCATTGTGGAATATTGGGCGAAAGCTAGGACCATCCATTGTTAAAAATGTTCAACTTTTGGAACTCTAATCTCTTTCCATTCGTAGTAATTAATTCAAAACATGAATGTATTTACCTGTCACCCCATGTAAGTTGGTAGTGTCATCTCCCTCACTATAAGGTATTTTCCTGCACAACACTTGTTATCACATTCCATGTATCCAAGTATGTCATATTCATTGGCAGTTATTTACTAATTCCTATACAACCCTAAAATTATCTCCCATTCATGCTTTTTAGAATCTCTTTGCGCAAATAACACGTCTTCATGATCTCTTTAGTTCACGGTCGTGTTTTCTAGGTTCTTCTATATGTTCTAATGATTCTTTTTCTCTTTCTCTCCTATACATTTGTCATACTTTTGTTTTTCGATCATCCATATCTTCATTATTTGCAATATTATCATGAGGATCCACAATATACCCTAAAAAAGAGAAAAAAAACTTTGATATGTTGAAATCATTGCAAATAGTTTTTCTATTAAATAGATAAATTCAATGTATAAATGTAAATAACAAAAAAAAATGCATTGTTGAAATCAATGCAAATTTTTGTCTTTTTATTAAATTGATATATTGAATATATACATGTAAAAAACAAAACAAAATATGCATTGCTAAAATCAATTCAACGACTCAAATAAATATGCATCTTGTGTTATTTAACAACATTTGTGGGTGGTCTATTGGTAAGCAGTAAAGTTATTGAGCTTGTGTTAACCTAGAGACCAAGATTCAAAACCCTTTTTGCTTGGAGTTATAGATGTAAATAACAAAAAAAAATGCATTGTTGAAATCAATGCATTCATATAAAAAAGAAAAACAATGCATTGAGGGAGATCTTGTGTTTTTTAAGAACATTTGTTTGTTGTCTATTCGTACGTAGTGAGATGATTGGATTTAAGGTTCAAATCCCTTCTATGTTTTCTATTTCTTATGTCGGTTATAATAATTTTTGTTTACTTCTTTTGTTTCTACTTCTTATGTCTACTATAAATATGCATATTCTGTTATTTAAAAAAATTTGTGGGTGGTCTATTGGTAAGCAGTAAGGTTATTGGGCTTGTGTTAACCTAGAGACCAAGGTTCAAAAACCTTTTTGCTTGACGTTATAGATGTAAATAACAAAAAAATGCATTGTTGAAATCAATGCGAATAATCAAATTAATATGCATCTTGTGTTTTTTAAGAACATTAAATTGATGAATTCAATGCATACATGTAAACAATAAAATTGAGGGTGATTTTGTGTTTTTTAAGAACATTTGTTTGTTGTCTATTGGTAAGTTTGTTTTCTATTTCTTATGTCAGTTATAGTAATTTTTGTTTACTTCTTTTGTTTCTACTTCTTATGTCTATTATAATATATTTTTTACTTCTTTATTTTATTTGTTATATTTCTACTTTTTATGTCAGCTATTCTTTATCTTTTTTACTTCTTATATTTCTAATATGTGTTTTAAGCATTGTTGAAATCAATGCAACCATGTTTTTTTATGAAGATTCAAATCCCTTCTATTTTTCCTATTTCTTATGTCGGCTATAGTAATTTTTGTTTACTTATTTTGTTTTTACTTCTTATGTCTACTATAATATATTTTTTAGTTATTTATTTTATTTCTTATATTTCTACTTTTTATGTCAACTATAATATTTTTTATTTCTTTATCTTTTTTAAAGAAGTAAAAAATATTCCAACGTTACAATATTTTTTTATTATTATTTTGTTATTATTTTGTTACTCGACAAATGTTACAAGATGTCTCTCATACTAGGTTACTTCTTTATCTTTTTTACTTCTTATATTTTTATTAATGGTCGACGTTACAATATTTTATTTTTATTATTTTGTTACTCGAAAAATGTTACAAGATCTCCCTCATACTGGGTTACTTCTTTATCTTTTTTACTTCTTATATTTTTATTAATGGCCGACGTTACAATATTTTATTTTTATTATTTTATTATTATTTTGTTATTTGACAAACGCTCGACACATGTTACAAGATTTTCCTCATACTGGGTTGTAGAGCGCCTCTCAGTGCAATAAAAGATAGGGTTTGTGCAAGCTAGGGTTTATATACAAGATAGGTTTTATATAGACAGTGATAAGCTGCATAAGTGCCCAACCATCACTAGGCATATCTTGGGCCTTGCGTCCCTGTAATATGTCCAAGGACAATGATGGGCATTGTTTTTCATTCAATTACTAGGATATCGCTAGCTAAATCCACTCACAGCCACAATATCCACACCTATTTCCCATCCCTATGTTGGGGCATGTAGTCTCCATTGCTTAAAACTCCAAAGTTCAATTATCTCCCTTGTTATCATATCAAGGGACCCATAAAATTTCACCAATAACTAGTCAAGGTGTTGAATTTTACCATGAAACTTTCATCCTTGCATTGTGATCAATACAAACTAGTTGGATCTTATTACAATGACATTTTACGATAAAAATACCTTTGATAATACAAAATAATTGAAATAATATTCATTATGTCAATTCTAAATCTAGAGTGACACTTAAACCTAACAAAACATCCATGCTAATAAAAACACAATGGCAGGGGGATGTTGGTCCCTTCACAAGTAAACATTCCAAGTGAAGGGGATGGGGAGATAGTTTTCATATTTTTTACCACAATGATGATAGCATAGGTTTTGCACACCTAAATACGATCGACAAGTCCTTATTTATTGGTATATCATAAAATATCAAGCATTGGTGGAAATAATTATTTTTACAGTTTTGACATTGGTTCCAAATACTATGAACATGGTAAAGTGAGTATGTTTTGTTAGAGTTCAAACACAATATTTTTTTTCAGTTGACCATCCAACAATGACTATATGAGGCCACTAGAGATCAAAATTTATCTGTTTCATCATAAACAAAGGAAATCATATCAAAATCCATTCAAAATCAACCATTTGTATTAAAAGAATAATGTTGTTTATTAGGAAACTAGACACAACAAGAGACATCAATAGACAACAAGATGCAAATAGAGACAACATGCATATAAATGACATAACTGAAAATCCATGTACATCCAAGCTACAAAAATTATCCAAACATATAAATTTTCTGGAAAACAATGGAACATGGTTCCCAATGTACACATAATGGAAACGTGTGCCCTATAAAAAGTCTGGAAACTCGTGCTCTAGATCCAAAATACATTGGAACTCATGCCCTAGATACCAAGTACATGGAAACCGGTGCCAAAACATGCCACATCGTGGCTAATATGCATAACATGGTCTGTCAAGCATCATGCCCATCCCCGGCTCTCCTAGGCCCATCTTTGAAATCAATATTCCTCTTCTTGGAGCTAGCGGAATCTCAGGCCTGAGTCTTTCGTCTAGGAGTAGACCATCTCTCCGGGCTCTAAGACAAATGATATAAGATATCATCATTTTCAAGCATTTGTAACAGTTATTAGATTTATAAAATGAAATTATAATTCAAATCTTAAATAACTCACTGTTGGTGGCAATGGGAGACATGAGGCAGGTCTCCTCCTTGATCTAGTGAGCCTCTCAGCAATGCCGCCCCACAACATTTACGAAAATCATTTCATTGAAAAAAATAGTTCCTTAAAATATTTTTTGTTAATGCTTCACAATATTTTCATAAATTAATTTAATTCTCACTGTGAACACCTCAAGCAATGGATGTGATTGGGCTTTATGACTAGCAGGTGGAGCAGTTGGATAGACAACCTGCTCCAATGCAGTCATTGGGGGGGGGGGGGGGGGGGGAAGATGTAGTTGCAACAACTACAAGTGCAACCAATGTAGATGCATGAACGAATGTTGCAAGAGTAGTTGCCACAATATTGGCAGGAACTGAAAAAGGTAGGGTGGAAGAGGGCATGGTGGTATGGGGTGGATGAGGATGTCATGGACAATGAACCCCTACCGAGTGTAAGATAGAGGGGATCCACCTAGAAGGGATAAAGGGGATGCCGAGGGATGGTGGCTGGGAGGGATGCCCTCAATAGAGGGAGGAGGATGGATCCAAGGGGGGATGTGGATGAAAGGGGGAGGCTGAATGGAAGGGGGGGTGTGGACGAATGGGGGAGGATGGATGGAAGGGGGGGGCGTTGATGAATGGGGGAGGATGGATGGAGGGGAGAGGATGGACGGAGGGGGAAGTATCGACAAAGGGGGGTGTATGGATGGAGGGGGGAGGCTCGATGGAAGGGTGGGTGTCAAGTCCCCTCCCATCTATTAACGCAAGGAAGGGAACATGATACCCAAAATATGGGCTTTTATAAAACTTAGCCCATTTCAACATTCATGATTCATATAAATATAAACAATTTCCCATAATTAGCCAGACATGCACAACGGAATAAAACATCATCCATACATATTTCACATGCATCAACCATATCAAGAACAACCATCCTTTAATTAAAGCAGTGCAGAAGTAAATACACATAAGAAAATATACTTATCTCATTGTAATGTTGTCCCAAGCAACTAGCTATGTCGCTGCAACATTCCACCCAACCATAGGTATCTGCCCAGCCTATATTCTTTCAGCACTCAGAGACCACCCCCGAGATGGGCATGATATCTACAAGGAAAATGGGACTCTCAAGCTCAGCACAACCCAAAGCAATGGATTCCCATCTCAACCCCAATATTCTTTTACACACAACAAACTCAAAATCTGGGCATGGATACACAATTCAACAATGGGATTCACAGAATAGGGTCTATGGGATTTCCCCAAATCGTTGCATGCCCAACACAGATTGTGGGAAGAGGGAATCAACCCCAGGGAAGAAAACCGATTTATCCCACAGATGTATAAGCATTCAGTGGGCCAAAATGGCCTCTATAAAACCCCAAATCATTTCCCCTTCTTCCCCACTATTATACAACATAAAAACTTCCTTCCTAGCTAGGAAAATGAAGGAAAACACAAGAAATCTATGGAGGAAAACGCCCAACTAGCTCAGACTACGTGAGAAAGCAAAACTCATGGGTGAAGAATGGATTTGGGCACCATTTTGTGGGTGTCTTCTTTCCCAAGAAGCAAAAATACGATTTCCCATATTGATGGATTGCCCATGCACGAAAATTGGCTTCCATACCTCTCCAATCCCAAGGCATTAACTACCTCAACCAACTCTTGGAAGAATTAAATGATTGGGTGCATAAGTCAAAATGGGTAGTTGATGGTTTATGGGTTCTCCCATTGACACTTGGCTTGACTTGATTTCCTAAAGGGTTTGAATATTTCCCTCCCAATTTCTTGTAAAAATCATGTCCCCATCACTTGTTGCATTGCATAGCTAGCTGTGGACATTTATATTAAAATGCATACTTACAATACCTAGGAATACATACACGCTTTATACATGTCCAAAATTCACAAAACGTGGCAGGTTTGTCCTGCATTTCATCGATTGGAGATGTCAAGGTGGGGTTCTTTAACCCCTGCACATTGCTCCTACTGGTCGTCACTTTTCTTACTACCCCTTGCTAGACATTCGCGAAGGAGGTGACTTCCTCCACATCCCCAACATTCTATTGGAGGTAACTGCCTCTGTTTTCCTTTGTCATCATTCTTTCTCTCTTCCGGCCTTGGGTGTTTCTTAATGGGGTGATTGGACGAATGCTTCTTCATCGATCCACTTTCCTTTCCCTTACTGATTTCTCCCAGAATACTTTTTACCTCCTTTTGCAGCCAAATAGAGTCCTGCAAAACCTTGTGGTTCATCACATTCTGCTACTTCTGTAGCTTGAGCATCTCTCTAAGATTTTATTGGGTCTTGGCAATTGTTTGAAGAAGACTTTCAGCTAAGTCCAATAGCCCTTGGTTTTCTACCATGGTCAATGCACACAACTTTCCTCACTTGCTTGCTAGCACCACTTGTTTTTTTTTTATAACCGCTGCAACCAATGGCGTTCAATTTCTCACCTATGAAATTCATTATTGCAATTCTTTGTTAAGCCAAGCATAACATAAACATTAAAATTAGTCAATTAATTTTCCAATTGACATGGAACGTCTATGCTTTATTCATGAGACTTCCACACTTTTCATGCTTTCCCAACATACATATGAACTCATTCATGTTCATCCTTTCACAGGGAATTAGCTTTTTCAGCATTCACAATTTATTTTAAGCAAATAAACACAATAGAATTTCAGTCATGACATGCATTCACCAATTTTCTGTTTCTAAGATGCATCAGTAAAAAAGGAAAGAGAAGAGTAAGAGTTTCGCCCTCTTATTCTTGTTCCAATCCGGAACCACTCCATCACTTTGGTTCTATGCTCCTTAGTCTCTTTCACTTTAATGTGAATGGTTGACTTGCCCTTTCTTGGCTATGACACTTAGTGTCTAAGGTCTGTCTAAGGCTTTTCTCCATCAGGGAATCTCCTCCCCATGGTTTTTCTACAGAACCTTTGGCTACTAGGACTCCCACACATTTCCACTAGCATCATTTTTTATCATTGCTGCTCATACTGAGCTTTCTAGGACAGTCACGTGTCCATATGCATCCCTAGGATGCCTTCGGGGCTTCTTTCTTTCCTACAAAGACCAAAGCTTCCAACAAAGAAACAACAGTGTATCAACTCGGCTGTCATAAGACTTGTTCATGAAATTTTCATTATCCAAAAATGAATGAAAATCAAATACTTATCTGTATTGGGCAGTTCCTTGCTACTCCACAGGTTTCCTTCTCTGCTTTACAAGCCTTGGATCACTTGTGGGGTGGATGTTTAATGCCCAACCAGTACACCTTCATGCCGACTGGGTTTACCAAGCATTTGTGGTGCCCAACCAGTCCCATACCTAGTTGGCCCTCTCCATTGTCGAGCCAACACATTCATTTGGATCATAGACCAATGGAAGGAAACTACGCCACTGACCATTATAGGTCGAAGCTCTACTACGGAGCCATAGGCATATAACGACCTTTCACTAATACCTCCATAAAAACCAAGTAATTAATGCCAAACCAGTACACCGACTGGGTTCATTAGGCATACAAAAACCCTTCATAACAACCTTCACAACACCCACAACATCCAAGTAAATAATGTCAAACCAGTGCACCGACTGGGTTTATTAGGCATGCAACAACCCTTCCATTATGCTTCTTCTGTGTGCAGCCCCAAATTGCATCTGTTTTAGCTGACAACATAAGATGGATAAGCAAACTCATCAATATTGCTGCTCTAAAATTGAAGCATAATTCATAACATTCGCTATCAAGTATTGAAACACCAGGAATGTGTCCATTCCCTTACGGTGTAGTCAATATTGAAAACCCTATCATAACCCAACACCTGAAAAGTGTGCACCCCATTCCGATGTGAACCATGTAGGTCCTAATCTCACTTAAGAAGTAAAAAATAATAATAAAATAATAAAACATGCTCTGCATATTAAATCTAATAACCAGATATGTATATCCTTAGTTAGGGTTACATAATACTTATCCTTTTTCAAATGTATTCTCTCTTCATTGCGAAGAATGGGGGCTCGCTTCTCTAAGTCAATAGCCCTTCGATTTTCCACCCCAATCTTTTCACAGTCCATAACCCACACATGCCTTCTTGGCATAGCTTCACCATCTCACTCATATGTCTTTCCATCATGCAGTTCAGTGGAGATGTTGTCCTTAAAATATGCAATGGCGTTTCACCCGAAACCCATTTTCAAAGCATGGGGTCCTTCCCATGAAGTTTGGCTTCTGCAGGCCATCACACATGGTCTTCTTGCAATGTGTCTTCCTAGAACACTTATCAAATAGCCAAACAATCATCAACATTTAACAATAAAATTCAAATTTGATTGTCTCATAGCCAATCAATGGCATTAAGAATTAAATTCAATCATGAATTTGCAATTCTATCTACTACAAAAATTGACTTGCTTAGTCATGAGGTTATCCTCATATGGCTTGTCCCTTGCAAGTGGCACCCATCTTCCCATTAGGGTTTTACACTTTCTGCTATAACATGAACATCCACTTGCAACACGTCTTCCTGACACAGTTCTATGCAAGCCAACGATGATTAGCAATTATAAGCAAATTCTCAAATCTAAAATCTACAAGTCCAAAATTGACAACATGTTATGCACATAAACTATTTTTACAACCATGAGATCCTTCTCATGAGGTTTGGCTCTTGAACATGGTATATTCCAATCTTCATCATGGACTTATCCACATTGCCATGCCCAAAACAATCTATTGGGAATATGGAACTTCAATCAGCCAAATATGTTGTGAGTATCTATGCATTTAATATTTTCATTGCTACAACAATCACTAAAGTGATCTCCGAATTATAACACTCAATAATTCAAACACCTTCAGTTGTTAACATTTGAAATGCAATGAAATATATATATTATATATATATATATATATAGATATAGATATATAGATATATATATATATGCATCATTATCATAATAAAATTGCAAGACACGGCTACATTATCCATGCAATTTAAATAAACTGTAAATACTCATTACTTCACATTTTATGCAACTCTGCCCTTCCACAAAGCACACTGGTATCCCATGAACATGCCTACCTTATTCATGCAATCATTCTCCTGCATTCACAGTATCTCATTAAATGGTCTCGGAATTAACAATAGTTCACCATCTCACCTACTATCTAACTGCATTGAGACACATATATGTCACAACCATGCATTCACATGATGCATCTCAACATGTGCACCCACACATATGCATGCACATTCACAACATTTACATAATATTTTAATAGGCATTCACTAAATGCATAATCCCTCAATACAACCTTGCATAAATCCATGAATGCTACGCATTCTAGCATATTATGGCCTAACCATGACTATCTCATATGGCATACACTATAACAGGACCATATGTCATCACTTGCTTGGGTTGTTAAACTCACAACCAACATACACAAATGGCATGATATAATTTCATATGAATGCATTGAGGTTTCTAAGAAACTATAGGGTGTAAGGCTCCTTGCCTTCACTTACCCACACCTGACCATACTTGGTAGGATTATATGCACATTCAGGCACTCAGTCTCATATGCAAACAATTCAACATAGTTTAAACATAGTTGAAGGGATATCACCAAATCCTCTTTCAACATTCATGCAATTAAACACAAATAACCATTACCTGCATGGCTGTCGTTAACATCGCTTGATGTTGCCTGATCAGTTAGCCTCTTACCAAGGCTTCACAGTCCTTTTTCCAACCTCGTGATCATAGATTTGTTGCACCATCATTTCCTCATAAGGTTGTTGGTCATATGCAACAATGTCATCCACATATTTAGCAATGCTTTGGTTTTCTTTGGTCCTGCAACCAATGCGAACACAACTAATTATTAGCAACCACAATCATTATCTTACATGGCTCTTTGCATGTGTAAAACCTCACCATGATTTTACCAATATGCAATATAATATACATGCACAAACATTTTCACAGGCATTGTGCAATGTTTATTAATATGCCATCTAGTGCATATTCACTTCATCTATTTAATCTCTTGCATTTCAGCATTCCTATCCCATAATTTATATGCATGACCACTTCAGAATTATAATACAATATCAAGAGGGTAGTGGAGGAATTCTCCCTTCCAATTCCTCATTGTAGCATGGAATTTCCTCTTCCACATCATAGTTGATCCAATTTCATGGGCTCTCTACCATGCACACAAGCAATTATTAGCTATGATCTTCTCACAAAGTAGAAATTCAATATATGTATGCATGTGTATAATATTCATTCTTGATACTTTCCAAGCATACAATTAAATAGTTTAACGTGAGAGATTTCCTTTTCATCGACGTTTCCCTATTGCTCCCATTGCCTTTCTGCAATGCATATTATATCCAATTACTCTTAATTAATAAGGCTTCCACAAACCTTCCATACAATCCCTGCTTCTCATCCCAAGCATAGAAAATGCATTTCATACTTTCAACGACTGTCTTCGGGGGACAACGGGGGTCAAGGGGGCTTGCCCCCTTGTGGCTTCCCTGTTTTCGGCGTACCTGTCACTTTACCTCCAACCGTTTCGGCGGTTGAAGCCTTTCATCGCCAACCGATTACTTCGATCGCTGGTCCCTGCGATCTAGCTCAGAACGCGCCAACCGTGTCGCAGCATTTTAGCTTAAAACTCGTCGACTGCGTCGTAGCAAATAAGGCTAAAATCATCGACCGCGTCGCAACAATTAAGCCTAAAATCGTCGACCGCGTCATAGCATTTAAGCCTAAAATTCCCGACCGCATCGCAGCATTTAAGCCTAAAATCATTGACCGCATCGCAAAATTTAAGCCTAAAATCGCCGACCACGTCGCAGCATTTAAGCCTAAAATCACCAACTGCGTCGCAGAATTTAAGCCTAAAATCGCCAACCGCATCGCACCATTTAAGCCTAAAATTGCAGACCACGTCGCAGAATTTAAGCCTAAAATCGCCGACCGCATCACAGAATTTAATCCTAAAATCGCCAACTGCATCACAACATTTAAGCCTAAAATCTTGCCGACCTATCTCCAAAACTTCGAAAAATTTCACCGAAACGCATCACCGGAACCCAGCTTAACTCGCCGACTGTTTCGATGTTTCTGGATTTATCTTTGCCGACACAGTCTTGGCAGAGAACTCAGAAACACTTAGAAAAATTTTCAAATTTTCAAATTTTTTGAGATATTTCCTTCTTTTCTTTACTGAAGTAGGCCACTTAGAGATCATACTGGCATTTAACAAAATAGTAAAAGTATGTCAAGAAATTGCACCTCAATTTTTGAAATATTTCCTTCTTTTCTTTACTGAAGTAAGCCACTTAGAGATCATACTCGCATAGAACAAAATAATAAAAGTATGTCAAGAAATTGCACCTCTTCCATGTCAAAAATAAAACAAATAATATGAAGATAACAAGAGGTTGCGCCACCTTTCCCTCCTCCATGGAGGCAAGTAGACAAGTACAAAACAAAATGCTACTGCATTGGAAACAATGTAAATCAAGCACTCAACCTGAAAAGGGATTTTCTCCCTCCTTCCTCACTTTTATAGAATGAAATCGATGCAAGAAGTTTTGAAATAATCCCCAAAACAGTCATGGGAGTGATTTCCCATCCTCTATGAAATAGAAGCCATGAGATCTTCATGTTTCTTTAATTCATTTTAATTCCAAATACGAAATACATATACACACAATGATTTATACCTCTATGAAAGGCCCAACAACTGTAGTGTTGAACCATAAGCTCTGATACCATCTGTCAAGTCCCCTCCCATCTATTAACGCAAGGAATGGAACATGATACCCAAAATATGGGCTTTTATAAAACTCATCCCATTTCAACATTCATGATTCATATAAATATAAACGATTTCCCATAATCAGGAAGACATGCATAGCGGAATAAAACATCATCCACACATATTTCACATGCATCAACCATATCAAGAACAACCATCCTTTAATTAAAACAATGCAGAAGTAAATACACATAAGAAAATATACTTATTTCACTGTAATGTTGTCCCAAGCAACTAGGTATGTCGCTGCAACGTTCCACCCAACCATAGGTCTTTCCCCAGCATATATTCTTTCAGCACTCAGAGACCACCCCGAGGTGGGCATGATATCTACAAGGAAAAGGGGACTCTCAAGCTCAGCACGGCCCAAAGCAATGGATACCCATCTCAACCCCAACATTCTTTTACACACAACAAACTCAAAAACTGGGCATGGATACACAATTCAACAATGGGATTCATAGAATAGGGTCTATGGGATTTCCCCAAATCGTTGCACACCCAACACGGATTGTGGGAAGAGGGAATCAAACCCAGAGAAGAAAACCGATTTCTCCCACAGATGTATGAGCATTCAATGGGTCAAAACGGCCTCTATAAAACCCCAAATCCTTTCCCCTTCTTCCCCACTGTTATACAACATAAAAATGCCCTTTCCATCTAGGAAAATGAAGGAAAACACAGGAAATACATGGAGGAAAACGCCCATCTAGCTCAGACTGCATGAGAGAGAAAAACTCATGGGTGAAGAATGGCTTTGGGCACCATTTCATGGGTGTTTTATTACCTAAGAAGCAAAAATACGATTTCCTAGATTGATGGCTTGCCCATGCACGAAAATTGGATTCCATACCTCTCCAATCCCAAGGCATTAACTACCTCAACCAACTCTTGGAAGAATTAAATGATTGGGTGCATAAGTCAAAATGGGTAGTTGATGGTTTATGGGTTCTCCCATTGACACTTGGCTTGACTTGATTGCCTCAAGGGTTTGAATATTTCCCTCCCAATTCCTTGTAAACATCATGCCCCCATCTCTTGTTGCATTGCATAGATAGTTGTGGGAATTTATATTAAAATGCATATTTACAATCCCCATGGTTCACTATCACATGGGTAGCATAATATCCAATACTTGCCTCTTCAAGGTCGAGCATTCACTAGCGGGGCCTTGGCCTTGAGCTCCATGCTAGGAATCATACATAATATGCATACAATATTTACATTATAGCCCAAAATATTACAAGGGTCATAATGGGGTCATGACAGTGGGGGTGGACAGAGGGAGGGATATGGATGGAAGGGGGTGGGACGACTCATGGGAGAGGGTGGAAAAACGGGACTGAAGTGGGGAGGTGGAAAGGTGGCACCTGCAGCTGATGGTAGCACATGCATACACATTTGTAATATCATAGTTTAGTATACACAAATCAAAATAAACTATAGTAAGTCATAACAATTCAAATTAAAAGTGTGCTTTTAACTACACATCATGCCTGTGTGTACAGTGATCTGCCGACCCCTGACGAAGATCTGGCTAGACATCATAGTCTATACATACCCGTGGACACCAAAATGCATGCACTTTATGAACATATTAAACAAGTAATTATTTAGGCAATCAAAATATTAAAACATATTGTAGGAACTATCACCGTGTATGTCATAAATATAAATAAATAAATAATAGAAATGAAATAAGAAAGTAATAAAAATGATGCAAAAGTAAACTTAAAAATGGCAGTAACAATATTGTGTGAGGTACCACAATTTGAGTTGTAGCTTCCATTGTTGCATCTAGGTTGGGAGATCCTACGTTCTCCCATGATCTCATCTAGGATCTAAATAACTGTACATTCAAATAACAATTTAATTCATACAAAAATAATTTAAAATTACTTTACAAATTATCAAGTGATTATTGAAAAAACATTAAAAAAAGTGCTAACCTACTCCATATAACATCCTTCGATCAGGCGAGGGAAAGTGTGCTTGGAATGGGGACAAAGGTGTGGCACTGTTCTCGTCAAATAAGAAATCCCATCCTGGATACCACAAGTCATTGGTCTATCCTAACTCTGTCATGAAGGCCCTTCACCTGAGTCTCTCTCAGGGTAAACGTATCCCTCCACTGTACTCATTGCCACAAATGCAGTGTGTCTAAGGATTTTGTGTGCAACGTTCCTCATCGCCCCCTCAATCTGATCAATTCTATGGGGTAAGTGAAGTGGATGGGCAAGGGGGTTAGGATCACTCCTATGAGTTGGTGGCCCTCTTAGTGGTTTCCTCCTGGAAGCAGGAATATCTTGGGGAAAGCCAAGCCCAACACCTTGGAACTCAGTAATTTCAAAATAATTGACATGTAAACCAAGCACAAACTCAGCCCAAAGTTGTCGAAGGAAGTATTGTGGAACCTCCCTATTATTGCAGGGAGGTTTATCGTAAACCATGAACCACCTTTGCATCCAGTTTTCCATCCATGGTTGGAAATGACACCAATCCAGGAAGACACATGGATTTCTAATATCTAGTGTTGTTCTTTCGTTCTTGGATCAGTGAACATACTATATAATTGGGACTTCGTAATATTTAATGATTTTATCTCTTCCTTAGAAATGCCAGTGGAATACTACTCTCGCATCCTAGCTCTATATTCAGTTATGCCGGTCACCGGTGATGTGTATGGTTAAGGGAGTCAATTGAGCTCTCAATTGAGATGGCAATGGACAATCGAGATGGTTCCCCTATGTTTCTTAATTCCTAGGTGTGCACTCTCATCTCGTTTAGGTAATGGCTCAAGTCATCATGGTCCAAATTTTGTTGGGGGTTCTGATTGGGTCCAAGATTTATATTTTCTTATGGTTCTTGGGTTCGACTAGAATCCATGTTAACATTTTCTTCATTCATTGCATAGGTTTATACTCTGCAAATGAAAAAATTCCATTTTTTTAGTAATTTGGGAACTATTAAAAATTTAACAAATAATAAAAAATCAATAAAAGCACAAAAAGTCATGACCTTACTTTTCCAGTACAATGGGTGATCGCTCAATGGATGGCTTGATGGAATTGGTGAGTGGGGTGTTCCCTTGGTCCGTGTACGTGTCGAATTGATGAGCAAATTTCCCTTCGGTCATTTGTGAATGAAATGGGCCGTGAGCATTCTTGTTTTTTTTTAAGCAGGTATGCGTGCATGCCCTTGGGCCCATATGCGCATGTGCCCCATTTTGGTACCGAACCTAGTTGCACATGCACGCTTCTTTAGGTGCGTGATCATGCCTGAATTTTTCCGCTAGCGTGCCCCCGTTGCAATGGTTTTGGGGAGCATATTTGTGTGCCCACCCATTTGTAATTCCTTTTATGCTCAACATATAGTTGACAAGTGACATTTAAAAAAATATTAATAACAAAAAGCATTTAAATGTGGGCGATAACCAAAATATTTCAATGTCCCCCTTAATTAAAATATATCAGTATCAATTAATTTCCTATAAAATAACTATATATATGCAATTTATGTATATAATTGCATGTATCAAAAATAGAATAAAAAAAACTTATGGTTAAAACATTTATATGATGGGCTATGGGGGAAATTGATCCAGGAGGATCTCCCACCTTCAAACAACAAGTCTCAAAGCAACTATCCAAGGAATCATGAACATCATTGTAAATCACTTATATTGTAATGGGTGTGCTCATGTATTTCTTTGTTTTGTAAAAATAAAAGGAATTAAAATAAGGTGTGAGAATCCACCTCACCCTTAGTTTCCTAGTCCTAAGGGAGTGTTGAGATATTCATGGAGAAAGTTGAAATCATTTATCCACCTATCCTTGATGTGTCTTCAGATCCTAATTTAGAGGATCATGGGAGAGATATTATCCTTAACATGTGTAATGAGTACCATCCATGTAAAGGCTATAAAATCCTCTCCTTTGGAGAAGGAAAATAATCTTTAATTGAGAGAGCTTTCTAGTAATCTTTGTGTGAGGAATTTCATCCCAAGATGGGAGAAACATTTCAATTCATGTGAGATCCTTAGTTCTTCTTGGTGAGGAAGAGAAGTCATCCCAATATGGGAGTGAGCCACTTGAAGTGAGAACAATGCAAATGTACTCGTGAAAGTCATGCATATTTGAAGGAAACAATAAAGAGGCTTAGTGTTTCAATGGGCCTAGAGACGTAGCCAGGGGTTTGGCGAACTCCGTTAACAATTTTGGTTTGTGTAACTTTTTCATGTGCTTATTTTTGTGAATCTTCGAATTGTTAAAGATTTAAATTGTTTATTATGTCAATTTCTTTATGAATAATGAGAAATTGATAATTTTGATTAAGGATTCGTTAATGGAAGAAAATTGAGTTTACCCATTTTCAGATCAAATTTGGTATTAGAGCAGTTATGATCTGGTTTCAGATTTATTTTTGCTTCCATGTGGGCATTTATCATCTCGTTTGTTGATATAATATGGAAATTCCACAAAATAATCCTTCTATTTCAGTATTTGCAAATCTTTATAGAGACACAAATTTTCATGAAGATTCTTAACCATGGAGAAAAAGTAAGATAATTGTATAATGAGGGAAAATAAAGTGCTGAGCTGCAAAGACAATTGGAAGCTTTGGCAGAAGAGAATCAAGAACTTCAAGAAAATCTCAAAGAGACGTAGTGTGAGATGCAAATTAAGGATCAGTTGTTAGCCAAGTATCAATAAGCCGACAATCCAAGAAGTCCTTCTACAACAAAAGATGACAGAATTTGCACTTTTAGTCCTCATGCAAAAGAAGATCATATGGATGGTTCATCTTCAATATCTTCAATCAAACAGAAGGATGATACCTCAAAGGTAAAATAGGTGTATTTGAACATATTTGTTCCTCAGTCAAAAGATGAGGTAAGTAATAATCATGTTCATTCAGTTTCCTCACATACAAACATTTGTTTAGAATCTTTTGAAAAACATACGCAAGGGATTGGCATGAAACTCCTGACAAATATGGGGTTCAATGGAGGATTTCTTGGAACTGATGGAAAATGTATCGTAGATCCAATTGAAGTTGAGGAACGTCCTCGATATCAAGGATTGGGATATCAAGAGACAACGTCTGGAGAAATCTCTTGGGGAAATTGTTCCTATTTTCGCAAGCGAGGACATGTTGTGGACCATTGCTTGGATTTGCATCTAGAGATGAAACCAAAATGGTTACAAATCCAAGAAGGAAAAGGGAAAATGAATGCAAATAGTGATTCAAAAAAAATAAGCGAATCACCAAGCAACAAATCGGTGAAGAAATATCCAAGGTATCCTTATGATGACACTTTTCATAACCTGAAAGATTTAATTATCTGTTCTTTCTGTGGAAGAACAAATCATGATATTGCGAAATGTTGGAAATTTAAAACATATGGTTGAAGAAAAGGTGCAATTAAGAGTAAACCACATAATGAAAATTCGTCTCTCCAAGTAAAGAATGAAGATGGCTATGTTCATTGTCAGCAATTGTGGAAAAGAATTGCACAATATCAACCAAAGCAAATAAAAGTAGAAATATGGGATACACAATACGAGGCTTCTTCGTCCAAAGGAAACGAGCAACATTCATTTGACTGGTTGGGTAAGATGTGGGTATCCTTTTTGGAAAAATGAATTTTAATGCACATTAGTTTGTTTCCATTAAGTGAAAACATGAAAAAATGGATGTTACGTCCCGAGCCAAGGTTCTTGATATTGACCTTTAGAAGCAGTTGCGACCCTACATGAAAGGCATGTATTCTCTTCCTATTATCTATGACCCGTACAGATGAAGGTGGAAGCCTGAGCCACCATTATTTGAGAAATCTCCAGCAAATGAGAAACGACATAGAGATTGCTTGAAAACTACACAAAGGTTGTAGTCCGTGTTAATGATAGCCTGCGCGCAGCTGCGGATCTATTCAAAACCAAAGATATGGTGAATTAAGAGTTCTTTATGCTCTTGTGTGAGATGCTACAATTGATGGCGGAGAAGCACAAAAATAGATTCTCCTAACGACATCCTTCTCCCATGTTCTTTGATTATGAGGCCGTTATGATCACAAGAGATATGTCACGGTTATACAGACTATTGAGAACAGTGATTTGTTAGAGGACGCCTAAGTAAGAAGGAGATCATGAGGCTATAGAGAGGGGGCATGAGACAAGAGGAATGATCATTGCTTATTACTTCTTCATGTGTGAGAGAAATATGATCCAGATGTTAATTGAAAGGTGGACACGAAGTAATGAAGGGGGTTGAGAATCTTCCAACTCGATCGCAATACCGATATGGGATATGGAGATCACATCCAATGCCTAGTAAAGGGGGATAATGACATATGGACGGATAAATATTTATCCTCTTTGGATGATTTTTTCTCACACATCTTTATGGATTCTTTGATACAGGATTATGTCAAGAACTGTAGAGAGAATGATGACGTGTTGTGGATATTTCTCTTTGTCGATCTGATCTGATTTGGTGTTACACACTATGTGATAAAGTTTGCAGAAACACAGAATAGAGCAGAAATAGAAACGGGCATATTGATTGCCTTCTCATTATTAAGCACACATATATATAGTTTCTCATAGGACCAAAACCACTGGCTAATACTATGGGCCAGTGTAATCCATGGGTCAACAAATGACCTAAATCAACTAGCTTGGGACCATTGACTTAACTAACTAACCAACTTAGGACCATTGAGATTACAACTCTTAACACACCCCCTTAATCTCAAGTGGGATGGTGTGGTTAGCACTATCAATGTCTAAGTGTTGTGCCTGCTGGTCTATGTCTTAGCTAGGCATACATTTCATTCAAATAAACTTAAGCTTTACTTTCTTCCTTGATGTGTACTTGGTCTGCTTCTTCTTTGTCTTCTTGAACTTGATGCTAAGTAGGTGTTCTTCAACATCTTCTTTGTCTTCTGCACAATAAACAGTGTTATTGTTTTTCATTGGTGTTGGAATATAGTGCAAGTCTTCTTCTTCTTATTCTGTTTCAACATATTAAATGTTACTGTCCATTTTACCTACACACTCAGAATTTTTGTAAGAAAAAAGATTCATATATTTCAGATCTTCCTGGAGAGCATTCATATCTTCCTCTTCTCTTGTTTCAATGTGTTTCAGCTCTTCTTGGATAACATTCACATCTTCTTCTTCTTATGCTTCAAAGGAAGCTACATCATCATTCTAATTAACTGTTGTAGCTTGTACCCAATGCACATCCTTCATTGCTTCCTCAAAAACTGTGGGCTGACAGGGAAACAGAGCATACTCATACTGCTCATCAATAATGGGAGTCTGCTCATATAGCTCCCTCAAACTTCTGGTTTTCTGGTTCTTTGATGAACTCTCTGCTGGTGCAACTTCTATGCTGCTATCAACTGTCGCTTTCTCTGAGAGACTATCACTGTTGCTATCAACTGTCTCTTTCTCTAAGAGACTATCACTCACATCACAAAGGACTTCTACATTGACAGGTTTGTTTTCACTATCATCAGCAAACAGAGCTAGATCAACAAGCTTTGCTGAGCTTACTTGATCATTGGCTGCATCACAATCTTCTTGGTTGTCTTCTACTTCACTGTGGGGTTCTTGGTTCTTTGCCTGGCTTGCAAAGTCAACTGGTTCCTCTTCACTGAACTCTACTTCATCTTCTTCAGGTTCCTCTTCACAGAACTCTACTTCATCTTTTTCTACATCAGGTTCTTCTTCACTGAAGTCTTCTTTCAATATATCCCAAGCTTCTTTGGGAGTAGAAGTGTCTGAAATGTTATGAAAGATGGAATAATCTATACCGTTTTGTATGATACTTAAGGAAACAACTTGCCTTCTTTCCTTTTGATACTCTGTCAAATTCTCAAATGCAGCTAGATCTATAGGATCATTCTCAGCTACAAAATGACACAGATCTTGTGACCTTAACAGATCCCTAATTTTCAATGACCATAAATCATAATTATCTCCATCAAAGGTTTGCCATGAACCTATTGAAGTTAACAGATTTCTTACCTCTTCGATTTCTTCTGGTAGCTCTTCTAGCACCATCTTCGATCTTCTTAGTTTAAGTATCAGTGGTCCTTCAGTCTTTAGATCTACTCTACCCTTTTTCTACAGAATGTCTTCTTGGATCGATCTTCTGCAATCAAAGCTGGAACGTTGTCTAATATTTTGGTTCAGTGTCAACAATATTTCTCTTTAAAAACTAGATCTGCTCCGAGATCTGGTCGTTCAACATTGGATCTAAGATCGGCTTCATGTTCATGCTTTCCATGGAGTATGACAACTGTTAAACTGATCATCACACTTTACTAACTGACACAGTGCGTTGATGGGGTGCGATGGACAAAATTCTATAAGTCCAAGGCTACCGTCACACTTTTCCTTCAAGCAAGATTGCGACGATCGTCACAGGTTGTCCTCAGCCAAGGTGCGACGTTGTCGCAGTCTGTATTCAATCAAGTTGCAACACCGTCGCACTTTTCCTTCAGCCAGGGTGAGACGTCGCACTTTTCCTTCAAGCAAGGTGCGACAACCTCCCTTCAGGGCCAAAAAAAAAATTAAAAAAAAAATAAAAAATTGTTGTAGCCCAAGTGTTCCATCTTCGTCCCGTGCTGTAACTTCCAGCCGTGTGTGTGTGTGCTCTCCAACTTCTGAAAAGGCTTACCCAAAAAACAAGATCGAAGGATCAGGTCGTTAGCTCTAATACCATGATAAAGTTTGCAGAGACACAGAATAGAGCAAAAACAGAAACGGGCATATTGATTGCCTTCTCATTATTAAGCACACATATATATAGTTTCTCATAGGACCAAAACCACTGGCTAATACTATGGGCCAGTGTAAACCATGGGGCAACAAATGACCTAACTCAACTAACTTAGGACCATTGACTCAACTAACTAACCAACTTAGGACTGTTGAGATTACAACTCTTAACACTATGAACCTCACCTATTTTGACAACTGAACAAAAAGGTAACAAATTTCTATTTGGCATGGTTCATTCATTTTTATTTGCAAATGATGTTGTGGTAATGCCAAATATTTGCAAAGCAGTAGTGGATTCTTTCATGGAAAACCCATTATTGTGCTTCCATTTGAGTGGGTTTAGAATCTATGGTGGAGTGAGTACTGCAAATCTCTAATACTTAGCATTTGTGATCATATATGTACGAGAGGAAAAGGGCCCATTCCATCCTCCAACATAATCCATTATAGATTCGACGCTTGGATTCTAGTCATCATGGCTCCACCATGCAGAGACTAAGAGCACAAGGAGGGGCACAAGTGTGGAATCAACCCCGATACATGGCATTGGACAAATATTTGGTGTTTGATCCACCTTCTCCATCGCGGTCACGAAAGTCTTAACACAACAACCCAAGCAATAAGTTTTGGCATCGGTCAGATGTATGCGACCTCTCCTCCATATCTCAAACCTCCTCACCATCAAGCCAAAAGTTGGGGCATTTGACATTGATTACCCCAAGAACATATATGTACAAGTCACTCAATACAGAAGCCAATCCATCGAGTTTTTGTGATGGCCTTGGTTTCGGAGTCCGAGGGAAACAACCACCTTTTTGGCCACTTCGTTGATACTTGCATTACCTACGAGATCATCTTGACCGATGAGCTTTTGGTCAGGACCACCACTGACAATGAGTACTCCAACCTATTTCATGTAGTACCCTGGTTTCATGACTCCATCGAATTGTTTGTGACGGTCGAGGTTGGTGGCAGGCCAATGATGCGACAAGCCATGATCTCCTTTGTTAAGTGATTCAATCGTTAAGAAATCTTGCGCTTAAATTTTCCAGAGTTCTTCTATATTATTACCTCTAGGTTCAACGTCAGGGTTAGTATGTCGGCTTGGTCAAATTGTGGACACCCAACATGTAGAAATATAGAATATTATGATGTATTTTCATATTATGGTGTTGAATTGTGTCAGAAGCAGCTACCATTTATGTGACAATAGATGCCATCATTTTGTGCTCATTATCTCGCAACAAGAATTTTTGTTGGTTACACAGAACTGAGAATTGGAGTTTGGTTTGAAAAGGGATCTAAACTTCCGCGTTGGTCAGAGAGGTGAAGGCCTCAGTTGGAGTTTGTGGGCAGATTTATGGTGTTGAAGCGCAGGGCATATGATATCCCATGGGGCCGAGGGACACGACACATAGCAAAGGCAAACTTTGGTCACGTAATTTTCCAACAAATCCAAGAGAAGAATCCACAGGAGCGGGCCGAGGGTATTTTGAAATATCGTTCAAATTTGATGATTGAAATATTGTAAAAGGATTTATTGGCCACTCTTATAGTGCCTAAGGCCTTGTTGAGCATTGTAATGGCCCTGTAGCCACTCTTCAAAGACAGGCATTGTTCCCTAGGCCTATTTTTGTCTCTATTGTAAACTTTACCAAAAAGTTCTTATAAACTCTTGGCAAGTATGATATTTCAAAAATAGTAATCCAGATGCGTTCAACCACAAAGTTTGCATTGGTTAGAATTTTGTTTCCTAAGAACAAAGGTGAAGAAGAAGGGGAATGCACCATTTGCAGCTGATACAAATATTTATGTGGATACTTTTGTAGGTCCAAAAGTGCTTTTTTCCGTGGGGAGATTTTATCCAGAGGATCTCCCACCTTCAAACAACAAGTCTCAAAGCAACTCTCCAAGGCATCAAGAACATCATTGTAAATGATTTATATTGTAATGGTTGTGCTCATGTATTTTTTTATTTTGTAAAAATAAAAGGAGATTAAAATAAGGTGTGAGAATCCACCTCACCCTTAGTTTCCTAGTCCTAAGGGAGTGTTGAGATCTTCATGGTAAAGTTGAGACCATTTCTCCACCTATCCTTGATGTGTCTTTAGATCCTAATTTAGAGGATCATTGGAGAGATATTCTCCTTAACATGTGTAATGGGTACCATCCATGTAAAGGCTATAAAATCCTCTCATTTGGAGAAGGAAAATAAAATTTATTGGCGAGAGCTTTCTAGTAAGCTTTGTGTGAGGAATTTCATCCCAAGATGGGAGAAACATTTCAATTCATGTGAGAGCCTTAGTTCTTCTTGGTGAGAAAGAGAAGGCATCCCAAGATGGGAGTGAGCCACTTGAAGTTGTTAATGTATATGTAACTTTGGAATGTATTTCACCAATGTATATGTAACTTCGGAATGTATTTCACCTATGTATATTGCACTCCTTTAGAGATGGTATTATTCCTCTATAGGGAAGTGTCGTCATTTGTATTGACAAGTGTCTCAAGTGTCGCAACTTGCATGTGATGGGTTATTAGACCACCAAGTGTGGGGTCGGCCCTGATTAGTATTACCATGGGTTATTAGACTGAGTTAGACAAGTCGACCCTGCTAGTTTATTAGGCAAGTCGGGTCATGTATAAATAGAGTGCGGGAGGCACTCTATTTGATCACTTCATTATTCACTTCTACACTCACTAGAAAGTGGTGCAAAAGTGAGGAAGGAGGAGTAGATTCTAGGAGGACTATCTCTTGTACTTGGGTTGTATCATTGCTCTTTCTATCTCTGAGGAAGTTGTGGGGTTTTTCACCTTTATGGTTTTCCCCAGTAAAACTCTATGTGTCTATTGACTTATGTGATTGCTTGTTATGCTTGATATGATTGATATGCTATACATGTTATTCTCTCAGTAAAGATCCTAGAGTATGTTGAATTAATGCTCAAAATCTAACATGGTATCAGAGCTAACCTGAGAAGAAGACACTGTGCAGTTACAGAAACTAGGGTTTCTTGTTTATTGGGTTTCTCTCCACAGATTTTGGAAAGGCAGTAGGGTAGATTAACTCTAATAAGCAAGGTGCATCTTTCTGTCCAATCAGAATTCAATTATGAGCACTTTCAGTTTTGGCCCTAAACATTAGGGTTTCCACAAAAAGTGGAATTTATGAAATCTGAGACCATGGCTAGATTCTCATCAGAAAAATCGAAGTTTAGAGCTTTGGATCGAAATTTTTGGTTGGGTGAGGCTCTGCGAAAATCAAACCCTAGTTTGGGGTCATGTCTAGTGAAGCTGAAAATTAGGGTTTATTCAAAAGTTGGAATTTTTGAAATATGAGACCATGGTTGGAAGCTCCTCTGAAAATTGAAGTTTAGAGACCAAGATCAAACTTTTTGGATGGGTGAAGCTCCGGTAAAATCAAACCCTAATTCAGGGTCCTCCCTAGTGAATCCAGAAGTTTGAAAAGCAAATTTGAAGGGTGAAACTTTGCGGTTCTCAAATTCTGAGTATACCAGCTTGATCAGCTCATCAAGGCACATCTTTTTATCCTTTCAGAAGTTTGAAATTCAAAGTTTGAATTTTTAGGGTTTCTCTAACAAACCCTAATCCAGCACCAATTCTAGTTTTCAGCAAATCAAGTGGTAAGATCTAATAACTTCTCTATTTCCATTTGAAGTACTTCTTAAGATGTCTCACCACACCAAGCTTGAGGATAAGCTTGAAAGGGGATGATAACTTCCGAGCATGGAAGTATAGGATTGGGTTAATATTAGAAGAGAATGAGTTGGACACTTACATAAGTGAAGAGGTTCCGGTCCCAGAGGGAGAAGAGGCTAAGGTCTTACACAAGAAGAACTTGGTCAAGGATAAGAGAATCATTGCTGATTCTATAAAGGACCATCTCATACCCCATGTGTCTTCCCTAAAGACACCTAAGGAGATGTTTGACTCCTTGAATAAGTTGTTTGAAGGAAAGAACATAAATTGGAAGATGACTCTGCGGAACTAATTAAAAGGCGTAAAGCTTCAGAATGGAGAGACCATTCAATCCTACTTTTCTAAAGGTCTCTCAAATCAAGGAACAACTTGAAGCTGTGGATGAAGTGGTGGAGAATGGAGAAATTGCCATGACCACTTTGAATGGCCTACCTAGGTCATGGGACTCCTTCATCCAAGGAATCTGTGCAAGAAAGAAGTTGATCTCTTTCAGTAGACTGTGGGAGGAATTTTCACAAGAAGAAGCTAGGCTTGTGGCCCAAGAAGAAAAATGAAGATCAAGCTCTCACAGCACATACCAAGGAGAGGACACTTTTCCTCAGATTTTTCTAAGAACAAAAGGAACAACAACAACTACTACAAGCAATCTAACAGGTATGACTTACAGGTATGTTTTGAAATCTGTTCATGATTAAGTTTATAATATGATTGTCTTCATGTTATTGAGTTTAGTAACAATCTTGTCTAATTTTAGACTTGTCGTATCACCCTAGTAAAAGTATGAATGCATGATAGAATACATTCATTGATTAGGGTTATGACAGTTATGATTGTACTAATGCACTGTGGTGTTGTATGAGGAGAATGTTATCCGCTAACATCAAAGTACAAATCAAGTCCTAGATCAAGACCATAGTGACATGAAGACAAAGACTCATCCATAGTCATGGATCACATAGAGGTATGTATAATTTGATTCTACAATGGTTAACTTATGAGTTATGCAGGTCATTGAAGAGAACAAGAAAACATTGCTAGACATAACTAGAAAATATGGTGACCATGTATGTTTTTCCTATATCAAGTTAGAATTCTACCCTATGTAAGGATCTTACACTTTTGTATGATTGATAATGATTACTCATGAAGTTACAAGTTTGAGTAATCTAGGGTTTATGCATATTATGTCTCCTACCTTGATTGATGATATGACTAACCAGAAGAGTTCTATGGTCAAATATGAATATGCATGAGTAAGAGAAGTCTTCCCTGAAACTTTGAATGCTAATGCTTATTATCTGTGTTTGAAATGATCATGACTATACATGTTTAAGATTATTGTGTTTTGATAGTATTAAGATTATACTAATGAATATATGATTATGTATGCAATCTCGAGGATAACACAATGATGATACTAGTAAGCATGCATAGTGATCGAGGATGGATATAAGTTCAAGGACAAGTAATCCAAGAAGAAAAGATCAAGAGGGAGCACACTCCAGTAGTTCCTACAAGGAAACAAAGATTGAGAGGGAGTCCACCCAACAAACAAACAAAGATAAGTATTTGAATTGTCATTTCTTGTGTTAAATAATATTGATCGATGATGTATACACTTATGTTTCTAGACTTAGGTTGTATATTATGCATATTAGAATAATTGCATTAATGAACAGTATACTACTAATATGCATATGATGGGTAAGTGGCCTATGGCACTGTACAACATTCCATTGCTACTTATCTAGAATGAAACCTCTTTGCTGACATGTTGGGATTTGTGCACACTCTTAACAATGTTCTGGTAGAGATTGGAAGGCATCTAGAAAGTTATGGGATATGGATAAATGTTGTATTGAAGCATTGGCTAAAATAATTGCATGACTGTATGACATATTTCTTTATGTGTAAGATTTTTTTTTGAAAACTACGAGATGTCTCTAATCATGAAATTTAACTTGTCTTGCAGGAAAGATCGTATACTATCACCTACAAAAGAAGGACTACAACATTTGTTCCAGCAACAAAGCTATCTATTGAAGATATTGAAGAATCAGAAGTTCCCAGCATCCAAGATGAAGTAATGGAAGGATGCCATGATCGAGCAGTGCCAGTCGATCATGAAGAATGATGTTTGGGATGTGGTCCCAAGACATGAAGGGAAGTTGGTTGTGACTTCCAAGTGGATCTATAAAATCAAGCATGTTGTAGTTGGTAGCATAGAGAAAGACAAAGCGAGATTTGTAGCTCGTGGCTTCTCCCAGAAAGAGGGGATAGACTATGAAGAGACTTTTGGTCCTGTAGCCAGATACACTTCCATTATATTAGTACTTGCTCTGGCTGCAATGATGGAATGGAAGGTACACCAGATGGATGTCAAGACAACTTTCTTGAATGGTGTAGTTGAAGAGGAAGTGTATGTGGAGAAGCCACTCGGGTTTGAGATACATGACAGAGGGACTCATGTGTGCAAACTGAAGAAAGCCCTGTATGGTTTGAAACAAGCACCCAGGACCTGGTATGGCAAGATAGATGGCTTCCTATCTAGTTTGGGCTTTACCAAGAGTAAAATAGATTCCAACCTTTACTACAAGGTTGAGGAAGGCAATCCAGTGATACTACTATTGTATGTGGATGACCTATTTGTAATAGGTGAGGATAGATTGATTATCGACACAAAGAGGAAGCTTGCTGCCTTGTTCGAGATGAAGGACTTGGGTATGATGCACTACTTTCTTGGTATGGAGGTGTGGCAGAGTGCAGATGGAATCTTCCTTGGACAAGGGAAGTATGCAGTAGAGATCCTGAAGAGGTTTGGGATGATGGATTGCAAGGCCATGGCCACACCTATGGAATCGAACCTGAAGCTTCTATGTGATGCTTCATCTGAGCCGGTTGATGCTATGATGTATTGTCAGATGATTGGGTCCTTGATGTACCTGACGAATACGAGATCAGATATTTGCTTTGTGGTGAACACCTTGAGCCAGTACTTGACAGATCCGAGACATGTTCACCTGATAGCTGCAAAGCATATTCTGAGGTACCTAAAGGGTATAGTTGACTATGGGCTCAAGTATGAGGCGAATCAAAAGTTTAACCTGGAGGTTTATGTTGATTTGGATTGGGCAGGCAGTGCCATTGATCGGAAGAGCACTTCGGGGTGCTGCTTCAGTATGGGATCCGGTATGATCTCTTGGTTTAGAAGGAAGCAGTCATGTGTGGAACTGACATGGAACTGAGTACAATTGAAGCAGAGTATGTCGCAGCTTGTTCGGCTAGTTGTGAGGCAGTATGGCCTAGGAAGATACTGTCTGGTTTGTTTGATCTCCAATTGAGTGCTACTTGTATATATTGCAACAACCAGAGTTGTGTGAAGTTGTCAGAGAACCCGGTGTTCCATGACAAGTCGAAGCACATTGAGATCAAGTTCCACTATATCAGGGATATGGTGTAGAGAGGAGCAGTGAAGCTCCTGTATGTTGCAATGGACGAGCAGATAGCCGATGTGTTGACCAAGCTGCTAGCCAGAGTGAAGTTTGAATACTTCAGAGGGAGACTTGGTGTACTTCAGATCGAGAATCCTTCCAAGGGGAAGTGATGAGTCCGGAGACACAAATGCACATGAGCCCTTCTCACATGGTGATAGATGTGTTCTCCCATGGTGAGATGTAAGTGCTGGAGCCATTCTCAGATAGTGATAGATGTGTTCTCCTATGCTGATATGTAAGGGCTGGAGCCATTCTCAGATAGTGATAGATGTGTTCTCCTATGCTGAAATGTAAGGGCTTGGCCATTTTCACATGGTGATAGATGTGTTCTCCCATGGTGAAATGTAAGGGCTGGGGCCATTCTCACATGGTGATAGATGTGTTCTCCCATGGTGAGATGTAAGGGCTGAGTGAGCCTTTCCGACATGGTGGCAGGTAGTTCCTCCCATGGTGACATGGTGGTAGGAGAGTCCTCCCATGGTCATGATGTAAGTGCTGAGCCTTCTCCGAATGGTGATAGATGTGGTCTCCCATGTCGGTGGTGTAAGTGTTGTGTGATGTGAATCTGGGTTGTGTTCTGTGGACGATGATGGTGAACTGAAGACGATGATGTTACAGTATGGTACACAAGTTTTGCAGAGGCATATGATCAGTCCTGAGATGGTCTTGCAGGTTTTGCAGAGGCAGTGTAATCAGTCCTGGGAGATCTTGCAGGTTTTGCAGAGGCAGTGTAATCAGTCCTGAGGTGTACCTACTTGATGGCTTGCTCACAGAGATGTTGAAGACCTACATGGAGGCTAGGCCTACATCCAACATGAAAAAGGGATGGCTCTGTAGATGATGAAGACCTGTAGGTGGTGGGCCTACATCTAGTATGAAAAAGGATTGGCTCTATATAACTTCCTATGATGAGTAGATTGGATATTGATTGAGATAGCAGCAGCAGTGACGATGACGATGATGATGATTTGATGACGATGATCCAATGACGATGATCTAGAGAAGAAGACTTGTGCTAGCATATTTGTGTTGAGAAATACCTTCCTAGTTAAGAGGGAGTGTTAATGTATATGTAACTTCGGAATGTATTTCACCTATGTATATTGTACTCCTATAGAGATGGTATTATTCCTCTATAGGGAAGTGTCGTCATTTGTATTGACAAGTGTCGCAAGTGTCGCAACTTGCATGTGATGGGTTATTAGACCACCAAGTGTGGGGTCAGCCCTCATTAGTATTACCATGGGTTATTAGACTGAGTTAGACAAGTCGACCCTGCTAGTTTATTAGGCAAGTCAGGTCATGTATAAATAGAGTGCGGGAGGCACTCTATTTGATCACTTCATTATTCACTTCTACACTCACCATAAAGTGGCGCACAAGTGAGGAAGGAGGAGTAGCTGCTAGGAGGACTATCTCTTGTACTTGGGTTGTATCATTGCTCTTTCTATCTCTGAGGAAGTTGCGGGGTTTTTCACCTTTATGGTTTTCCCCAGTGAAACTCTGTGTGTCTATTGTCTTATGTGATTGCTTGTTATGCTTGATATGATTGATATGTTGTACATTTTATTCTCTCAGTAAAGATCCTAGAGTATGTTGAATTAATGCTCAAAATCTAACAGAAGTGAGAACCATGAAAATGTACTTGTGAAAGTCATACATCTTTGAAGGAAACGATAAAGCGGCTCAGTGTTTCGATGGGCCCACCGACGTAGCCAGGGGGTCTGGTGAACTCCATTAACAATTTTGTGTAACTTTTTCATGTGCTTATTTTTGTGAATCTCTGAATTGTTAAAGATTGAAATTGTTTATTATGCCAATTGAGAAACTTTGAGTTTACCCATTTTCGGATCAGAAATGTTTATTTTCTTTCTTGCTCAACATAGAATATATATATAATTATTTCAATATGAAGTTTATATAAAACAACTAATATGTTAATGTAACGTCCCCATTTTGACCCCATTATATTCAAATGTAAATGATGTGATATTGTTATAAAATCGTGGTGAGGAGCTCAAGGCGAAGGCCCTGCCATCGATTTATTGATGCATATGGTTTACGTGCTAGCCAGGCACATTGGAATTCAAACATCATGTAAATATGCATTTTAATAAAATACCCACAACTAGCTATGCAATGCAACAAGAGATGGGGCCATGTTTTTACAAGGAATTGGGAGGGAAAACATTCAAACCCTTGGAGCCAATCAAGTCAAGCCAAGTGTCAATGAGAGAACCCATCAAACCCTCAACTACCCATGTTGACTTTTGTACCCAATCATTGATTTCTCCCAAGAGTTAGTTGAGGTAGTTAATGCCTTGGGGAATGAGAGGTATGGCTGTCCAAATTCGAGTATGGGCAAGCCACCCTGCATGGAAAATCGCATTTTGCTTCTTGAGGAAAGAAAAGAGCCATGAATTGCTCCTTAATCCATTATCCATCAAGCAGTTTTCCCTCTCATGGGTTGGGAGCTACCTGGGTGTTTTCCTCCATGGTTTTATTGTGTTTTCCTCCATTCTCAGCTGGGATAAGGGCGTTTTTGTGTTATATACCAGTTGGGAAGAAAGGGAAAATCGATTTGGGGTCTATAGAGGTTGTTTTGGCTCACTGAATCCTCATATATTTGTGGGAGAAATCGTTTTCTTCCCTATGGTCGAATTTCCTTCTCCCAATCCATTTTTGGGATGCCCATGATTTGGGGAAAACCCATGGCCAACTTGTTTGTAAATCTCATTGTTAAAAAGGTGTAACCATGCCCAATGATTGTGCTTGCTGTGGACTGGATTGGATTGGATGCAGTGATTATTTGGTTGTGTATGGGTATGAATGTTCCCTTTTCCTTGTAAGAATCATGCCCAGCTTGGGGGTGGCAGTTGTGTTGAGAGGATTGACGAACACAACTGGCCTATGGTAAGGTGGAACGTTGTAGCAACATAGCTAGTTGCTTGGAATCATTTCACCATAAAGATAAGTGTTTTTCTATCTATGTGTTTTTCCTCTGAAATGTTATAATTTGATGGATGTTTTAATATGTTGAATGCATATGAAATGTGTGTGGATGATGTTGTTTATTTCCGCTGTGCATGTTTGTTGAATTGCATATGCACACATTGGTTTTTTAATCCGAATGAATCTAATGAATTTGGTTGAGTTTATGTAAAATCCCCAAAGATTAGCATCATGTTCCCTTCCTTGCATTGGGACCACAGGAAGGTACGTTACAATTAATAGCAATGTAACTTAAAGTGATTTGACATTTCAACTATACACTAAAAAATTATTTGATTCTAGTTTTTATTGATAGAGTGTATTGATTTCCTTTTACAAAGTTGCATCATTAATTATTACTATGGTAATTAAAAAATAAAATATGGAAATAAAATCCCCACAAATTTAAAGAGAATGAAATGTAAAGGTAATGAATGACATTTATGGTTAAAGGAAAATATATGATAAATGCATTTATGAAATGAAAAAAATATATTAGGATTGAAATTATATAATGAAAGATATTATCAATCTTAATTCTATTTTTTTTAAGTAATTACATTAACATACATCCATATTAATTCCATATCTATGTGTCGAGTGATAGAATTCCTAAAGATGTAAACCTTTTACTTTTAAAAGGAAATCCATTTTAAAATAGATGTCTAACTTCATAAATTTTATCCTTTCGCATATAATATTAAATTAAATTAGAATGAATGATATTGAATTAGGATAGATAAATGGTGATTACTTCCAAATCTATATAATAAGAAATATTGTTAAACACATTTTATTTTCTTACTTTTTTGTCTTTTTAGAGTTTCAAACATCTTATTTTCTTAGAATTAGGATAGATAGATGGTGATTACTTTCAAATCTATATAATAAGAAATATTGTTAAACACATTTTATTTTCTTACTTTTTTGTCTTTTTAGAGTTTCAAACATCTTATTTTCTTACTTAGATTGTTTAGCATTTTATTTTTTTATATATTTTGTGTCTTTGTATTATTAAAACAAGTGGAATTAGCACTGAAGGTGTTTATACTTGCCTTTTAAAAATGTTGTAAGATATTAGTTATTCATAATTCAAAAGTGAAACTAGCAGCAAAGCTACTTATATGGACTTCTTAAAAATATTTAAATGGAAATTTTGAGAAAGATTAGCCCATATTACAATATTAAGAAATATTAATAATTTAGTATGTATATTTTTTTAGAATTTTAGTATAGAAATTAGAAATTTATAATTCTATATAACTTAAAAGTTAAAGTTAAAATAGTTATAAAATATTTGAAACTTGTAATAATGTTAGTTTATTATTTATGCATTCTCTAATAATAAATCACTCATTATTTATGTTTTACTAATAGTTTTACTGCTAATTTAACTTGTTAATTATAAATATTATGTTTTTTAAATTGTATTTAATAAATAAATGTTATTATATATACATATCAACATCTTTATCATCTAAAATTGAATTAATATATTTTAAAAAACAACAACTTTTACTAACGTAAAATAACGACAATGTTCTACCTTTATCATTGTGTATCGTATGATCAACGTCAAAGGCTGTAATGTAATTTCGGATAGGATAAAAGACACCCATGTAATTTTTGCACTGTAGGCTTCGTAATATTACGATATTATTTTGATTTTGCAAGTACATGCCTCTTATGTTTTTAGTGTCGGTGACTAGCTAATATAAAAAAGATTCCTAAGGTTGTCGGGACATATTACTTGCACCAAAGGTGCTTATACCTACCTTTAGAAATGTTGTAAGATATTAGTTATTCATAATTCAAAAGTGAAATTAGCAACAAATTTTAAAAAAAAGTTTGAGTTGAAATAAATATAATTTATATTGTTCTCGTTAATATGTTTGATATATTCAATACATTCTTAAGTATGTAACTCATTAAAAAAGGGTGATAACATCTAAAATTGGGAGTCTTCATAGTGATAAAATATAAGTCCCCGACCAAAAATAAGGAGTGTTGTTGTAAGAAAAAGATATTTTCTACTAAAAAGTAATACAAAATAATCTTGTTGGTTAGTTGGTTAGATATTAGTGAGTTAGTTGAGTTAATCATAAATAACTCTTTCGGGACATGAAACACGGACACATACAACTCCTGATCCACTTCTTCTTGTTGTATTTCATCCAGTGATTTCTTAATTTTCATAACCCAACAATTTTCGTCCAACTTCGGTATAACAACGTTAGTGCTGGATTCCATCTTTGAGGTCGGAGAACAGCAGGAGCTCTGCTTCCTCAAACGAAATAGTAGAGAAATGTTACGAAATAACTCTGACAGAATTGATATGAAGCTCTTTTGATTGATTCACACGAAACTATACACAGGGCTTTAATGCCCACGTTTGGACACGTAGTTACCATGAGTTTCGGGAGTTGCTGGACCTATTGTTAGCTGTTGACTTCGAAAGTTTTTAATAAATTTGAATAAGTTTTTAATAAAGTTTTTAGTTCCTTCACGTCTGTACATTTTGAAGTCTAGTGCTTAATTGAATGTTTCTAGTCTGTCGTTTTTTAATCCATCGCTTTCGTTAATCGCCACATGATTTGTTTCAAGAATTGAAAAAATATTTAAATGGTTAAAATATATATATAATTGGCATAATAATAAATTGAAAAGTAATAATGTTTTTGAAAAATTTATTGTAAAAAATTAATATAATTATTTTGTTAATTTAAATAGTGTAATAGTTTTATTATTATTATTTATTTTCTTATTTTTTTAGATTGAAAATTAAGTGTTATGAACAAGTTATGTGTTATGTGTTTTTTTTTAAATGGATATATGGCCAGAAATACAATCATTATAATAGGGACTTAACAACAACATCATGTCACTTATAAGAATTCATTCCTCCCAACCACCCAAGCTACAACCAAGGGACAGGTTACATGTTATGTGTTATTTGTTTTATATGTACAATCCTTCTTCAATTTAAGAAAATCATAAGTAGTAGTCCACCCCAAATTCTAATATATAAAAATTAATATTAATTAATATTTTAATTATTATTTATCTTTAATAATATTTTTTTATATAAAAATAAAAATAAATTTGGATAACAATTCAGGAAACAATACACTCATTAAACAAGATGGTTATATATGTCACATTTTCTTTGTTTTAGACTATCATTTTGTCCAACATTGATATAGATACTAGAATATGCCTCTCAACCATTTTGTCCATCAAAATACAACATTAATATAGATACTAAAATATTATTGTAAAATTTAATAATTTTTTAAGATAAATTCAAAAAAATTCTTAATTTTTAATTTAAAAAAATTTAAATTAAATATTTATTAATATAAAATTAATTAAATAATTAATTACATTAAAAATAATTTATTAACTTAATATCTAAAATGTAAAATTATATATAACAATTCATAAATTCATTAAATAAATAAACTATTATATTAATCTTAAAAAACCGTACTAACATAATTTATATTTTCGAAATCATTTTTAATTTGAACATTTAAAAAACCCTACTAACATAATTTATATTTTCGAAATCATTTTTAATTTGAACATTTCAAACACCTAAAAAACATATACAAAGCCTTTTAAAAGAGAAGAAATGTAAATGGAAGTAAACTTTTTTTCATAGAAAAATTCAACTTATTATTAATATGCGGAATAGTAAATATATCCAGCTGTCAGATCAAACATAGACACACAATCCCTGTCAGATGGAGGACCAGGGAGTAACGGGCCGAAGTGACAGCATAGTGTCAACAACTATAACAGAATACACCAAAAATAATAGTGCCACATGTCCCTCAAACATCCACAAGTCAAAACAGGAAGTCATCCTGTAGTAGAAACAGTATCCAAATGTCACATCAGCAAATATATACAGACCAAAAAATATAATAAGTCCCATGAACAGTCATCCTCAACTGCCAGTCACCAAAGATATCAAAAACAAGAGTCCATCTATGCTATAAATACCAAACAGCATCAGTATGAGGCTGAAATAAATGCCGCAAAAAGATAGTGAGTATGGATAAGCGCCCAACAAGTAGTTGAACCCTGTAAATTCAAGGAACTGCACATATAACTATTAGTCATATAAGTTTTAACAAGCCGCATAATACTGGAAAGAAATACAAAATGTGTATAAATAGTAAAGACTAAAAGCATCATGTTCAATGTAAATGATAAGAACCATGAGTAAAAGGTATATCCTCCCGCCATTCCTGCCACATGATGACCCCAGCCTGAGAATTAAGAGTCCGCTTTGATAGCATATCCGCCTCTATATTAACCTCTCTGAATACATGATCAAAATGTATATGTTCAAATTCCAGAATAAGCTTTCGAGCCACTTCCATCCAATGAGAAAGAAGTAGAACATTGAGTGATGTAATGCCTCTAGCCCAAGAGATAATAGATAATGAATCACCCAATACTACAAGAGATGTGATCTTTCTCAAACGGGAACAGAACAGTAAGATCCATAGGGCACATAGTTCGCTCCTAGTATTGGTTCCAATACCCGGATTTAGCCAGATATGAAGAGAGTTAGTGTTGGAAATGTGAATTGTTGCGCCCGCTCCACCCCTCCCATTCTGTCCCACAGCAGCCCCATCAAAGAATCCACATGGGAATATCAGCACCGGTGGTGCCAACCGGTATTTCTTATTCAGACTATCCCTGCCACCGACAGCTCCATGGATAGAGATAAATTCTTTGTGTGCCGCAAGGGTTTTATAGCATATCCCATCACAGAAAGGTGTCGTGTTTTAAAAAATACAAGAATTTCGAGCTTTCCATACCTCCCATATCATATAGTATGGAAGCTCAGTACAGCCAGCGGAATGTCAAGACCATGCAACGAGACAATCACATAGTGAATGATGTCTCCAGCGGAATTGCACTCCAAATTTATATGCAATTTGTTTCCAGAGATCCCGTATGAACTGACAGGAAGTGAATAGGTGATCAACAGATTCCTCCTGTGAGCAACATAGGGAGCACCATCCCGGACCAATGAAGCCATGGCGACATAAATTGTCCCAAGTTAGTATCTTATTACACAACGCTAACCAAATAAAACATTTTATCTTGAGGGGTAAGGCAAGTTTCCAGATAGTTTTATCCCACCAACAAACCTCAGTCTGAGACTCAACAAACATTGCATCGTATGCCAATTTAGCTGATACATTGCCACCAGACACATCCCACGACCAGACTAATCTGTCCGCTGAGTTAGACAATTGTATATTAGATTGATATATCGGCCTGATATAATCATCCCATTCATTCCCCAAGGTACCAGATAAACCTCGCTGTGAAGCCAAAATCCAGAGAGACTGCCCATCCTTATAACGACCAGCCGCATGTGCCAGAGTATAAAAACCATTAGATCTGAGATGAGTCCTTAATTCCAACGATAGGATATGACTAGATGATCCTCCCAAGATCGGATCCAGCCCCAGTTTTATGTCACAACCATTGCCAGGCACCCAAGCAATCCACTGTGCAATTACCCTGAAAGATCCCATCAAACCATTCCAAATATTTGAAACGCCCATAGTAGCAAGCCGATTCAATCTAAGCCAGTTTGTAACAGTAATATTTTTCAGGTATTTAGCTCTGATAATCCTTCCCCAAACCGAAATATCGAATAGGGCGCGCCAAAGACTTTTTGCGTGCGGAGCCATAACAAATAGTTCGAGGTCCTTTATTTTCCAACCCCCCAAATTCCAGGGTCGGGCCAAAACAGTCCATTTCATAAGATGAAATTTCTCTTGAGCTCCACCACCCGACCATAAAAAGCTGAACAACTTTCGCCGAATTAGACTGAGGATGGATCTTGGGATTTTACACAGAGAAAACCAATAAACACCTAAGTTCTGCAAGACGGATTTTGCCAATGTAAGTCTGCCACCCATAGATAAATGTCGAAAGCTCCAGTGACTTATACGCATTTCAAAACGTCTAACAAGCCATGACCAATCATTTATCAGGTATTTAGTTGGTTTAATGAAAAAGCCAAGATATTTCGTTCTAGCATTGAGCTCCTTGAATTTTAATGGCTGAACAGAACTTATCGAATGTTCCACATCAGCCAACAAGGAATGTTTCAAAAAATGTGATTTTATATAACTGATAATCATACCAGTAACCAAGCAGAAAAGGTCAAGAATCTTCTTATATTGAATCCACTCAGCAAGTATACCCTTGCCAAAAAGCATAACATCATCCACAAACAGTGAATGTGTAACAGAAATATCTCTTGTAATTTTAATGCCAGCAATCAGTCCCTCCCGCCGAGACTTATAAATGGATAGACTCAAGCCATCAATGACCAGTAGAAAAAGAAGCGGCAATAGAGGACAACCCTGTCGAAGGCCCCGGGATGCCTTAAAGAAATCTGTAGGGTGACCATTTATCAGTATAGCATAATTTACCGAGGTTACACAGGCCATAATCCATTTCATCACCTTCCATGGCAGACCGATCTGGATCAGAATTAATCTCAAGAAATTCCAGTCTACCCTATCATATGCTTTCACCAAATCCAATTGTAGGATGAGTGCATCCATTCTCCTCTGTTTTATTGTATGAAAAATTTCCTGAGTCACTACCACAGCATCATGGATCTGATGGCCCCGTAGAAACCCATACTGCTCCATGGAGATGTGTCTAGAGAGTATTGGTTTGATCCTATCAGCAATGATCTTGGAAATAATCTTGTAGACTAAATTGCAGAGAGCAATAGGCCTGAATTCATTATAGTTATCCGGATGGGATGTTTTCGGAATGAGTGCCAGATAAGTTGAGTTTAATGCCCCAGAGACAGTGCCTAATTTCCAAGACTCATCCACAGCCATTCGGAGATCCTCCCCCATTATATCAAAAAAATGGATAAATAGTTCCACCGACCACCCATCCGGTCCAGGAGATTTATCTTTAGCAAAACCCCGCAAAGTGTTCTCCACATCCCCCAGAGAAACATCAATATAAATACTATCCTCCTCCACATCATTAAATATCCGAGGGTACTCCTTAATAACCTTAAATTGTTCTGCCAGTGTTGTATTTTTTGGGTCACAATAGTATTCCTGAAAGTGACGAGTAGCCTCATTCATCAGTTCCTCCTCCCCCCTGATCCACCGACCCGTGTGATCATTAAGATCCCAAATAGTATTTTGCATCCTTCGAGAGTCTGCAAATTGATGAAAAAAAATTGTGTTCAAATCCCCCGCTTTGAGCCATATGGCTCGGCTCTTCAACCTCCATGTTTCCTCCTGCACAAGTAGAATATTCATTTTTCGACACTCCATTGAAGAGAGTTTTCTAGTTTCCACTGGGCTTAACCCAATACCTACAGATCTCTGCATCAGAGATGCCATTTCCTTTTCAATCTCAGCAAGTTCTAAACCCATCAAAGCTTTTTTATTTTTTTCCCACAATATAGTATAGTCTTTGATCACCTGGAGTTTCACCGCCAGCTTGTCCATAGCAGATCTCTCCCCCGAAACATCCAAATGTAGCCATTTAGTTCTCACCCCCGTAGTGTATTCAACATCTGAAAGCCATGTGGAGTTGAATTTGAAAGGGAAGGATTTGTGATAGGTCTCCTCATCAAATTGTAGAATTATAAGAAGATGATCACTGATTTTAATTTGTTGTATCTAGGACCTATAATTCTGAAAGCAATCCAGAAGAGATTCCGATATTAAGAAATGGTCAATGCGTTTCTGAATCATATTTTCCACATTTCTACCATTTGACCAAGTTGGTGCCATTGGCCTCGGAGCCACATCAACCAAGGAGTATTTCATGAATAAAATCAAGAAAAAATCAAACTCCTTTGCTTTTTTCGATATGATTGAAACGAATTCAAGAAAAAACAAAGTCAATTCCTTTACATTATTCGATATGATTCAAACGAATTCAAGAAAAAACCAAAGTCGTTTACACGAGTGAGAGACGATTTAAAACAAATTGAAGAAAAAACAAATGGCGTATATTGTACCCTATCCATGACTTTAATGCTTTAACGTGCATTTATACCTTCTACGTTAAAGGTTCCCGTGAACTTCAAAGTACTTTCCCATAGTTCATCCAAAAATGACACATAAAATACAATGGAATATTGAGGGTACTGGGCGACGAACAATAACCAAACAGAGGCAGACTCTCGAACAATAACCAAACAGAGGTAGGCTCTCGGCCGAGGTCTGGAATTTCAAATTTTCTATATATCTGTTAATTGGAAATTTCAATTTTTACTATATATATGATTATATTTTTTTATATTTGTTATTTCACGTTTTATACAAATTCGCAGCATGTTTTAATTTAAAATCAAACTTAACGCAGACATTTTAGGTTCGTACTTTAAACTTTGATATTCTCTTATCCAATGACAAAGAACAACAAACAAAATGAAAAATCAATCTAACTCAATTCTACAAGAAAACACACAACTGACACCATAAAATATCTCCTGTCCCCGAAATGTGTCAAGAAAACATCAAAGATAAAACTTTCAAGATGCAAACGCAACCAAATAAGGGAAAAACAAAAAAAGGAAAGTCGGTAATGTCATAAACATGGGTCCACGGGGTACCACGAAGGAAGGACCCTGGTTGAGCGGTCCCAATCAGTGATCAAATTTGAAGGGTGAGTATTAATTTTAATTGAAAGGGAATTTGCTTTTGGAGTCCTTCCAAAGATGAAGGGAAATATAAATACTTGTACCTCATTTGACATGTATAAATTAATTAAATTTTTCTCAAAAAAATGTATAAAATAAATATTTCCTATTTAATTTTTTACAATTATGAATAAATAAGCATTCCTTAATATTTATATGAAAATGACATCTTTTCAATAAAACTTAATTTGAACATATTAATTTGTCATATATATAACATTAATATTACAAATCATTAAAATAACAACTATTATGTTGTATTTGGTTGGAACACATTTCATTATACATAAAAACTTTTTAGACTATGCAATAACCATATTGGGGCATCCACATGATCTTATGAATAGTCTAGGACATTCTAACTAGATATAGTCTTAAAATAAAACTAGAACCATGCGAAAATTACTTAGTGTTAATTATGTACAAAATGAAGCCACTAAGCAAAGCGAGGCTATAATAAACCTACAATCAAAAAATACATATAAAACCAATCAAAAACTTAATTCAAACTGGAGAGAGGGCATCCATTCAAGCCTGAGAGTTGTACGAATCATGGGCATTAGGCACCTAAGAAAAAATAATGCATATCTCATAAAACATTAAAAAAAATCTTCCATACCACGCAAGTTACCAATGCTAGCATTAGAGGGGCTGGGGCATGAATTTGTTGTTCAACACTTGTCGCAACAACATACATGTATGGGATGGAGGGGAAATGGAATCAAGCCTAAGTCAACTAGAGCCTTGCAACTCATTGCATGTTTGTGTCTCGACAACCTTCCTTTTAAATTAAACCAAAACACCAAAAGAAGTTTGTTAATGGTTGGATTTGAGAAAATTCTATATTTGAGTAATTAAGAGCTCGAAGCTCTAAAATTTGTTGTGTTTTGTACCAATCCACAATTTGACGAATTCGCACTCATTGGCATGAAATTTTAGTTATTTAATGAAAAGAATTAATGTATCTACCTCTATGTCGAAACCATCTTCAATGTTGATGCCACTAGGTACCTCCTTATTGTCTTACTAAAAAGCATGAGTCGAATGTGGAAGAAGACTTAAAATTGTGGACTTCACCTTCAAAGAGTTCCTTACAATCACATTGATAAGGAGTGATAAGAAGATCGCAACAATCCAACGTGTACAATCTTAGTTGATAGTTTCAATTAAATAGTTATATGGTAACTTTAATATAAGACTTACTTATACTTGTCTCTTACTCTTTGCATCTTGACATATATGATATTTTATGGTTGTCTCTGCGCCCTAACCCAATTGATATTATAAGGTGAGGATGTGCATGAATGTTAATCCTTAGTTATGAATATGAGATGATGATTTACAGAGAAAATGATGTAAAGATATGTAATTTTTATATGTAATTTGGTGGTGAGTGCCAAAGACAAATGTGGTGAGAATAATCCTTAGGTAGGACTATGCGATGAAGATTTAAAGAGAATAGGATGTAAAGACATGTAATTTTTATATGTATTTTGGTGGCAAGCGTCGAAGACAAATGTGGCAAGAAACCACATATGTTTGGAAGGAAGCAGGGAGATTACATCATGATCATTCCGCCCATCAAATTGAGACTATTCCTGAGCCAATTTTTTTATTTATTTTTATTAATAACCATTGTGGTGCTTTGGTCCAAATGTTTTTTCTAAATCATTGTTTCTCCATATCGTGTGTTGAGTGCCACTTCTCTATATGAATGCATAAATCAACTTCTACATGGTTTGTGGTCCTAGCTGCATGCCATTGATTGTTGTTTAGAGTTGCCATGAGTATGTGACATTCATGCTAGACATGATGTATTGTAGAGGAGGAATCATCAAATGAGCCATTTGAATTTCATTTGGATGAAAAACGAGTGGGCATTGGTAACTAGCTTCACATAGGTAGTAGACACAAAGTTTCGGTTTCATTTTGGGCCTAGTAATAGACTAGTACTGGTTCTTTGTTGTTAGAGGCACAGTCAAATCTCGATGGCCAGTGCCTCGTAGTCGTTAGTCATCACTCGCCATCGTAGTGAGTGGGTGACGTGAGTGAGTGATTATAATTTATGATATTTCCAATATTTTGAATGACTAATCGAATTTTATAGCATAGGAATTTCAACATAGAAATTGAAATTTATATGGATGAATAATTTCAAATTTTGCCCTTCTTTTTAAATGTTAATATAAATTATGTTCTTAATTGGAAGGATAAAATTCAAATTTTAAATTTTGTTTGAAGAACAATTTTAACTTTATACTTCTAAAAAAAGGCTAAAACCCTTTGGAAGGGCCGAGAAGGGTTCAAATTTGAACACTCGTCCCCAAGTACAAGGATGGCCATGAGCCATAGGTCTAGTACCTACCACTGCAGGGAGTTGGTATTCCCCACTGACAATACGGGGCGTGCATTGAAAGGGACTGAAATTAATTGACCAAGAATTGTTAAGGAACATAAAAGGTCATGGGTTCGAAACTAAATATAGCGGGCAGCAAACACCAGGATAGAGAAGTGCAGAAGGCTGGTCCAGGATAATAGCCATGAGTAATTACTGATGCATACAGGTTATAGTGTATATATTTATGACAGGAAATGTAAATGAATAAACGCCGATTAGTTTCAGATATTTTCGTAAGTGTCACTAATGACGTCTTCGTTCCACAGATCCTGTCAAATACGTTCTCAAAAGGGAAAAAACGTTATATAAACCATCAAATTCCTGCCCGATCCAATCTTCCCATAATTCTGTCAGATGTCCACCAACACACACGCAGGACCGTGATAGCGACGGATTACGAGAAAATGGCGACGATGGTTCTCCGAAAATCGCGTAGGATAAAAGATAACAAACATTCCGCTTTTCCGGCATAGCGTAGGATAAAAGATAACAAACGTTCCGCTTTTTTGGCGATTTTGGGATAGAAAACTTGTTAAAATTTTTGTTGGAAATTATTATCTTTGCATTTTTGTAATTTCAGCTGGATTAATGTTCAATTTTAAAATTATCTTTATGGCCGAAATTAAATTACGATCTAAACACTTGCGATTTTGATATGAATTGCTCTGCCAAATTCAAGTAAATCAAAGGCATACAAATTCCGGTAAATCGAGGGCATACAGCTGCCCAGACAATGATCGAGTAAGATTAGACGGTTTTGGATGTTCAAGCTAAAACTTGATTTGAACCGACACTCGACAACCCACGAGCCGCACCACCTCTATTTTCTATTTTTTCAAAAAGAAAAATCAATTTTTTTTATTGGTGAAGTACATATTAAATGTGACATAAATCCCTTAATATAAAAGTTATTTAAAAAAAGAAAATTCAACCATTTTACACATAATCACAAAACATTAAATAAAACTTTGAACTAGTACTGCTACTTACATTTGACGTTACCGTTGTTGGCCAACTTGGAGCCGTACTAAACTCCAAGATCTTTTCCACTCTCTCCCATTATTTTGTTGGATGCTCACACTAGTGACAATGCTGAGTCATGAAACAACCATTAGAAAAAAATATATTTCCTGCTACATTGCCTCTTTCAAACAGATGCTTTTGAGCACATTGGTATATTTCCTATGCATTGGGTATTCATTGTAACTCTGTGAGCCTAATGGCCTCGTCTATCATTAGGTTTTTCTTGTGTCATATGACGGCCATGAAGTTGCCTACGAATCTGCGTGGAGATAACCAAAAATTCGAAGGGGAAGGGGAAAGACAACCAGTAAACACCAACAAGCAACCTAATGCTGAAAACTATGTTCACCCAAACACTAAAAAATTCATATGAAATCCAATCACATTAGCCTAAATCCTCTCTAAATGAATGTCAGAGGAGTATAGTATTGAAAATCGACATCCAACTCTACACAAAACCTTGGATTGCATTGCATTTCTATTTATCTGAGGATTAAAAAATACCTATATTGATATATTTGTATCCAATTTTGGAGATCCCAATTGATATAAATGCATCAGCTGCAGGAATATTATCATCAGCAAATCAAATATTCAACTATGGTCATCAATATCAATCTCTGTGATAAATGAAAGTTTCTAATAACAATTTGCATCATCCATTAAACATTTGCAAATACCTGTCTCCCTAATGATACTTTCATTCACATTGCAACCAAAATGGTTCCAACTGTTCCATCTGCAAGCCATATATCATTTGTACAATACCTTAGTTCAAAACCCACCTCATATAACTAGAGCATTATTGAAATAAATGCCTTATAGAATCATAGATTCCAGATCTCACCCCATGGGGAGGCATTCTTGCAAGCTCACTGTTATATGGGTTGCCTGCAACATGTGTAACCAAACAACCCAATGCAAAAAACACTGAGTAGCTTGAAGATGCCAATAGGAAAAACTTGATTAGCGAGACCATCTTACACAATGTGGATTTATCCATGGAATGAATGCACAGTCCTGTAACACTTAAAGGAATTAAGTAGTATTAATCTTGTGATAAATCCCATTAGCAATTTGAGAGCCAGTGGAGGCCTAACAGACGTATCTCGCCCTTGTCTGTCTGCATAAATTCTGTAATCGAATTTTTAGAACCCATAACAGAACCTCCCGCGCCAAGAAAAATATGGCATATGCCCTGTTGCTCTACTTCTTTTCTTATTCTAAATTGCAGGATTGATAGTCCATTTATTTGTACACTAATAAGTCTATGTATTTGTCTCTTGTACTGTGCTTCCTATTGTAACATCTCATATATGTCTTTAGTGTGCATGCATTGCTGAAGAAGGACGATCGAGGAGTGTTGCGATGGAAGAGAACAACAATTAACATCGATGACCACATTTTTATTGTAGAGTTCCCTCCTAGCCAGGAATCATACAACGCCTATGTGGATGACTATATCTCTAAATTAGCTCCCATGTCTCTCGATGAGACGCGACCTCAGTGGGAATTCCACCTCTTGAATTACAAAATGAGCAAGGTCGAAGCCACCTTAATTATTAAGGTCCATCATTCCCTCGGAGATGACATTTCTTTCATGTCGACATTGTTTTCTTTTGTCAGAAGAGTTCACAATCCTGATCTTCCACCAAATTTTTGTAGTGCTAATCGTAGCGTTAGATACACAACTACCTCAAAGCAGTCCATTGCAGCTATATTTTTTCACTTAGTATTGTACACGATGGTTGATGTAATAATTTCTTCATTGAGAATGACTAGATGGATTGACGATAGATAGTGTTATAGGTCAAATCCGCACTTCTTCGTCTGTGATCACATTGCTTTGTTGATCACACAAAAGGACACTAAGGATTGAAGAGCTAGGTTGACCTAGATGACTTATTGACTGGAACTACTCTCTTCAGTTGAGAAACTTACTGTTTCTACAGATTTCGTGAGATGAATGCGACTCTCTGTATATCAAACCAGCGTACACCTTAGAGATGAACGCTGCTTTCCTAAAGGACAACCAGCATATACAATTAGAATGTTGCAAACGCTTGTTGTAAAGCACAAAAGTTGCTTACTATATGCTACTCTGGTTATATGAAACCCGCGTACATCTTAAGATGAAGTCAAAAAATATATTAAGATTATGAATTGGGATTAGTTGAAGTTGATTCTGCAACTTCCCCAACCTCCCAATTCAACCATCTCTCGAATCCAATTGCCTACCTTGTCCCATAAATACAAGGAGGATCCATGAGAGGAGGCTAGAACTAGACCTAGAAGAAAGGCTTGAAGTGTTGTTATGCTAGAGGAATTCCCAATTCATTGTGAAGAACAGGAACCCAGGACTCAGTTGCAGAAGCATCTTGACCCATAAGGTATACTTGTACTAATTTATGCTTATTTGACAATAAAAAGGTGGAAATAACCTTCCTATCCCAAATCGAATGTCTATTGGATTGTATGTTCATTTGGTGTAGTATTTGATTGTTGTTGATGTTTGATTGCTTTCAATATTCATCATATTTATATAGTCAATATACGTTGAGGAAGGTTTCCTTTGTGTTGCAGGTTTATCATAACGAAGGATCAAGCAGAAGACCAAGCTAAAGCTAGGACGAGCCGTCCATTAAAGGTACATCTTTCGATATCTTGATCTCTTTCATTTGTAGGAACTAAATGCAATATAATGAATGTATTTACCTGTCAACCCCGCCCAAGTTGGTAGTGTCTCTCCTCACTATAAGGTAATAATCCTGCACAATAGACTAGTGAATCCACTAGGGAGAAACCGATAGTTTTTCTGTTCTAGGAGACCTAGTTCAGGGTTTCTTCTAGTACATTTTCAGTTTTAGAGGTCTTATAGGTCTTTGTTATCTGTTCCTTACTGCTTGATTCATCTGAGTCAACTGCTGCAAAGTTTTTGTTTGCTCCTGAGCCTTGTACGCTTGTTTACCCTACCTACAATAGCGTTTTTAACCTGATGAAAGCTGATTTGTGCACTACACAGTAACATTTCTGTCATAGTGTACGTTGGTTTATGCACTACATAGTAGTGTATTTTCCTGTAACTTTCAGTTCTCTGTTACGGTTTGACTTCCAGTTTGTTTGGGTTCACTTTTAGCCTGTTGCTTTGCCTCCTTAACTGACCCCTGAGACTTCCATTTCTCTTTTGAGTCTTGTTTTCCTCCCTTGATTCTTTGGTTTGCTTTTGCTTGCTTTAGTACTTTTTTTAAGTGTCTTTACTGCTTTCTAGCCCTTTTTGAAGTTCGTGCACTATTCTCTTTTGGACATAGCTGCATACTTTTACCCTAGTTGCTTGTTGCAGTCATACAAACCTGCATTATTAGCATTCATTGTTTGTAGCAACAATAGCACACTTTCACTGTGTCTTATCCTTTCGGTTAGGGTTTTACCCCAAGTTTGAGTCCTTAGGGTGCTTTTTTAAAGGTTGCTTGGTTTATGTACTTTCTGATTGTCTTTTCAGTTCAGTCCAAGTGAGTCAAAGCTTTTCTACTTTGCTTTCTTTTGAGTCCGTGTGTTAGTAAGGTCATTTTTTGGTTCGCTTGCTTACTCCTTTGCTTGGCTTAGTGTTTTCTTAGGGTTTTGGTGCTTAGGAGCATCTCTTTCCCTTGTTTCTTTTGCACTTTGTTTCCAAGTTCAAAGTTTTTTCTTTTGAAACAACTTGGTAAGTTGACTCTTCCTCAAGTCTTTTGATTTGTTTGTTTGAGCCATTTAGGTGTTTGTCTTACTCACACGTTACATTTAGGTCTTACTTGCTCTTGTACAAGTTCTCTTTCTTTTACAATTATCAAAAAAGAAAAAAAAATGTTTAAGCAGCTTAGTAGTAAGGTCTATCATTATTTTAAGGTAGCATAGTTTGCTTTGAAATATTAAAAGAAAATACAAAAAGAAATTTAATTTTAGGATTGCCTAGTTTTTTTATTTTTGAAAGAACATAAACGGAAAAGAGAAAAAGTTTTTGTGAATTTGAAAGCATTACTTTACATGCACTTGACTTTCATACAAACCATTCCACACACCACACTATCCTTTTTGAGTAACAAGTAGCCATTCAAAAGAAATATTAATAAAATTTACTAGCAACATTTTTCTTTTTAGGTATACACATCATCAACTAGATTAGGCTAGAGTTTCGGACTTGTTGGCTCGGTTTTGCAACCAAGCTTAGTGCTATGGGCACCTACTAACTAGTAGTAGCAGTTTCAATAGAAATAAAAACAATAAACTAAATAAACAATACTTTTCATGGATCTAAGCAAGAATCTAAGCAAATAATTTAAATATTTCAAAAATCAAGAACAAGAAACATAAGAAATAATTTTTGTATTGAAAAGTGGGGGGCAAGCAAGTGCTTGCGATATTACCTTCAATGGTGAAGGTTGATGTTGAGCAACTCCCAAGATGAGTAGCTCCAAACTCCAATAGGTCTCTTTCTCCAAGGTTGCTCCAATGGCTAAAAGTGCTCAGGGGAGATTTCAGCAGCATAAGGATGAGATAATGGAAGGATGTGAAATGAGGAGCCCCTACCACCTTTTTATAGGTTTTGGTGGTGAGGAATACCATTTGTGGTTTTGTGGAAACCAATGGTATTGACCAACATGGTTTAGGTAATTTTCCCTCCTTTTTCCTTTTTTGAATAAAAATAATATTTTAATTCCCTTTTTAATATTTTTGGGAATTTGGACCCTTTTTGAGGGTTTTTTATGATTTTCTTGGAAAAATAATCTTTTTTTAATGGAAAAAGGGGTGTACCAAGGTCTTTTGGTGACCTTTTGTTGGTTTCAGAGGCTCAGATGGTGGAAAAGTGGACAAATGGGTCATGTGAGTAAGGGAATGAGCTAGTGAGCACTTTTTAGGTGTTAACAGATTGCCCCCTGATGTGTGAGGGCAGGAGCTCATCGTATGGCCGATAGACATCATAGTTCTTTTGTCCTTTTTCTGGGTTTTAGGGGAGAGAAGAGACTGTTTGGAGACTGGAGCCACGGCCCTTGGAAGCTGCAAAAACAAAAAATATTACATGGCCTCAATATGAATGAGGTATAATCTCTGATAAAGGACGAGGCGGGCATTCCCATGCTCGTATCAAGGCATATACAAAACAATTAGTCCCAAGAAGGGGGATCTAATACGTGAAGAAATATACTGGTACATCATAATGGTCCAGAGGGGACATGATGGTGGGATATACTCATGATCATGAATGATCTCAATAAGAATGATCTCAATAACTGATACACTGGATCAACTGTGGAACTGCTGAAACTGAAGGTGTCCAACATCTGTAGGGACTCAAAGACTATGAGTCAAATCTGGGAATAAATGTAACTGTATACTCAAGGGAGTATGAAACAGGTGTGAATCTGAATATTGTCGCCATGCGCAGCCCGGATAACTATAGGAAAAGTGTAACTGATATTATCCATAGGAAGACTCTCAAATGTGGAGGAGTCAGGAGGTATCCGGGGTCTTCGACTAATAACTGAACGGACCAATACCCTGTGCGAGTCTCAACGATGCGATCAAGGTGTTGAAGTCGAGCATGTGAGAAACAACCATTGGGAGAGGCACTGAGGATTCCTCTCGAAATGATTCGTAGGTACTCATCATAAGTGGTAATGAGTCCAAGACACAGGGGCCTCTAGGTCTAACTAACAAGGCAATGATGTATCCTTGCTAGGAGCGCGAGGTGTAAACTGAAGTGATGTAGTACTGCTGGTAGGACTGACATACTTGTGGGGAAGGGAAATAACTGGGTCAAAAAATGGGTAGACTCAAACTTCCTTTGTTCAGAGCATGATGACATGGTTGACCTGGCAGCGTAGGGAACTGACTTGTAGGTGCAGGGATCATAGCTTTGACTGAATGGTATAATTTGACTCTGGGGGGGGAGGACAAGCTGATGGTAGCTGTCGAGGGAGTTTTAGGGTGGCATACTGCAGAATACTCTGAACAAAGGAGACCAAAAGGGGAAGCTGCTAGCGAGTAGATATGATCTGTCGTGGCGCCAAGAGGCACCCTTCTTCCTTCTTCATAGTTTTAATGAGCTTCAAGAAGGGATAAAAGTGTGCTCTGAAATGGTACGGTCCTGTGGATTTTGTGAGCCCAGGACGGCGCATGCTCATGGTTGCTTTCATGTTTAGAGAGTCTGAAAACAGTAAGTGGACTCTGTTGGTGTTTCTTTTTCGTAATTTTAGTCTCCGAGGCCCGAAAAAGTATAAAATGATGCGAATGGAGAACTCTTCTAGCCGATGTGACTAGAGTATACCTTTTTCGTAATTAGTCTACAAGGTCCGGAAAAGGGGTAAACTTATACCAGGTAGACGCCCTTTCAGATACGTTTATCGAGCATGAAAGGAAGCAAGATTGCTCGGCGATCTTTTCATTGTTTTTTAGGAGTCAGAAAAGAGCTTAACAGAAACTCCCTAAGTGCCTTTTTCGTAAAAGGGGTTGCTCGGCCCGAAAAAGGGGTAAAATCATACCGAACAAAAATGGTTTGACGAGGACGAGAAAAGGTCTCAAGCATCGTCATCTGTGCGGAAAACTGGATCCGGCGACATAAGATACATCGAAAACGGAGAACGGCCGATGTGGCACGCAAACCGAGGCGACGAGGGGGCGTGGAAAAAATGCCCGGAAAATCTAAAGGTGAGAGCGAGAAATGGTCTCTAGCATCATCAAGGGCGCGGAAAACTGAATCCGGCGATATAAGACACATCGAAAACGGAGAACGGCCGATGTGGCACGCAAACCGAGGCGACGAGGGGGCGTGGGAAAAAATGCCCGGAAAATCTAAAGGTGAGAGCGAGAAATGGTCTCTAGCATCATCAAGGGCGCGGAAAACTGAATCCGTCCATATAAGGCACCTTGAAAACGGAGTACGGCCGATGTGGCACGCAAACCGAGGCCACGAGAGGGGCTAAAAAATGGTCAAAAATGGACCCCGGGAAAAACGGGAAACGGAAGGAACCTCTATGAAGTTCTCGCTGTGCTGATCCCAACGGTACCAACGGTTTGAGAAATGGACTTCGTATGACACCGCAATGGTTGTTTGAAATTTGTGGAATTTCTATAAATAGGACGTGGGGCCCAATATGACTTGTCATTGTCACGTGCGAGTTTGATAGAGCAGTCAGAGCTATTTCTCGATTTCCGGGAGATTTCACCGTTGGTTTTCGATTTAGTGAGTTGCAGGTAACTCTATTCGCCTTAACCTAGTCAATTATGTCTTTTTTAGTTGGCGGTGGGCCCCCGAAAGCCGCGAAACTCCACGTTGACTCTCCAACGTGGAACCGCGCGGGTTTCGGGGCGGAACCCGCGATGAACCGCGCGGGTTTTAGACTCACAGTCGCGATGTTCATCGCGACTGTGAGGTCGGAACCCACGATGTTCATCGCGTGTTCATGGGTGACAGTCGCGATGTTCATCGCGACTGTCTGGACGAAACTCGCGATGTTCATCGCGGGTTTTTTCATGGAACCCGCGATGGTCATCGCGGCTTTTGTGGAAAAGCCGCGATGGTCATCGCGGCTTTTTGTGAAAAAGCCGCGATGAGATTTTTTTTTTTTTTTTTTTTTTTTTTTTTTTTTTAAATTTTTATGCTGGGGCTAAAATTTTCTGTGTTTTCTTGGCAGGATGTTGCGGAGGGCTCAGTCCGTATGGCGGGAGAGAGATATTGATGCCGAGATTGTGGCGAGGATCGAGGATGATGGGGGGGTGAGACAGACCTTAGCCATGAGCGGACTCTTGAAGTTCGCTCAGATACCTTATATCCGTTCAGTGAGGAGACTCCTGAACAAGCTCGTTCAGTGGTGGGTGCCGGCAGAGGGTGCCTTTATTATTGGTGGTGAGAGGTTGGAGATTACTCTCACTGATGTATATTTTTTGACCGGTTTGCCTCGCTTGGGTGAGGTGGGTGATATCTCTCCGAGGTTGCCTCCAGGCGTGGACATGGAGGACCTCTTACAGACCTTTTGTGGGGATGACGCTGTTTTGTGGGGAGACCCGGAGATGCCACGTGCCCCAGGACAGGCCTGGAGCTTAGACGGTATGTTTTTGTGTCTTATGTGATGTTTATACCATATGTATTATGATTGATCATGATGATGTCTGTTGTATAGTATCTGATGGTTCTACTTGCTTTGTGCAGATATTGGTCCGGTACCACCACCTGACTATGTGGCTCGGCAGGGGCGGGCGATAGTGGTTGCGCGTCCTCCAGTACCTGTACGTCCTCCTCGTGGTGGAGGATTTGGAGCCCGTGGGCGAGGGGTTGGCCCTCAGGACGATGCTATAGATGGTGTTCGACGGACTTTGGCCCGGATCGTAGCTAGACTTCCGGAGGATGGCTGGAGGGACCTTGATCGGGACATTTTGCAGGATACGTCTGAGGGACGACCCAGCAGGGCCAGCCGAGCGGCGAGTTCGGGGTCGTCGTGACCCGGCTGGGCCAGCGGAGGTGGAGTCGGAGGAGGAGCCGGAGGAGGATCCTGAGGATCCGGAGGATCCTGATGATTAGACGTCATTGTACTTGCCCCCAAATGCTCATGAGCATATGGGGAAGCATTTTTGTATGACAGATGTATTTTGTGTATATCGAGTGCTGAGGGCACTTATGACATGTAGACTTTTTGGTTCGTATATATATGTGGATATATATTTTGGATATTTTGATGTGTATGCACGTGGATGCACTTTGTCTTTTGTATATGCTCATGGAGGCACATGTTATGCACGTGGATGCAGTGTGTTTGTAGATTTATATATGCCCGTGGAGGCACATGCTATGCACATGGATGCATTATTTTGGTTTGTTTTATGCCCGTGGAGGCACATGTTATGCACGTGGATGCAATATTGGTTTTTTGTATATGCCCGTGGAGGCACATGTTTTGCACCTGGGTGCATGTTTGTTTATGGATATGACATGATGTGATTGGTGTGCCAGTCGAGGACACTGTTGGCCATATTATCTGCTACACTATTGAGGTGTCTTGGGACATGTGTGAATGTAATGGATTCAAACTGTCTAACCATTTGTTTAGTGCGCAGGAATTTTCTGAACAGACAGGGATCGCGTACCTGGTAATCATTGTTGAGCTGGGAAACTAGGAGCTGTGAGTCCAAGAAAACGTTGAGGTGACGTATGCTCATCTGGAGAGCAGCGGCAAGGAGACCGGTCACGGCATCGTATTCAGCTTGATTATTGGTGGCGGCACCTAAACATACTCCATCGATGTGAATTAACTCATGTGAAGGGGAGTATATTACCCAAGCTGCGGAGGCGAGATTGGGAGACCAACGGCTTGCACCATCAGCGAAACCGATATGGCAGAGTGGAAGAGGCTCCATCTGTGGTCATGCAGGGAAAACAAATATTTAGGTTTTTTGAAAAAATTTTGTGAACGAAAAACGTATGCCTATACTAAAAAATGGACGATGGTGTCCATGAGATTTTCTATGGGTAAAATCTTTTAAGGTACAACCCGTTGCGTGGGTTGCGTAAGGTGTTGCCTTCTGAATCGGTCAGAATGTATGCCCCCTGCCCGAGGCAGGTGTGTATGATGTAGGGGCCTTGCCACATAGACACGAACTTCCCTTTTCCGGTTTTATCATGAGCTTGATCGTAAGCGAGGACAAGGTCTCCCTCCGAAAAGGTTCTTGGGTGGACGCGTTTGTCGTAACTTAGTTTCGATCTTTGTTTAGCGGCTTCCATGTTTTGAATGGCTGTGCGCCGATCTTCATCGGCCTGCTCTAGGAGCAGTAAACGTTGCTCGATCGGGGAAGTATCTGGTAGGAGCTCAACGGCGATGTGTAAAGCTGGGATCTGGCACTCAATAGGGAGGACAGATTCGACACCGTGAACTAAATGGAAAGGGGTAAAACCGGTGGCGGTTTTGGTTGATGTGCGGTAAGCCCAGAGTGCTGGGAAAAGCATGTGATGCCAATTGGACTTGTGCTTGTCTACAGTGCGTTGGAGAATGGTCTTCAAGATTTTATTGATCGCTTCGACTTGGCCGTTTCCTTGGGGGTAGTAAGCGGAAGAGAAATGGTGTTCGAATTTCAACATGGTTGATAATTCTTTCCAGACGGCATCTTCGAAGTGAGAGCCGTGGTCAGAGACTAGCTGTTGTGGTACTCCGAAACGAGCGATGACGTGGTTGAAGAAAAACCGCGCCGCGGTGTCGGCTTTGCAGTTATAGGTTGGCATGGCTTCTGCCCACTTGGTGAAATAATCTACGGCCACAATGATGTGTTTGTGACCGCCGGCTGACGGGGGGTTGCAGTCGAGGAAGTCTATGGCCCATTTGCAGAATGGTCCAACAGTGATGACTGGATGAAGGGGGGCAGGGGGGGTTCTTGCTTTGGGGGCAAAGAGCTGGCAGTTCTGGCAATGCTTGACTGCGGTGATGCAATCAGTAAACAACGATGGCCAAAAATAACCTGCCCGAATGATTTTCTGGGCGGTAGCCATGCCGGAGAAATGGCCTCCACAGGCACCGCTATGACAATCATTGAGGACTTGTTCTGCCTCACTATGGGATAGGCAGCGGCGTAAGATAGTATCAACGCCGCGTCGGTAAAGTACATCTCCGATAAGTAGGTATCGGGGTGCGTGGTGTCGTATGCGACGGCGTCCATCACGATCGATGTGTGGTCGGAATTTTTGCGTACGGAGGTAAGTCAAAATGTCTCCGTACCAAGGGTCGTCCGACGAAATGACGAAGATCTGCTCGTCAATCAGGTCCGTATGGATAACGGGTGATGTCGAAGAGGACGGGAGATCTGTAATTAAGTGAGCAAGCGCGAGGGCTTTGGTGCTTTTGGGAGTCTTGAAAGTAAGGTCATATTCCTGGAGGATAATGACCCATTTAGCGACACGACCCTGAAGGAGTCTCCTGGTGAGGAGGTAGACCATGGGGTTGGAGTCGGCCACGACCGTGGTATGACTAAGCAAAATGTAGTGTCGTAGTTTCTGTACGGAAAAGACTACAGCTAGGGCTAATCTTTCCTCGTATGGGTAACGTAGAGGTGGGCCAGACAAGGTCTGGCTGACGTAGTAAATTACATGCTCTTTGTGGGAAGCATCTTCTTGGACCAAAACTCCGGATACGGCATGTTCGGATGCCGAGACGTAAAGGGTGAAGTCTTGGGAAAAATCCGGTGGGGATATCAAGGGGGCTTGTGTGAGAGCCTTCTTGAGGGCTTCGAATGCCGTGTCTGCTTGTTCGTCCCAGACAAAGGGTATGTGGGTACGAAGTAAGCGTAAGAATCCATGGACTTTGGTGGCGTAATCAGGAACAAAGCGCCTAAGAAAATTGGACCGACCTTGCAAGCTCTGAAGCTGGCGAAGCGTGCGAGGAGGGGGAAGTTCTAAGATGGCTTTGACTTTCAGGGGATCAACGGTGATCCCGTCCTGGGAAACAATGAAACCCAACAACCGGCCTGCCGGGACGCAAAAGACACACTTGTGTGGGTTCAAGCGGATTTTATATTTACGACAACGCAGGAAAACTTGCCGGAGGTCGCTAAGGTGGTCTGATCGTTTTCGGGAACGCGCTGTGAGGTCGTCAAGATAGACCCGCAGGATATGGACCAAGTCGTGAAAGCAGTAGGTCATGGCTCGCTGGAAAGTGGCACCAGCATTTTTAAGGCCAAAGGGCATGACTCGATAGGCAAAGGTGCCCCATGGGGTGGTAAAGGCAGTCTTGTACTGATCCTCCTTGCGGATGTGAATCTGGTTGTATCCGGAAAACCCGTCCATGAAGGATAGGACCTCATGGCCCGCACACTCATCAATGAGTTGGTCAATGAATGGCGTGGGGAAATTGTCTTTGGACAAGCGTGGTTTAGGTCGCGGAAATCAGTGCATACTCTAAGGGGTGCCTTGCTTTTTGTTGACAGGGACGGGGTTCGACACCCATGTGGTGTACGGAATAGGGTAGATGAAACCTGCTGTTCGAAGTTTCTCGACTTCAGCCTTGACAGCGGGGAGCTTGGCAGGGTGAATAGGTCGCTGTTTCTGACGAACAGGGGGTACTTCCGGCCATGTATCGATATGGTGTTCAATGATGGCGGGGTCGAGACCAGGCATCTCGGTATAGGACCAGGCGAAGACGTCTCGGAACTCTTGAAAGAGTTTTTTGTATGCCTGAGTTTCTGCTTGAGTGCAAGATGCGCCCAGCGAGATGAGCTCAGGTTTCCCTGGTGTTATGGAAATGTCTATCTGTATGGTGGGGGAAATGTTGGACATGTTCCCTTCTTCAAAGGCATCCGGTGCTGGGATGGGGTCCTTTAACCAATCGACCTTAGCAGGTATGAAGTCTTTCGACTCGACTGATAGCTGGTTGGATGCGGTGGAGGTAGATGTTTCCGGGAGGAAGTACGAGCGATGATGCATATCATCCCAAGGGTAGTCGGGTGCAGTGAGTGTTTCCAAAATCTGCTCGTCAGTATTGAAGTAGTCAGACCATAAATCGAGGGGTTCTGGTTTGAAGGTTGTCGAAATCATATATATCGTATTGACTTCTTCTGACGAGGATGATGGTGGAGGGTGAATCTCCTCGATGAGGGGAGGAGATATCTCTAAATCGGCATTGTTTAACTCGTACAGCGCTGCTCTATAGTCTGGTAGATCAGGGCAATGGTGTGAGTAGTGGCCGTAGACACTGCATATAGCACAAGGATGGTTAGTGCGCAGTGATTTGTCGCGAGGCTGTAGAGGTGGCTCTAATTTGACTACCGGGATGCCGATGTCATCGTCCAACATATTCATATGTTCTTGGAGTGCCGGTAAATGTGGGCATTGATGAGTTGGATGGCCAATTTCATCGCATAATGAACATTTGGGGGGAGCTCGAAACACCGGTGGGGGTTTGGCTGCCTTAGGAGGTGGGTATGGCAGTGTAGGGTTGTGGACCTCTGCCCCCAGTGGGCTTAGCAAGGAGAGGGGGATCCTTTGACGTCGACGCAATCGTGAGACCCGGAGGAGGTTTCATTGACGACGAAGGAATATTGAGGTTAGGAGGAGGTGTCGTTGCCGACGAAGGGATCGCGACGCCAGGGGGAGGTGATTTGTGGTAACAATAGGTTGTACCGGTTGGAGGATGACGTCTGGTGTCGGTAATCGAACGGGAGGCGGAATATACCACACGGGTAATCCCAATGTTAGCCCGGGTAGGCTAAGGGTAGCCATAACCGGGGCGCTTACTACGCCCGAAGGAGGAAATAGGAAGGGGATGGTGTGGATGGGTGTAACACCAATGTGACTGGGGATCAATGGTGGTTGACCGCCGGGTGTTTGCGTATTCTGCGAAACAGTACAGAGGTTTGCGACTTGGGTCTCCGGTGACGGTGGTGGAATGGCCTGGAATGTAGAGGTCATTGGTGTATCCGAATACAGTCCGGGTGCCACAGAAGACACAAAGGAGGTAACAGCACTAGAAGCGGGTTGTTCAATCATGGGGAGAACATTCTCCGGTGCTGCAGGGGCGTTGGGGTCATAGTAGGTGAGCTGGTCAATTTTGACCACGCGGCCCTCATGGGGGAACATCATGGTGCGGAAGACGGAGGAGGCGACCGCTTTCATGGCATACATGTAACTGCGGCCAAGTAAAAGGTTATAGTCTAGTTGGGCGTTAATGACCTCTATGTCGATGAGTACGGTCTTCCCACCTAATTGGACGGGTACCTTGGGTAATAAACCGTGAGGTTGAGCTGACCGGCCGTCGTAGGCCCGCAATGCAGTGGTGGATTGCTGGAGAGCAGGGGAGCCCAACTTTTGCCAAACAAAAGTGGACATGACGCATGTGGAGGCACCCTCGTCGATGATACATCGATGGATGACAAGATTCCGAATAGAAACGTAAACTTGGACTGCTATGGTAGAAGGCAGCCGTGGTTCAGATTGGTCTAAGTCAAAGGTCATCAAGTTCGAATCATTTGGGTCAATAGCCCCAATGGCGGAAAGTAAAGTCTTGCGCTGAGAAGGACAGGTTTTTAAGACTTCTAACGCAGACATGGCTGCGGGAGATTGAGCTAAGTCATCTACGATGTTGTAATTGGATGCAGCTCGTGCATTGGGGTTGTTGTTGATTCGGCGAAGGGGGAAGCGAGGTGCTTTAGAAGCGCCATCAAGTGGAACCTGAGGTAGACGCAATGTCTGATCAGTGGGATTAGCAGTTGTATCCTTTTCGGCGGGGGGGGCTTCAGAAGTCGGTCCGTATTGATTTCGGCGGGTTTGGACATTGACGTCAGCGGTGGACATCATCAATAGGTGGTGGGTACCTGAATCAAACATGGGTTGATCAGGAGCTGTGTAAGTTATTTGTTGTGGTTGCACGTTGCCCTGTTGGGGGGCTAACGGCTGGGTGTTTACCACTCCTTGTGTTGGAAAGGGGTTTTGGAGAACCAGAGGTTGTTGTGGAGGTGGTGGGGGGTTGGGTGGTGGCTGAGGAGCCGCCTGCCCTTGACGATGGGCGTCATTTGTCCATAGTTGTCGAGCTCGCTCGAGATGTGGGCAAGCGTGGGTATAGTGGCCATAGACACCGCAAATGGAACAAGGATGGTTTGTCCGTAAATTAGCATTTTTAGGTTGCTTAGGTGGCCGATCAGGATTCTGATGAGCGGGCGCCGCGTTATTGTTTTGCGGGGGGCTGGGTAGGCTGTGGAGCTTGGTTGCGGTTTTGATTGTTTCCACGGTTGCGTCCTCTTCCGCGGTTGGGTTGTCCACCCTGGTTGCGTTGGTTATTTTGATATTGGGGCTGCTGTTGTTGTGCGTACACATGCCCTTGAGCATTGGGGGGATTATGAGGAGCCGCAGGTGCGGGAGCAGGTTGCGGTGGATAGTATGCAGGTGGAGCTGGAGGTGGTCCAGTTGCCTGTTGGGGTTGTTGGTACCCCTGCGCTGGTGGAGGTGTGAGGTTAGCCGGTGCAACCGGTTGTGGGTAATGCATGGGCTGTTGTGGAAACTGCATGGGGTTTTGTACCGTAGGTTGAGCATAGTATGTAGGAGGTACATATGCTGATGGCGCTTGGCCATAACAATGTTGTGGACAAGAGGGTCCATGAACATGATGGGTCTGGTTTATTGGAGCATAAGAAGTTGTCGCTCCGGAACTGGATGTAGCCCTAGAAAGGTCTGGGGCGGGCATGGTGCTCACCATACTGAAAGGTTTTGCTTGCGGTGTAATTTGGCCAATAATGCCATCAGCGGCATGTGATGCCCCCGGTGTGTCACCGCGTGCAGAGTCGCCTCGTGGGGCGTCAGGTATGATGGTGTATAGGTATCCTGACTGGGCATAGATAAGGTCAAACTGTTGGGCCTTCAGGATGGCCTCCTCTTCCGACTGGGGTCTTTCAGAAGCTACATCCTTCGCAATGAGGGGAAGGAGGGATTTAAGGAACCAGTCTAAAAAGATTCGGTCGTCTAATTTGATCTTGCATAGGCTTCGGCGCCGACGCCAATCATGGATATGGTCAGTGATGTGCGTGGCCGTGTTCTGTCTGCAAGACAGTAGGATTTCGACGCCCGCATCATAGCGGACTGGTAGCTGAAAGAACTGCAGGAAGGTCGAGGCAAGGGAGGTAAATGTGGAATGCGTCCCATGGGGTTGCTCGATATACCATTTGGCTGCAGAGCCAGTGAAGGTGCGCTGTAATAAACGGAGGCGGACTGAGTCGTCCACTATGGAGTTGGAGGAACACCATAAATGGAAGGACATGATGTGGTTCTGGGGGTCTTCTCCGGCCTTTCCCTCAAACTTAGGGATGTCAGAGGGAAGCTTAGTGGGCATATGGGGCCAAGCAGGATCATGCCTAATGGGGTCATTCGTAAGCCTAGCTAAATCTGGCAAGTTGAGACTTGCCATGTATGGTAGACTAGCGGATGTGGTGATTGGAACCGGGATTGGTCTAGCCATTGTGGTATGGTGTAGGGGTCCAGTAGCTCCTATAGGTATGCTAGGTATGGCGGGTATGTGCCCTCCAACAGGTGTGGCCTGATATGGGTTAGTACTCCCAAGTGCAACTTGGGTTACACTTGGGTTAGGAATCGCACTAGGGATTCCTGGTATATTACTACCGAGTGCAACGTGGGTTACACTTGGGTTAGGAATCGCACTAGGGATTCCTGGGATAGCATTCCCAAGTGCAACAGGAGTGACACTTGGGTTAGGAATCGTACTAGGGATTCCTGGGATAGGGTTTGTGGAAACCGAAGGGGGTATGACCCCCATGTTGGGCATGCCCATGACAGGTTGTGGTCCTGTGCTAGGCATTCCTAAATGTGGAGTGTTACCCATATTGGGCATACCCAAGGGGGTGGGTGTTGTCATGGATGGTATCCCCGCAGAAAGGTCTGCGGATGTCTGACCTATGGTTAATGTAAATTGTGGATCTTCTGGTGTTCCAGACATAATTGTGGTAGGTGGTAACTCTGTGGGGTTTTCGGATTCTACCTCCAAATCAAAGGTGAAGTGGGGTATGTCAGAATCGGATGACCGTCTAGATGATCGGCGATGTGTCGAATCAAGGGATAATGCTCTGCGTCCGTGACGTGGAGAGCCAAGTGGACTAAACTCTGGGAGTTCGCCCTGTAGACGACGAGAACGTCTAGAATTCTCAATGGTGAGAATATGGTTTTTATGTAAAAATTGTTTTAAGTATCAGGTGGTGATATATATGTAAAAGACTCAAAACCCTAATGCAACCAAGGGTGCAAAAAGGGGAGTGAAAAAAGAAGGCTCACAGGCCAAAAAATCAATCCTCAAAAAATGCACTTATTCTAGCAGCTGTGCTACAATAAGTGGAGGAATGCAACAACCGGTCAGAATACCAACATGCAAGCGGCTCCTAGAAAAAATAGGTGTAACTAGACTCAAAAGGTGGTAAAGATCATGCAAACACCTAATCTAAAAGTATTGTGACTCAAACAGACGATATCCCCTGCAAGGTGATGAAATCCAAGTCAGACAATATGAATGTAGAGACAACGGCTAGATATCCCCCTACCGGGAGGGACACCGGGTAATCAATCCTAAAAAGACAGGCTACTAGGATACTCCGTTCATGACGCGTCGAGAAAAGGTAAATCTGCCGTTTGGTCCTTTGATCGCAATATCCCAATACAGGGATATCCCGAGAACTGCGAATGGTAGCCCTTCGGTTACTGAATGGGTTTCGGTATCCCACTCAGGCTTCCGGAACCATCCTCGCGACTTCAACCCTCCTAGGGGAGAGGCCTTCCCACAAACCGGTTGTGACCGCGCCAAAAAGTACTAAGAGATTTTAGCTCCCTAATTGGACAACTTCTATGTCTCAGATGTATGAACTGAGGGGTGTTATTGGAACACCTATCCCCCCAATACTACCTAGCTACAAGAATTCTTTTCGTGTTTCCCAAGTGGGGTTAAGAGTGTGTTCAAATCAGGGTAAGTTTTAAGTCTTAGTTCAATTAAGTGATCGTGTGAGTGCACGTGAGGTGTTATAAACTGAACTTGAAAAAATTAAATGCTTTAAGGGAAATTTTTCAAAAAATAAAGGACTTTTCGAAAAATAACGAGCAAATATTTAAGACTTTTTTCACTAAAAAGAAATTAATTTGTTTTTTCAAAAATAACTCAAAAAATAATGGATTTTTTGGATTTGTGAAAGCAAATAATAAACTTCTAAAAGAAATAAATGGATTTCTTCGTTTCAATAAAATTTGCTAAGGGCAAGATTCTAAAGAAGTCAACAAGAAAAAAAATTTGAATCTAGATAAAGAATGCAAAATGAATCTTTCTTTCACTTTCTTGAAAATTTTTAAAAAGATATATGTATGCACTTTTAAATAGTAAATTTTTTTTCTAAATCTGGAAAATATGCAGAATTTGATACTGTAAAAAATGTGCTATGGGCAGAAAGTACAGTAAAAAATATTTTTCAAAATCGGGATGGCCGAATGAAAAAATTCAGCCGCGCGGGTTTTGGACGAACAGCCGCGATGGGCCGCGCGGGTTTTGGCCGAACAGTCGCGATGGACCGCGCGGGTTTTGGACGCACAGTCGCGATGGACCGCGCAGGTTTTGGGCGCACAGTCGCGATGGACCGCGCAGGTTTTGGGCGCACAGTCGCGATGGACCGCGCAGGTTTTGGGCGCACAGTCGCGATGGACCGCGCAGGTTTTGGGCGCACAGTCGCGATGGACAGCGCGGAAAAAGGCCGCGAAGCCGCGGTGTGCAGCGCGGAAAAACACAGAAAAGTCGCGATGGACCGCGCGACTGTCTGGAAAAAGGGCGCGATGGACCGCGCGGAAAAATGCAGAAAAGTCGCGATGGACCGCGCGACTGTCTGGAAAAAAGCCGCGAGGCGGAAGCCGTGCACGGAAAACGAGAAACGAACTCGAAAATTTAAAATTTAGGGCTGTTTTTTGGGGCCAAATCTCAGAACAGCAATGGATCTGCTGTCTAAGATGGCAGATCTATGGATCTAATGGTTAAAAACTCATAAAAACTAAGATTTAATGGCAAAGCTAGAGATCTAAAGTTCAAACCAAAGCGGAGTCGCCAAAAACTGTTGGCCCGGTTTTGCAACCAGGCTTAGTGCTATGGGCACCTACTAACTAGTAGTAGCAGTTTCAATAGAAATAAAAATCATAAACTAAATAAACAATACTTTTCATGGATCTAAACAAGAATCTAAGCAAATAATGTAAATATTTCAAAATCAAGAACAAGAAACATAAGAAATAAATTTTGTATTGAAAAGTGGGGGGCAAGCAAGTGCTTGCGATATTACCTCCAATGGTGAAGGTTGATGTTGAGCAACTCCCAAGATGAGTAGCTCCAAACTCCAATAGGTCTCTTTCTCCAAGGTTGCTTCAATGGCTAAAAGTGCTCATGGGAGATTTCAGCAGCATAAGGATGAGATAATGGAAGGATGTGAAATGAGGAGCCCCTACCACCTTTTTATAGGTTTTGGTGGTGAGGAATACCATTTGTGGTTTTGTGGAAACCAATGGTATTGACCAACATGGTTTAGGTAATTTTCCCTCCTTTTTCCTTTTTTGAATAAAAATAATATTTTAATTCCCTTTTTAATATTTTTGGGAATTTGGACCCTTTTTGAGGGTTTTTTTATGATTTTCTTGGAAAAATAATCTTTTTTTAATGGAAAAAGGGGTGTACCAAGGTCTTTTGGTGACCTTTTGTTGGTTTCAGAGGCTCAGATGGTGGAAAAGTGGACAAATGGGTCATGTGAGTAAGGGAATGAGCTAGTGAGCACTTTTTAGGTGTTAACAGGACTTAAATCACCTTAAACTATTCGAAACTAGATTCATTACTCAACAATCGTAGTACGACTATCTTTAAGGCAAATCCATATCTATCAAATAGTCCTGGGATGCTCTACTCAAACCAGAGTTAAGCACTAGGCTGTGGGAGATTTGAATTGTTGAGGATATCCCCTCACTTTCCTCTCAACCATAAACTAGAGTTTATTCACGTATGGGGGTCCTTTCGGACTCCGGGCTTTGCTACCCTGCCCATGCGTTTCGACTAGGAGGACGACTATCCCCCAAGGTTATTTTGTATTGGTGGCAGCCTTAGTATCAGACCTTTAGGGCTCTACACAGGTAGAGTGGGAGGTTATTTGTTAATTTTTGAGCATTAATTCAACATACTCTGGGATCTTTACTAAGAGAATAACATGTACAACATATCAATCATAGCAATGCATATCAATCACACCAAGCAATCACATGAGACAATAGACACATAGTGTTTCATTGGGGAAAACCATAAAGGTGAAAAACCCCACAACTTCCTCAGAGATAGAAAGAGCAATGATACAACCAAAGTACAACCAAAGTACAAGAGATAGTCTTCTCCTAGTAGCTGATCCTCCTCCTCACATGTGCGCCACTTTCCGAGTGATGTAAGAGTTAGTAAGTGAATGAATCAAATAGAGATCTATCGATCTCTATTTATACTTGTCTTGTCCTGCTCAATAAACCAGTGGGGTCGACTTGTCTATCTTAGCCTAATAACCCATGGTTAACTTAATCAGGGCCGACCCCACACATGGTTGTCTAATAACCCATAGGCAAGTTACGACACTTGCGACACTTGTTAATACAAATGACGACACTTCCGTATAGAGGAATAATACATCTCTATAGGAGTACAATATACATAGGTGAAATACATTCCGAAGTTACATATACATCAACACTCCCTCTTAACTAGGAAGGTATTTCTTGACACAGATTTGCTAGTACAAGTCTTCTTCTCTGGATCATCATCAGCGAATCATCGTCCTCAAATCATCATCATCGTCACTGTTGTTGCTATCTCAATCAATCTCCGATCTAATCGTCATAGGAAGTTCTACAAAGCCAGTCCTTTTTCATACTGGATGTAGGCCCACCACCTGCAGGTCTTCATCATCACTAGCCATACTATGGAATCCTCAGGATTTATTACGTGTGTCACAATGCCTTGAAAGAGTATCTCGAGACTATTTATGTGCCGAAGCATGATCGGAAAGATCTCCCAGGTCCACTTACATGTAATTGTCACAAAACCTTAAAAGAGTGTCTTAACTAGCAAGAACCCTAAAGAGCATCTGAGGCCTTTTACGTGACTAGCACAACCTGTCAAGATCTCCAGGACGTATTGCATGTGACCCCTCACCACAATGCCTCGAAAGAGAATCCCAGGACTTATAACGGGCACACAAACCAACCTATTGGATCTCCCAGGTCTACTTACATGTGGTCATGGCAATGCCTCGAAAGAGAATCCCAGGACTTATTACGGGCACATAGCCCAACCTATCGTATCTCCCAGGTCTACTTACATGCCATAGGATAATGCCTCGAAAGAGCATCCCAGGCTGTTACGAGCACACATCTCTACCTGTCAGATATCCCAGGTCTACTTATATGTCCTTCTAGAGCAATGCCTCGAAAGAGCATCCCAGGCTATTATGAGCACACAACTCTACCTGTCAGATCTCTCAAGTCTACTTATATGCTCATATGCACAACCTGTCCACAGCCACAGAGTATCAACCTGATACTCACCATACATCATCCTGATATACATCATCACATGATCAACCTGATCATCATCACTGCATTGTCCTGATGCATGTCATCTGGAGCAACATCCTGAAGCTCATCATCCATGATCATCCTGATCATATAAAGCATCCACCTGATACATACCAAGTATCTACCTGATACATATCATCAAACATTATCCACCTGATCATACAATGTATCCACCTGATACATACATAGATACATGATCCACCTGATCACACAATGTATCCACATGATATATATCAACATACATGATATACCTTATCATACAATGTATCCACTTGATACATATACAGATACATGGTCCAAGCATCCAACATGATGCATATACATATACATGATCCAACTGATCATAACAAGAATCCAACATGATGCATATACAAATATAGCAAGAATCCAACATGATGCATATACATACACATGATCCAACTGATCATATCCAACATCAAACATGATGCATATATAGAGCAGTAACCGGAGCATCGTCCTGATGCTCATCATCCAGCGCTTACGTCCGCGGCCATGGAAGGATCCTCCTCTCACCATGCTGGGAATGGCTCCTGCAAATGTGTCCATCACTTCTTCCTTGAAGTGTCATCAATTTGAAGAACACCAAGCCTCTCTCTGAAGTACTCGAACTTCACTCTGGCTAGTGGCTTCGTCTGCACATCTGCAACCTGCTCATCCGTCGCAACATACAGGAGCTTCACTACTCCTCTCTACACCATATCCCTGATATAGTGATATTTGATCTCTATGTGGTTCGAACTATCGTGGAACATCGGGTTCTCAGACAAATTTACACAACTCTGGTTGTCACAAAAGATACTAGTAGCCTCCAGCGGGAGATCAAATAACTCAGACAGTAGCTTCCGGAGCCATACTGCCTCACAACTAGCCAAACATGCTGCAACATACTCATCCTCGGCTGTAATTAGTGCTACGCAGGATTGCTTCCTGCTAAACCAAGAGATCACACCCATGGATAATTTTAGGGGCGAAACTTCGTCCATTGGCGAATTTAAAGGGATTTCCAAAATTTAATGGGCGAATTTTTATATCCAAAAAAAAAAAAAAATTTAAAATTTTCGTCCAAGTTTTATTTAAACATTAATATTTAACGTTGCAATCACCCTCCATTTTCCATGAGTGAGAACCCCCGAAAATGGATTTCGCCCACAGAAAATTATGTAAAATCATTCCTTCGCCCATGTAAATCAATTAAATTTGTCTTTCATGCCTCAATCGCCCCCAGATTTATGGACATGGAGGTTAATAATAATAGTTTCGCCCTATATTTTGCTTGTAAATCCAGGATACAACTGTCATTGCCCCTGGATTATCAGTTTGGAGAATTTTTAACATATATCATGGAATCGGGGTAGATAGTAATGATTTTGTCCTTATATATAATTATACATAACCAAATTTCAAAGGTTAATAGGTGTTGAGGATTTGTGTTCAGGAATTCTGTAAAAATCGGGTTTCAAATTTGCAGAATCAAGCAATACATTTTGCGCAAGATTTCTTGATCTTAAAACTGATCTTCGATCCTGTGAGTCTTACGACAAATTAAGTCATATGCTGTCAAGTTTCATGCTCAAATGAGTATTCCAGGTATATTAATGTTCTCTCTTTTGAATGGATCAATTTTGTTTAGTTTTGCAATAAATCTTCAACATTTTCTAATTAATTCTTACCTAGAAGATGATACAGCAATATGCCGATAGCTGCCTTGTGTTGAATTTTAAAACAAGAATTAAATTGTGAATGAGAGGAAATCTGCGGAAGATTTTAAAAATCTTCGGCAGATTTCCTCTCATTCACTATTTACAAAACTGTGGAGTAATGAACAACCAAGAATTAATTTTTTTTCCATAAGTAGGTTCAATATACTTGTTGGTACGATATAGCTTAGAGGAATTACATATCTAGAGCTTTTAGGATACTATTTTTTCCATAGGATCTACTACAACGTTGCACTGCACTGATCCAAATCCGAGTGTTTAATTCAGCTTCATATCTCTCCTAAGAGCTCGTTTGAAAACAATCGCCTTGTATTACACATAATATTAATATACATCTCAAATATATGGAGTGAGTATATGTTTTGAATTTGCTTCTTCGGAGTCTATGTTTCTAGAATATTTTAAGTTGAATTTGCTTCTTTGGAGTCTATGTTTCCAGAATATTTTAAGTTGAATTTACTTCTCAGATAATGGACGACAACATATCATTGCCTCCCATCTATCTCTTTAAGCAGAATTTACAGGTCCTGTTGCTTATTTGGTTTTAGTGTTTGGGGTCAATGCAGTATATGCTAATAGATCTACTAGATCGGGAAAGTATTTCTGAACAATTGTACTTATTAATTGAAAGGAAATGTGGTTTTAAATCCCAGCAACACTTCATTTCCACTTCTTGGCTTGACCAGAGATTGATTCATGAATTCATTAGGTCTTCCATGGCCATGTGTGCTCAGTTGACTATATATCCAAGATCTGTGCCCACCTTGTTGCCATCAAGGCATTTTATGACATATTCCGAGACACTTTGAACACCAGGACACTTTTGCGAGAGGTTTTAATTCTTCGGCATGTCACCTATCCTTTTATCATCAGACTCATCAGTATTATGGAGCCCACGAATTTAAGCAAGCTTGGCTTTCTTTCCATTGTTTCGGACAAAATGGATTCGTATTTGCATCATTTCCTCTACTGGGGAAACGAACCTTCTAGTAGCAGTAGGAGTAGCAATGATGACGAGAAAAAGAAAAAAGAGAAGAGTAGCAGTGATGATGAGAAAAAAGAAAAAAGAGAAAAATGATGAATGCAAACTGATTCTGAACCAGGTATATGTATCCTAATACAATACGCGATCTAATTTTCAATTTGAAATATGAATTTGTTTAAACTATTCGAGGATTGAGATCGCTCTTTCTTTTTCAAAATCTGTATAATATTTTAAATTTATAATTTTATTAACTTTCTAAGAGTTCTTTTCAAACTTAATAAAGTAGTTTCTTTCCAAGAAGTCTTCGCAATTTAATTTTCAATCGTTTAAATTGTTTTTATGAAGGTATAGATGGATTCAATGCGCTTATCTAAATTATGCAAATTTTCCATTGTTTTATAAGATTTTAAAATCTCTTCCCTGATTTAAAATTTCAAATATCATGCCCAAAACATGTGTCTTCTCATAAACCAAATCGTCCAAATTTTAAACTATAGAGCTACATGGTTTCTTACTTTTATTTATTAAAATCAAATAAACAAAAATTGGATTAATTATAATCATAATCATAACTATAACAAAATGCAAAAAAAAATCCAAAATTTCGAAATAAAAGTTCAAAAATATCATGAATTCACTTACACTTATTATGTTATAAAAATAATAATAAGATTGCAATGTTTACTTTTTGGTTGGAAGCTACTACGAGGCCTCGAGGACACTCTGCAAACATCCTCCACCGAGATCTGAAGCCCCAAAATGTTCTCATTGGACCCAACCACATAGTAAAAATAGGAGACTTCGGTCTCTATAGGACTGAAACCAGCCCAGTCTTTGTATCTCACCATGCCCATGTCTTCTATGAGAAGTGTGGTTTACTATGCTCCCATGGTTAACAACTTAACATCCGCGATGATGAAATAGAAAATGCAAACAAGGACCAGCTCAAAAAACTCATAAGCGAGTTTCCGAGCAAAACGTAGAAAATTATCACGATGGCCATGGTTGACTGAGCTTTTCTTGCCATGTATAACCACATATCCCTTCAAAATATGCACTCTTTCTTATATGCATTCAAGGGGATGCTACAATGACCAGAGAATTCTATACACGGCAAATCCAATATTTGAATCCCTTGGCTTCAACCATGGATGCAAATTCAATTTGATATTTGTAGTATGTAATAATAATTTATTAATAATTTTAATGTCAATGCTTCCCACAATTGTGAACTCTTAATTTATTAAGATTCTCCACAATTTTTTAATTAAAAATTTTATTGAATAAAGAAAAACTCTGAATTGTTTATAATACATAAAAAATGATTTTATAAATTTATTGATTTTTAATGTAATTTATGTAGTTTGGATAGTTAAGAGGAATGATTTTTATTTTTCTTTTTCAATTTCAATTTGTTTTAAGTGATATGGCCATACATCTCGAAATTAAAAGTGAACTAGTTAAAAAAATGTAATTTAAAAAATAAAAAATCAAACGTTTAACCAAATTAATATTATTGAAGGATTTAAATGTATTAATATGTTGTGTAGATGATTCAACCAATAAAATTATTTCATATGTGTATTGGACTAATTCTTTTTAAATAAAACATATTAATCTATTAAAGATGTCATATTAGAGATGCCATGCTAAGAATCATCATTTAAATTTATTATAATTTTTTTTTTAATTTATAAAATAGATGTTACAAATATTATTTCTATTGGGTGGTATTATTATTATTATTATTATTATTATAAGAAGATAGCAAATATACAACATAAATATTCACTTTTTATTAATATATATATTATTCTTTAATATAAGTTATTTTTTTAATTTTTTTTAGTTTGATAGTTTAAGATTTTTATTATTTTTATGAGTTTGTTTCCTTATCAATTTTTATATTTTATATTTTCTTTTTCTTTTGTATAGCAGGATTTCTCACATGCAATACTCTGTGTTACCCAAAACCATGTGCCATTAAACCACCAATGGTAATATATGCATAGTGGTATGCTAGTCAAAGAGTTGTTATCAACTAAAAAATCATAAAAGTAAGAAAGAAGTGTAAGGTTAGTTGATGAGGCATAATTCAACTAGACAACTTTTGAGGTATCAACTAGGAGGAAAAGACATAAGTTGTATGCTATTTGATGACATGGATGCATAAAACAAACAAAATGATGCCATTTAGAGTGGTGATGTATGGAAGCATAAATAAGATGAAGATGATTGAGTTCAATGAGTTGGTTGGCCAATTGTAGAAGAGATTTGAGGAAGTAGAGAGTTGGAGACCTGCGTAGGTAGTGAATAGTGGAGAATTTAAGTGATAGAGAATATTATCATTGTATTTAATTTCCCATGGGAGACAAATTATTTGTTTCTTTACAAAGTGGCATAAGGATCCACCTAAGGAATTGTCAAGGGAAATTTTAGCTCAAAACTCAAATTGAGTTGTGGCTTAAAGAATTGTCAAGGCAAATCCAATAATATAAGGCATAAAATCTTAAGCTTCATATTGGAATCATTAAGACAAATACATACATTGACACTTTACCTTATGTTTTGGCATAAATTCCTTCTAGATCATATCCTAGATCATATCCTTGTAGGAGAAATAAGCTAAGAGGGAAATACCATCCTTGTTGGAACACTTTTATATATGAAACATACATTAAATATCCCTTGGAGATAGAAATTGAAACTTTTTTCTAAGATATAGTTTAAGTGACAAAATTAAGCAACAACAATTAAGATAATGAAATGTTGAAACCCATTAAGAAAGACTAATGAATTAGTACAATCCAATTACAAGAAAAAAATGTTAAAAATGGTATCAAGTTATAAGATTTTAATAAAAACTTTATTAAATGTTTAACAAAAACTTTATTAAAGAAATTAATAAGTTGGAGTTCAAATACAAACTACAAAATAATATTTATATCCCTTTTTGAATAAATCAACATACCTTAACCAAATAAAACTTGTGCCATTCCTAGTTACTCAAACTACTCAACCACTAAAATGCATCGAATACAATTGGGATCACACCATCTTGCAAGGTTAAAGATGAAAATATTTTGTTATTCTAAGATAGAATACATAAATCATACAAGGAGATAGTCAATGATATATATATATATATATATAGATTAGATAGAATACATAAATCATAAAAGGAGATACTCAATGAGATTTTGTTATTCTGAGATAGAATACATAAATCATACAATGAGATACTCGAGGGAATACTAGATAAGATTTTTCATTTACCTTGTATGTTTCTTTCATAAAGGATTTCTCCTGAGTTAAATTGTTGTGTTGTAACACTCTTAAAATATAGTGAAATTGGTAATATTAGTGTAAGAATTTTTGAAATCAAGCTTGAAATCATGGATTCACACTGAAAATATTTCCATTTTTATTTCTATCTTTGTGATTCAAGGAAGCAATAAAAGAGGTCATGGCACTAGCTGCTTAGTCAAGGAAGGATAAAGATGACGATATCCTGCTTAGTGGACACTGAAGATATAGTCATGTCCTTAAAAAAAATTCCTTTTGACTCTAGCCATGTGTATAAGGTAGTTCATATGCATGGAGAGCTATTTTTTTTGTTATCCAGTGGTCAAATTTTCTTTTGGATGGCTATTGAAAATACTCATTGCAATTATACTATATAGGATGTGTCAACCTAACTTGGGATGGCCTGTAATCTTCTCACATTGTCATCTAACTTTTGTACTACTAGAAGTCATTTCCCTTTTGAAATATTCAAAGGTCGAAAGCGAAGAATTCATGAGGAATGTGAAGATCTTATTCTCAATCTCTAGCATTTGGTATTTTTCAGATTCTATTGCTTATTTGTATTTAGCAGATCCAACAAAACTGACCCCATTATTATTTGTTTATCCTTCTCATAATTGTGCATTATGAGAGTAATATATGGCCTTGATATCAACAAAGTTTGACATCTTGATTCATTTCACGAGGAAAAATATGATACCATTGAACTTGATGCATTCTTTGATCTGCTGTAAAAGTTTCATGATATGATGCTCTAAAGAAAATGAGCACATACATAAGCTTGTGCTGCTTATTGAGCTATGTAAAAGTAACTATACTTTGTCACCATCAAGCATATTCTATAGAATTGGTTACCATCCCTTCTTTGTACAGTTTCAAATCCAAATGCATATAAATGACACAATTTTCCATACTTCATGTGAGAAATAAAGAGGTGAAGTGTTGTATCTTGCATATGATTGGAATTTTGGCTCCCACGTCAGGAATGACATAAATAGTGGGTATGGATATATATATGGATAAGGTATACACAAGCATGGGGGTTTTTCCATAGCATGAGTAATTACTAACGCCCTCAAAAACTCCCTTGGTGATGTGCATTTTATGGAATTATTTTGAATGTGAAATATGCAACTAGATTTGGATGAAAACTATTGTTCTTTACTAGATATAATTAATTATTGGTGCATATTTATTAATTCCCACAAATGGTTTCAAGGATTGCATACATATAAACAAAATTGTTATGTGCATCGATGCTTTGAATTAGTGGTGAATGTGCAATGGTTTGGAATATATTGGTAATACATTAGGTTGTACACATACTTCTCATCATGCCTAAGGGGTTACATACATAAAATATATAATGTTGGCATACAACCATTCATAAATATAAGCCATAGTGCATGCTTGAATCTTTTAGAACTATAGATTTGGTTTATGGTGTTTGTTACAGAGTATACTCATGCATCACATTTATGTATATATGTGCATAGTCACAAAAATAATGTTGAAATAGTCTCACCCACCCTTTGGAATAAAGCTACATTTTCTTAATATAATAGTGGGAAAATTTGAGATTTTGTTGGGTTGCTTCGATATATTTGTTGAAGTTGGCAAACATTCATGTAGCGTATTTGGTTAATCCAATAAAACTTGTTTTGATATCTTACCTATAAATTTATATGTTGATGATGAGGTCATTGTTGCATGGGTGATGTGTATTTGGAGGCCTAAGCTTCTTGTTATTGGGTGAGCTTTCTCACAGTTAAACACACACCATGAATGAATAGGCTATCAACACAACACAATTATATCCAAATTTATGGTGCACTCAATGAAAATGGTTATGTAACCATCTAATTGCTTAACAATTGGACACGAAAAGAGCACCACCTAAGTATGATATTAAGGTATTTGTGTTTGTAGTGGTTAGGGTGCTTGGCACATGTGGATGTGTGCCTTCATAACCTTGGGTGCATCGATTGAGGAAGGGTTTTATACTCAGGGGTGGAAATGGATTTTGTTTGAAGGAAGATTATCTTGGCACATGTAGGATGCCCTAATCAGATTGTTGCTTGGAGAAGTGTTCTCGACATAAATGGTTATGCAACCATCTACTTTCCTAAAAATTGGAGAGAACACCACCTAAGTGCAATACTTAGGGATTTCTGTTTGGAGTGGTTAGGGTGCTTGGGACAAATGGATTTTGACTCCCTAACCTTAGATGCATAGTTTCAAAAAGAGTGTTCTACTCATGGTTCGTAGTCCATCTTGGATATTGTGATGAGTGATTGAAGGTGGCACACATCTCAATGGGTGATCCACTTGTGAATTTGAACACATGCTTCCTTGTAACCTACTCTTGGGGTTGAATATTTGCATAGTCGTAGGTCCTAGCAGACGCATAAACCATCATTTTGGTGTGTGCAATTCAGACACCAATTACAAGGGATCTATCAGTGGGACTATGAAATGACATAGTAGGTCACCTAAAAAAATGGATTTTGTTTACAAGGTGTCCTAATGCATGAGTACATGGGAAATCTAAAGTGAATAAAAAAACATCTAGGAAATTTTATTAAGTCAAATTTCAACAAATATTTCGAGAATTTACAAATTTTTATAGTTTAGTGTAAGATTTGCCAAGAATTCACAAAATTTTCTAATTCTGTGAAATATTTTCCAAAACTTTTACAAGTTTTTATCATTTTGTGAAAGATTCGCCCAAAGTTTACAAGATTTTATAATTCTGTGAAAGGTTCGCCAAAAAATTATATATACCCATTATGTTATTGATAAAATAGCCTTCACACTTTCCTGCGTATCATGGATATTCGCCCATTTTTTATACATATAAATTTAGGGGGGGTCCTTAAAATCATCCCTGCTTGATGAAGCAATTGGATTGATACTCCTCAGTATTTTCGATGATCTACACTTTCATCTCTTTGGTATCAAAACTCCCAAGGAGGTTTGGAAAAATCTAGGCACTCTATTTGGACAAAAGGATGATTTGAAAGAGAATCAGCTGGAAAATGAGTTAATCTCTCTGAGCCCAAAAAATTTCAACTCTTCTAATGAGTTCTTCACTAAGCCCAAGAACCTGGTTTTGTAGATGAAGCAATATGGAATTGAGAAAGATGAAGAAGAAGATATAGAAGACATTCCTTTTTCTATTGCTCTAGAAGTTGAAGAAAGTTTCGAATTGTCTACTTCCCATGTAGCAGAAGCAGATGAAAGTAACACAACCGATGGAGTTGATCCATCTTCTAATTCGAATTCTAAGCAAGGTGTGTCAACTACTACTCTATAAGTTGAAGATCCTTTTGAAATATCTACTTCCAATGAGCCTGCTGATGTGCAAGATGATGATCTACTAAGTGTTTTGAAGCTAAAATCAGATTTTGGAGGTGATGCATTCTCCCTCCTTGATCAAATGCTTCCTATGAACTTCTATTTGGTCATTGGAACACGTTTTCAGAGTTCCACTAAAGATGGAAGACACTACCATTCGCTTGGGTTCAAGTATCATGCACATCGTTTTGATTTTGGTTTTGATATCACCCATGCTGGTTCAAAGGAGATCATAAGAAACCATTTATCAATTCTTGGAGCTAATTTGAAATCCAAGCCACCACCATCATGTCATGGTTCATTTGTTTTTTATCTCACTCCTATTGGTTCAAAGGAGATCACAAGAAACCATCTATCATTATTGGAGATTTTTTTGAAGTCCAAGATACCATCATTATATCATAGTTTATTTGGTTATGATCTCACCTATGTTGGTTCAAAGGAGATATCAAAGAGCTATATACACGTTCTTGGATCTGATACTACCTCAGTTGGTTCGAATCACATGTTCCAAAATGATATTCATATTTTTGGATTTGTTCTCACCATGTTTAGTCAAACGAGCAAGGTCAGGAAGCCTCCAGATTCGCTTGCATCCACTGAAGGAGAATTCAAGCACATGTTTTTGGAGCATGATCCACTTCTTCCCAAGAGGAAGATACCTCCAGAAATTGAAGATGTAATGTCCCGATTTTGACCCCATTGAATTAAAATGTAAATGATGTAGTATTGTTATAAAATCGTGGTGAGGAGCTCAAGACCAAGGCCCTGCCATTGATTTATTGATGCATATGGTTTACGTGCTAGCTAGGCACATTGGAATTTTAAATCTCGTGTAAATATACATTTTAATCAAATACCCACAACTAGCTATGCAATGAAACAAGAGATGGGGGCATGATTTTACAAGGAATGGGGGGGGACATTCAAACCCTTGAACTAATCAAGTCAAGCCAAGTGTCAATGAGAGAACCCATAAAAACCTCAACTACCCATGTTGACTTTTGTACCCAATCATTCATTTCTCCCAAGAGTTGGTTGAAATAGTTAATGCCTTGGGGAATGGGAGGTATGGCTATCCAAATTCGGGTATGGGAAAGCCACCCTACATGGAAAATCGTGTTTGGATTCCTTAGCAATAAAAGAGCCATGAAATTGCTCCCCAAGCCATTCTTCACCCATCAGTTTTTCTCCATCACGAGTTTGGAGTTTCCTGGGCATTTTCCTCCATGGTTTTTCTATGTTTTCCTTCATCTTTCTAGCTTGGAAGGGTGTTTTTGTTTTGGTTACCAGTGGGGAAGAGAACAAATCGATTTGGGGTTTCATTGAGGCCGTTTTGGCCATTGGAATGCTCATATCCTGTGGGAGAAATAGCTTTTGCTCCCTGTGGTTGAATTTCTCTTTCCACAGTTAGTTTTTGGTGTGCCCACGATTTGGGGGAAACCCATGGCCATCTTTTTGTAAATCCCATTGTTAAAATGTGTATCCATGCCCAATGATGGAGTTTTGTTGTGTGTAAGTAGTGTATATTGGGGTATGGGTTATGGGTATCCAGTGCTTTGGCTTGAGCTTGAGTGCAAGCATCCAGAAATGAAGACGGTTTAGATTTAGCCCGATAAATTAAACTGTGGACTGGCTTGGCTTAGATGAAATGCTTATTTGGCTATGTATGAGCTTGAATGTCCCCCTTTCCTTGTAGAAATCCTGCCCAGCTTGGGGGTGGTCTCTGACTGCTGAAATAATACAGGCTGGGCAGAGACCTATGGTTGGGTAAAACATTGCAGTGACATAGCTAGTTGCTTGGGACCATCTCACAATAAAGATAAGTTATTGTCTATCTATGTGTTTTTCCTCTGCAATGTTTTAAATTGATGAATTTTTTGATATGCTGAATGCATATGAAATGTGTTTGGATGGGGTTTATTTCCACTGTGCATGTTTTCTTGATTTTCATATGCACACATTTGTTTTATTGCTTTGAATCTAATGAATGGGATGAGTTTATGTAAAAGCCCCATAGATTGGTATCATGTTCCCTTCCTTGAATTGGGTCCACGGGAGGGGACGTTACAGAAGAAAGATTTCCTACTGCACCACCATTGCTTGTTGAGCAAGAGAGCGAAGCTTCATCTAAAGATATTTCAGATTCTGACTCTGAAAGTGATGAAGAGCGAATGCTAGATCTAGATCCACAAGAACCTGAAGATCTAGCACCTGACAGTGAAGATGAGTGAATGTTATATCCAGATCCACAAGAGCCTAAAGATCTAGCACCTGAAGATCCAACTCTTCTTCCTATATGGGCTGCCACAACTCTTATATATACCAGTGATATTGTTGGAGATCCACTTGACCCAAGGAGAACCAGATCTGATTTTCAGAATGGAAGATTTGCAACTTCACACATAGATCAATTTCTTGTCGACAGAGTTCTTCTCGATGAATAAGTTCACTTACCTTGGATCCCTTCTTTGGGTGAGTGATGCACATGCTTGATAAGATTTTTACAGTATATCTTAAGGGGGGGCTTTCTTCCCACTTGGTTTCCCCTTTTTCCTCACTTTTTATTCAGATTGTTGTACGGGGTAACCTTTGGTCTCACTTACTAGGGCCCTATTTTTTTAGTTCTATTTCCTCATAGTATGGATTGCGAGGGGTTGTTGGAATATTCTCACCATCATCATTTGTATTTGCATGCATTGCATGCATCCAGTCATCAGTATGGTAGTCTCCTAGCACCTACTGCTTTTTTTTAGCCCCCAGGAGCGTGTTTCTGCTTAGTATTATCCCTCCTAGCCATTGATGTGCACTTGTTTCCATGAATGGAGTACAATGGCACCCTATTCCAATGATTTAAGAGATCTATCAGTCGGTTCCATGATTTGGGGGTCAGTTCCTTGATTTGAGGGCTGATTGCTCAGTTAACTGACTGTATCTCTTAGATTGACTGCTACAGAGACTAGAGTAGCTCTACTTGACCACTGACAGATGGAATGCACCCTCCTTGGAGTATCCTTCCCTATATTTGTGCTCACATGACTCAATTAGATTCACATTGACTGATATTTGACTATTTGTGACCACTACCACTGATTGGGTGATGTCTCCAATGCAGTCCAAGCCATGCCATGAGGAGAATTGAATCACCTTCACTGATATCAAATTTAGTCTATTGTACTCTCATTTTTTTTCCATCTTACGGCTGAAGAATGACATTACAACAGTTTTTCACATTCTTTGAGTTTCATGTGTGAATTTTGATCATATTCTTTCTCTTTTTCTCTGCAATTATTTGAGTGAAATTGTGAGGTTAGTTCAAGCTAAAGTGATCTTCACCTGTAGAATTTTACATACACCTCATGCATCCACAACTGACAAGATAAAATTTAATGGTATCTTAGGTTAAAATTGTATAGAAACTTGTGTGTTAACTTAGAGACATGTTACAATGTCTTTAAGCGTTGTAGCAGTTGTTATTTTCCTGCATTGCATCTCGAGGGATTATGGTTATTCCACGTACCAATTAGTATATTGAATGACCTTTCACGTACCTTCGGGTATATAGAAAGGTACTTCACATACTCGATAGTATATCAGAAGGCTCCTCTCCTGCAGTTGTGCATTAGCTAACACCATTATGGATTTGAGCTCCCACGTACCTAATGTATATCAGGAAACCCTATTAGGATTCTTGAAACCTTCTAAGTTAACTATTGGCTGTCTTGGCATGGAAATACACTGATAACAACACTCAGGGAGATACTATGCACATACTTCCAGGTAGTCGAGTTATATAGTCAGCGATACGGTCCTAATCCTCCCTGGTTAGTGCTCTGAAAAATTGGGCCGAGTATAACTGTTGGACCCTATAGTATATCGCAAGTTGCGATGCCTTGATAATCCTGTGAGGTTCCAGACTATTGAATCCCTCCTACCACATACGTTTTCTTGCATCTTTAGCTTTAGTAGATATTGAAGTGTGTTTTTTCTTTTGCAGAAAACTCATAGGAGAAGTTTTGTTTTAGATAGCCTGGATGATCAACCTTTAACAATATCCCGTAGAATTTTAAATCTTCCACCTGAATATCCCCTTAACCAGGAGGAGAACTTAGGAGAAACTATGGATCAACCCTCCACTTCTATGTCACATGAAGAAGGCACTTCTACCTTAGAATCAAGAGTGAACTACTCTCCTCCTGCAAATCCACCAATCACTGATCTTAAGGGACCTTTGATGGTGGAACAACCTTTCATCATTTGCTTGAAGGACATCTTGGGGCTATGGACTGGATTTTCAGTCAGCCCTAGGACGACCCTATATCGACAACTTTTCGTCCAACAAATTCATTTTGGGACACTTCTTTAGGTCAACAAGTTTTTGATTTTGGTTCACTTCTGATGGTGGAAACTCCACCACGCTGGTTTCCTCCTTGGATATCGGATGACGTATTTCTCATGCCAGTTTACGAAACCATCGAAGTATTACGGACATTCGGTAACCAACTTAGATGCCAGAGTTCCCCCCTAGGTCCAATCCAGAAGTACTAATTTTTGAACAACATTCACCTCTACATTCTTTTTCCCTTTCTTCACCAGGAATATCTACACCGATTATGTCCTTTTACGAGCCAAGTCAATTGTCTTTCCCCTCTAGTACTCCTCCAGTCCATTTGACCATCTCTACACCTTATTTGACCCCAAAAACTGGAGGGAAACCTTCAGCTACTATTAACTACATGACTGGAACACTGTCTCCACCACCTCCACCTCAAAATCCGAGTGGAAGTTATCATATAACTACTACCCAACACAAGAGTGGAGGTCATTCCTTAGTTAGTAGTCAACCAACCGGTTCGGGTCAACCTAATATCAGTGGACAACATACCCTTGTTTCCATACCCCAACGAGTGGATTTTTTTCAACTGAGGGGGAAACCTCTAGTTAGTGGAGAAAACCTAACTGGGGAACATCATCTAGTTAGGGGACACAACATGAGTGGACCTAACATTCTTCACACATGAACTATAGCATGGTTGGAAGTTGACTCCTAACCATGGGACAAATTACACATCAAATGGGGGGACCATAAAATTGGACCCAACCCCCATGGGGCCATATATACCCGGGAAATCAAAACATTTCTATAGGTCCAAACTATCCGGGAAATATTTTCCCTGGATCACCCTATCCCGAAAACATGAATACCCCATGGGGGCATCATAATGTTCGACCAACTAGACCTCCAGCTGGTGGACCACCCCCCGCACCCCCACCTATCCCACCTCCTCCCCCACCACCTGTCCAACCTTCTCCACCTCCACCCGGAGGACCCCCATACAGCGGCGGTGGGCCTCCTCATTCTGGAGGAGGTCCCCCTTCCGGTCCACCAGGATGACACCCATATGGCAGTGGTGGACCTCCCTATTCTTGCAGAGGACCCCCTTTTGGTCCACCTCCTCCTTCAGGAGGCTCACCTCCATCTGGCCAACCCTTTATGGGAGGACCTTATGATGATTCGATTCACAGTCATACTAGTACTCAGATGCCATATCAATACTACCAATATTTGTAGCCAAACCGACATTTACCCTTTTTGGATACGTTACATCTTCTAGACTTGTCTTCTTTGACTAACGATCTCATTCAACATGGCACAAACCAGCCACTGATTCCTATGAAGTTACCATCAGACATTCCAAAATTTGATGGAAAACCCAGTGAGGAACCCAAAAACCATGTAATGACTTATCATCTGTGGTGTTCCTCTAACTCCCTCATTGAGGATTCTATCCATTTGAGGTTGTTTCAGCAAACCCTCACCGGCATTGCTGCGAAGTGATACATTGAATTAACACCACATTCTTTCACCAATTTTCAATCGTTAGCTATGGATTTCTTGACTCATTTCCAATTGTCAATCCGTTATGAAACCGACATGGACCTTTTGACATCCCTCCTTCAATCCACCTCTACTCACATATTTGATCACATCCATGAATTGAGAAGGAGGCGTCTCCTTAATAAAGCTCTGATTCTGGACCAATTACTCGCTGAATGGTTTACGAAGTCCTTACTTCCCATCATAGATAAAGACATGGCTATGGGGGGGGCGTTATGGAATAAAAATCCATTTCATGTGCCCAATACTTAGAATTTTTCTATGCTCAATCTGGCACCTTGTATGATATCATCCCTAATGGCCCACACCCCACATACGACCCAGTAAAACCCCCTACGAGATCACATGCCGATGGAATTATTGGTTATGTTCATGCCCAGCCTGCTACACAATCGGGAGGATCACAGAACCACCATATTTCAACTCCACCCCCCCCCATAGGATGGTAACAACACCAACCGATCACCCATCCCTGCTTCCATTGCTGAAGTGAATTGAGTACAATCTACTTCACCTCAAAAATCCAGTGGTAAAAAGAAGAATAAAGGGAAATCCAAGAAATCTTCTAATCAGCTAGATCCTAAGAAAAACTCTGACGACACCAAACAAAAATGGAATTTTAAATATCCATGCATACTGTGTGGTGATGATCACTTCACGAAAGAATTTCCACATCGTGAAGAAGTGCATAAGTTTCTCAAGGGAAACCCGACGCCTGCAGTGCTAATCGATCCCTTCCACACACAAAAATAGCAAATGATCACACAACCATCACCTCCTTCTCAAGGAGAACCATCCACAACCACCCATGTTCTCATAATGCAAAGCAAAACAATCAAATTATCTACCCGATCACGCACATATGACTCTTTCCCAAATAAGAAATCCAACGGAGCTAATGCTGAAAAATATTGCACATATACATCTGATACTCCTTCTTCTCAAGGTCCTCTAAACATTGATAAGCCTTTACTAGATACAATATTGCTTCCTCCAAAGAGCACCATTCAAAAATTCATTTTCAATCCAAACGCCCAGGCCGCTCAAAGCTACAACATTGTAAAAGATATATCCCAAGCCCCCTGTGCTATGTCGATGCTCGAAGTCTTGAAAAAATACCCAAATCAACGTAATACTTTACTATCCACTATAGGAGCTATAGACCTTGATTCCTCCAACACCATCATGTTCAAACTAGAGTACTTCAAGCTGAGGCTTTCAGAACAACTAGCGTTTCAAATTTTTACTAACATCTCTGGGAAAAGTACCCATCGTACCATCTTGGATGAAGGAGCCTCGAATTCCATTATGTCGCTATTTTTTTGGCGAGCTAGTGGCTCTCCCGAGTTGAACCATTCTCCCACCACACTGAAAGCATTCGATGTACGTGGATTCCAACCTCATGGGCTGTTACAATACTTAGCTTCAGAGTTGGGAGGGAATACTATTTCCATTAACATGGAAGTAGTTTCCACCCCATTGGATTATAGTTTATTACTTGTTCGAAATTGGTTCTATGCCATGACTGTAGCCGCATCCTCTGTCTTCTGCATTGTGCAATTTCCCCACCAGGGCTGAATTGTCACGATCGACCAGTTGGATTTATGTACACCGAAAAGCACTACTCGTTCCGTGGATACTCTCCCTCTATTGGGCCACTCTTCGCAGATATATGAGAGTGTGGAGGTAGGACTACTCAAAGACCCATCTTTGATGGGCATATTTCCAACACCACATCCCCCAAACCATGTTTCCACGGTGAACATGATCTCGTCTATGATCCCATCATATTCCCACTCGACCGACCAATGGATTGTTCCCAATCCACATCATCTGGATTTGATTGGAGATATGATTCCTCTTAGCCCCTCCGAGGCCGATTATGAGGCCATCCAATCAACACCTGATCTACTTGATGTCAACTATTTAGTGGCATATAACCCTTGTTCTCTTCCATTATAATGGACTTCATCTATCCCAAATCCTCTAATCCAATCTTATAAGCTTGAATATAAAATTTAATGCATGATGAAAGACTTCATTGTTTACATGAATGATGTGCATAGCTAACCCCTGCAGGTTGTTGATATTATTAACTATTTTAGTCAATTATATATGTTCATTATGCATTGCATGCACCATTCAAAGGGATGGCTTGACCTCACCTGGACTTGGGGATGAAAGGGGACAACTCCTGATGTGTTTCAGAGCCCCTCTTTGGTTAGGTTAATGGATAATTCATGGCAGGAAGGAGGAAGAACCCACTGGAAGAAGAATAAAGGTACATAGGTGGGGTTATACAAAAAACTTTAGTTGGAAAATTAGTAGGGTTGGGGTTGCACCATTGGATAGAGATCTTTAAGAGCTTTCCAATGGTACCAACCTTGTCCCATTTGGACCAAGGAGGAGGAAGTTATGCCCCTTAGAATTTTTCCTTGGAAAGCTTATTGGAGCAAGGGTTTTTGGTCCTAACCCTTCTGCATCCGCAAGGTCCTTTCCACATCCGCAATGTGGATCATGGATTGCAGAGGTCGGGAATCATCCATTGGGGTGTATGGAAAACCGCATTTCTTCATCTACAATGCAGAATGTGGAATGCAGATTGCCGGAGGTAAAATCTCTTGGGAATAGAATATGGAACTCCAAATTTCCTCATCCACAATGCGGAATGCGGGATGCGGGTTGCGGGAGGTAAATTTTGGGATAGAAAACTGGAACCCGACTTCCGAGTTCGGCATGCGGATTGCATAACTGCGAAAGTCAGAAGGACAAAATTTCGAGGCCAAAATTGGTTTCCGACTTCCGAATTCCGCATGTGGATTGTGGAAGTCGGAAGCGCGAATTTGATTTTGAATGGGTTTTAGAAATCCGATTTCCAAGTCCCGCATGCGAACTGCAGAACTCGGAAAGGCGGGTTGCTGAGTGCAACAGGGGATTGCAGACTCGAGCCCATTGTGGGTGTGTGTGGAATTGGTGGAATTTGAACAAAAAAAATGAATCAGAGGGTCTCCCACGACCTCTCGAGGTCACCTAAGAGGTGTGGGGACGTGACAAAGTTGTATTAGAGATTCAGTTGCAACACTGGGAGTTGTTAGGGACGAACCGTGCATGAAATTTTGGTCAAGAACTGCACCCATGGCATGGTTTTGATGAACTTATTTGACTAATTGATTGACCAAATGAATAGTTCCAGGTTTTAATGGACATGTTCAATTTTAATTGCATGCTTGTAATTCCTAATAGATGCTTCTATTTTGCACATTGGTTGCAGTAGTTAATCCTTGAAACGTACAGCAGGGAAGCACACAGAAAGGCAGGAGAATGGTCACCTTCAACGATGCACATGATCCATTTGAGCCAGAGGAAGCTGTGCTGGTTGAGAACATGCAAGAAGCACATACATAGGTTGAGTCTGATGGAAGAAGGGCAGAAGTAACGCCCCCAAACTTGGTCGAGACCATGGTAAGCTTCAACGAGCAGATGATGAATCTGCAAGAAGACCTATACCAACTCAATGCGGTGATATTGCAGAGCCTCACATACATGCATCAGAGAATAAATGGTGGGTCTAACCCAAGAAACGAAGTCCGAGAGGATATAAATGCAGGAAGTCAGTCTAGGCGTCTTTCTAAGAGAAGAAATCCAAGCCCTAAAAGGAGTTCTATGAGCATAAGGCACAAAACACCCTCACCTAGGCTTTCCTCCAGCAGGTCAGATGAATCCCAGGGTTCCCAAGGAAGCCCAAGACATACTTCCAGTAGGAGTAAGAGCAGAAAGAGGCACATAGGTATTCCACGGGGTGAATTTAGGAAGGCAAGGCCTCCCACTTTTAATGGTGAAAGAAAAGAAGGACAAGAATCAAAGGAATGGCTTCTTGGAATTAAAAAGTAATTCAGAATGCATGAGTATTCATAGAATGAAAAGGCTAGGGTTTCCATCTGTAACCTTAGTGGAAGAGCTTCAATTTGGTGGGAACACCTCATGCAAGTGAAAGGAATTAGTGAAAGAAGAATCAACAGGGAAAGGTTCAAAAGATACTTCCAAGAGAAATACCTATCAGCTAGGTATTATGATAATAAAATAAAAGAGTTCAATGAATTTAGATTATGGTATAATACCATGGATGGGCATGTCCACAAGTTTTTGGAGTTGCTGAGGTATGTAGACTACATCAAGGATGAAAGAGTGAAAATACAATGTTTCCTTGGTAGTCTACCACAAAATTACAGAGATAGGATAGATTTTGTAAATCCACCAAGCTTGGACGAAGCGGCAAAGCCATTAGAATGGGAGAACATTGCTATGAGCAAGGTAAAGGTAAATCAGAGATGCAGCCAACATGGAAAGGTAATCCCAAGGGAAGGATTGAACAAAATAAAAGTGGATTCAAACCACCATTCATAAATTATCCTAGAACCTTTCCATGGGACTAGTAAGCAAGAAGAGAATTCAAGCCAGCTATAGCAGTAGAAAAGACACCAAAAGTGTCATGTCCCCAAATTTTGCATTGGGTCACAATGGCCTAAGCCACTTGGCCATACTCATGATAGTTTGTCAAATTGGTGCTAAGGGTCAAATAATTGCCAAGAATATTGTCCAATTTAGTAATAATGTAAAATTATATCCAAATTGACAAGGTGGGTCACATTAAGAGAAATTCTCAATTCAAAGTTGTAATATACCCATCCAAATGAAAGTATCAGGGAGGAAAATTACTAGTTCCCTAGGTTGGGGGTGGAAGCATTAAAAGTTGGAATAAGGGAGCTACAAGACCCAAAATGACCTTAGAACTACAAATTAACATTAAATGGGTCAAACAAATAATAATAAAAATAAAATAAGGTGGCATGGGATCATGAGGGCACATAAGAGGTTGTGGGACCCACATGTGGTAGGATTCCCCACTACACTTGGCATTATTCTCTCACCAATTTGAGTTCAAGATGAAGGGTAACATACTTGGGGAATTTGAAGAGGTATTATTTGTGGCATGAATCATGTAAGGTTGAATTGGAGTGGAAGAGAAACTCCCATCGAGGAGGAAGAGGCATCTTAGAAGAATTGTGACACTTGGAGTTAGATTCCCTAACTCCTATGACAACAATGATGAATATTCTATGACACTTATGAAAAATTTCAGACATGATTGCTGACATAAGACATATATGACATGTCAAAGCTAAAAATAACCTCCAATAGGGTGCAAAAGGGAGTTATGGAAGCCAAGAAGCTTCTCCATTTAGATTGAGGGAAGATGGAGACTAGGAATTGTTGGACAAGTGGCACACATTGGAATCTCTTCCCAACTTGAGTTGGAATGAGGACTTTGGAAGGAATTCTAACCATGGAGGACTTGGAAAGTTTATAAAATATGAGAACAAATAAGGAGAGGATATTTTTATCATTTATCATTTTGCAAATTGGAGAGCATAGCTTGTCCATGCTACTGGAGTGTTTACTCTACTTTCCTTAGTACCAATTTCGAGGGTGAAATTTTCCCATCCTAATTGGAAATTCGAGAGGCCATTCAGACCTTTCATTTGGATCTAAAATGGATTCATTTGTTGCAATTTGAATCTACAGGGATTCTCATGACCATTTTTCCTTCAACTTGTTCCCACATCTCTCTCACTTTTCTCTCTATATTCTTGCTCTTGGAGGAAGGGCACACATGGCGAGATGCTGATCTATTTGTGGAAGTCCAAGGGGACCCATTTATTTATAATATGTTTTATGAACTATGTATTTTATGCTCATATGAACCTCAGGTCAAATATCCAAGTAAAACCATGTAAAAAATGCCAAACTATGTACGAATGGTGTCATTCCCCCCCATAGTTGTTGCATAGCGCACTTGTTGTTGCACATAGTTAGTGAAGGATTGATATTTTTAATTCATGGACATGTTAGATTCTATATATCTCTGTAATAATGATATCATGAGAGACAGGTCTCGAAACCTTATGTATTTCAAGTGATATTTACATTCAAGGAAGAAATTTGAGCCATTTTCCCATATATCTTGTTGAGAGATCTTGAAGTTGTTTGGTATCGACTTGTATCAGTAAATATCTATGATTTTATTGTTTTTTGGAGAGACATTAATATAGTGAATAATTTTCATACACCTTATGCAAGTCCTTGTAACATTTCTCACAAATTTCATAGCAATTTATAGAGTTTTTCTCTCATTTCCCCCTATGTTAATACATGTTTACCAATATATGATTTATGGGAGTTTCAGTAGCCTTTAGGAACTTATTAATGCTGCACTTGGCTTCCAATTGAACTAATATAAGTCATATATGTCTCTATTTTGAAACTTGGGAGGTTTGTACTTCATTTGGGAAGCCATTAGTGACCTCTACCTTGGGGGGATTTGGACCTCGAATTTACTAGCAAATTTCCCTATTTAATCCTGAACTTAAATGAATGTTGCAGAAGTATTTTGATAGTGTCTAAGAACCCATTAGTTTCATTTTTATGTCATAATATCCTTAAAACACTCTCAGTTCCAATTCGAATTCTTTAGGATTCTTTTGGATCCATCTACCCTTGGCGTTTTCGACATCGATTTTCCTAGTAATTTCTCCTTTCATTCTCTAATTGTAAATGAAAGTTGATAAATTAATTAGAAGGTGTCCAAGAATATAATATATTTATTATGGTGTCCTAATACACATAAATCCACTCTAGACATAATTCGACACCATTTGGGATCATTTGGGGACAGTTTGGAGCTTCACTAGTCCAAGGTTCGAAAATTGGCCAAATTGGGAACATTACAGTGGTATCAGAGCATGGTCCTTGCACTTGTGCATTAATATCATACATTTAAGAATAATTTCCATCCATGTATTACTATTATGATGAATCCTATGAGTACAATGCTTATGAGAAATATGAAGAAGAATGTGAATGGTATGAGGAAGAGGTGCCATCATGCATCACTTATTACAATTTCATAAGGAATGAAAGTTATTCTTATGACCTTGAATCTGATGAAGATAAGTGTGTCACACTAACAAAGGATAATTCTATGGATTTATTACAAATATTGAGAGCAACATGTAAAACCTTGCCTCAACAATATCAAACATATCTTGCTTTGAAGGGAGATATACAAAAGTACATTCCTTTTGAATAATTTGTTGATTGGGTATTTGAAAATAGGCCCAAAACTGAATATGTGGAGTTAGTGAAGAATGTTTTATTCCCTTCTTGCAAAATACCTTGGAGATAAATCATATATGTTTGAGTGAAAAGGAGGAGACCCATGAGCCACCTAGTTCTGAAATATGTAAATCAAAAGAAGCATTACATGAAGAGGGTCGAAAGTCACTCCCAAGTGACTCTGAAAAATATGAAGAGACATCACATGAGCATGAGGAAGACTCCATTGAAAATATTTAAGATCATTTCGAGACACATTCTACCTTGGACATGAATCAAAGAGCATCTACTTATGGATGCATGAACTATGAAGGAGTACTTGCTGATGGGTGCTCACAAATCTATGTTGGTTACATAGAGATCACTTTTGAAATTGTTGTTGCAAGACAAACTTCCATTAATCATGAAAATGAAGACCTTATAGCAGTTGAAGAAGAACCAAGATCAACTTCCCCATCACCACTTGAGCTTCGTGAAGTTGGTCCAAGCAAGAAGCAAGAAGATGAGGAATCTCATTTGCAAGAGACTCATTTTCTTGAATGGTCCTTGAAGATGGATGAAAAGAATATTCAAGAGGCCTTGAAAACTCTCCATGACACACATACATTGGTTTCTAAATTTTGTTGGTGTGTGGAGGAGAAATATTCCCTTGAAGACATGGAGAAAATCCAGAAGGAAATGTTGGACACCAAAGGTATTTTTTTGAATTTACTTTCTGATAGAGATTATTTACTGTTGCAAGGTTTCTGTGGTGGTTGGTTTCAGATTGTATATTCGGAGAACCCATAGTTGTCATGTTTTCCATCGGCGTTGCGAGTCCACAACAAGACTCGTCATCAAGACGGTGTGCTAGAGAAGAGTTGGAGATCATATCGTATTGATATGGTTTGCAGAGGGATGGCGTTGTAGTTTGAGTGTCAGCTATTTATTTAGTTTTAGGTTTTATAGAATTAGTTTTTAAATTAGGTTTTTTAATTACCATGATATTTAATTAAATAATGTGTGTATTTAACTAGATAATATAATGTGTGTATTAATTAATAATGTGTGTATTAATTTATTAAATAATATGGTTACATAGTATAAGAATAAAGTGGATACATTATTATAATAGTTTTATATATTATAATTTTTATAATTAATAATTTAATATTGTAGTGAGTTATGATTGTTTAATACTACTATTGGTATTAGGCTATATTAGGTTTTAAAATATATTGTCATTAATTTAATGATATTAATATTGATGTTTAATATTCATATTAATATTCAAATTAATATCAATATCAATAATCATAATATTAATATTAAAATTAATATTAAAAATTAAAAATAATAATCAAAATGTTTAATGACTTATAATTATGCTTATATTCTAGGTGAGTTCTAAAGCATAAACCGAGAGAAGTATAGATTGCTAGGGTGTTTAGGGAAGCTAAAACTGAGTCCTAAGGTTTATGAAGGTTATTGATGTCGTCTTTTGTGGTTTAGGAGTGGTGGGAGCCAACTAGTACTAACCTCAAGCCCCCCCGTCTCTGTTTAGATTGTTGGGATCTTTTATTATTTCTAGGGCTTCTCTAAGTTTTCTTTTAAAGTAGTGATCTTCTTTTGCAAGGATCTTGGTGTTTTCTAAGCACAATTGGTGTTTGGTTTTGAAAGAGTGTTCTGCTAATGCTGATGTTCGGATTCGTTCATTCCTGATGTCGGCTTTGTGTTCTTTTAATCTAGTGTGGAAGGAACATATGGTTTCCCCGATGTAGCATAGCTCACAAGAACATGACACCTTATAGACACCTCTATATTTCCTATGATCAATCGGGTCTTTAATAGGTCTCATTTTGTGTCTAATGGTCTCTAAGGTTTTGAAGGAGGTTGTGATGTCCTTTTTTTTAATAATTTTAGCAATCTTGTTCGTGACCCCTTGAATATAAGGTAAGTACGCTCTTGTGATAGATTTTTTTGTATTAAGGTTAATGGGTTCATTGTTGTCTATGGTGTGAGTGTTGGTCTTTTTGCTAGTCTTCTTGCTGGTCTTCTCCATGACTCTCTTGATATCCTCGGGGTTGTAACCTATGTTCTTGAAGACGTTTGTGAGGTGGTATTTTTCCTCTTTAAGGTGCTCCTCATCTGAAATTTGTATTGCTCTAATGGCTAAGGTGTTGAGGACTCCTATTTTCTAAGAGGGGTGGTGGTGAGAGTCTGCATGTAGGTAGCTTTCTGTGTGTGTCTTCTTTCTAAATACCTTGTGTCCTAATGTTCCATCTTCTTTCCTATTTATTAAGACATCTAGGAAGGGGATGCTCCCATTTTCTTCTTCTTCCATGGTGAACTTTATTTCCTCAGACTGGTTATTGAGGTGTTAAAAAAAATTTTAAGTTCGGTTTCACCATGTCTCCATATTATGTTGGTGTCGTCAACGTATCTTTTCCATCTGGATGGTTTTAATGGGAAGGAGTTGAGGGCTTCTCTTTCAATTTTTTCCATGAAAAGGTTGGTTCTCCAAATATACAATCTGAGAGATTATTTAATTGAGCTTGCTGGTTTGTATCATGGAATAACCTTGAAAGATGCAGAAGAGAATGACAAGCTCTCAAATGAGTTGGAGTCCACCCAAAATACACTCCAAAAATCTACGGTGCATATTGAGCAACTTCAAGAGAAGTTGCAAATGTCCTTTACACCCTCCTACATATCAGACAATCATTCAATGGATGAAAGAATTTATGTTACAAAGGAGGAACCTCATGTGATGGTGGAACATGAGGTACATGTTGATATGCAGGTGCTTGAAGATGTTACACTCAAACAAGAAGGAAACCCTACTTGAAAAACCTGGTGGAACATGATATCATGACATTGGTTTGTTTACAATTCCTCACAATTTCCAAGATGTAGAGATGTATATACATGGGTATGGCTTCGTCGCATGTAGAACTTAATTCCAATCTAGTGGGTTTGTTCATGACACATGTTCACTTGAATGTGAAAAAAATGAAACTATTTTTCCTAAATATGTTAAGAAATTCTATCTTTGCATGAGGCAATTATTATTTCCATCCCTCTGTCTATATCTCTCTCTTTATTTTCCTATCCCATCTCTCTCTCTCTCTCTCTAAATAACCCCCCTCTCTCCCTCCAATCCCCTCTTTCTCTCCCTCTATTTCTCTCTTTATCTCTCACTCTCTCATTCGCTAATAACCCCCCTCTCTCTCTACCCCTTTTCCCCTAACCCCCCTCTCTATCCCCTTTTCCCTCACCCCCCCTCTCTCTAAACCCCCCTTTCTCCCTTTCTCTTTCCCTCTCACCCTCCCTCTGCATGCCCCCCTCTCTCTCCCTCTCTCTATTTCTCTTTCTATTACTTCCCCCCTACCCCCACTCTCTCTCCCTCTCTCTCTTTCTCTTATCTATATTTATCCCTACTCCCTCCTCTTTGTTTCCCCCTCCTCTATGCTCGCCCCTACCCCATCCTCTCTCTCTCTCTCTCTCTCTCTCTCTCTCTCTCTCCCTCACCACCCTCTCTCTCTCCTCCATCTCTCTCTTTTCCCCATTCTTTGACATTTTCCCTAACCACCCCCTCTATCTCTGTTTCCCCTCTCTTTATCCATATTCCCCCCTCCCCCATTCTCTATCCATTTCCCCTCTCATTATCCCTCTCCCCCCCTCTCTCTCTATGTCTCCCCCTATACACTCCCCTCTCTCTTTTTGTAACCTTCCTCTCTCCCCCCTTTTTATATATCTTCCTCTCCCCATCCATATTTTGATATCTCTCTCCCTTTCCCTATCCTCCTCTCTCCCTTTCTCCTCCCCTCCTCTCTCCCTCTCTCCCTTTCTCCCTCACCCTTCACTCCATGCCCCCCTCTCTCTCCCTCTACCTAACCCACCCCTTACACACACTATCTCTCTTTGATATCATTTCTATATCTCTCCCTATCCCTCTTTATAACTCTCTGTCCCTTTCCTATTCCTCCCCTCTCTCCCAGTCACCTCCCAGCAACCCCCCTTCTCTCTCCCCTCCCTTATTCCTTTCTATCTATCTCTTCCTATCCCTATGCCTCTTTCTATATTTCTCTCCCTTTCCCTACTACACCTTCTTTCTCCCTACCCCCTCCCTTTATCTATCTCTTTTTCTCTTCCTCCCTATGTCTCCCTCCTATATTCCCATCCCTCCCTTCTCTTAAGCCCCCTATCTCCTCTCTTCCCCCTCTCTCTCCTTATCTGTTTCTCTCTCTCTAAAATTTTAAAAGACTATTAAAATACTTTTTCTACATTATAATATACACATAAACAATAGATACAATAATATATAATAAATAAATAATTAAAATATATTAACAAAACAATAATACATATATATATAAAATACACAACAAAAATATATATAACTTATCAATTTAATTAATACTAAAATTCACAATCACTAAAACAATAAAAAAATAAACAATATATAATAAACTATATAATAAACAAATAATAAAATGTAAAACGAAATATATTCCTATGTAAATAAAAACACAATATCATAAATAAATAATTACATCATATCACTTTGTTATATAAAAAAATGTTATGACGAGTGTTTGGGCTTGGTGCATTAATTTCGGAAGGGGTGATTTTGTAACATCTCTTAAGCCATTCACACTAACTTTTCTTTACTATTCACATAAGCAATGTGATTAATGTAATTTGTTATTCTACTACAAATTCTATGGTATTATTTTTGGTTTAAGCAATGTGATTAATGTAATTTGTTATTTTATTGACAAATTTTATGATATTATTTTTGGTTTAAACATAAATAAATATTTGAAACTAAAACACATTACTTCGACATCTAAACTAATCAAACACCTTAATGGGTATCCTATAAAGGGTTAATAAAATTTAATAATGTTAAACTAAAATACCGATAGTCTCATCACATTTACCATAAAGAATGTTAAGAATTAATTAGGTTTTTATTTATCTACGTCATGAGATAGATAGTTTTCTTGTAGATAATTATTTTCCAAGTGAAATAATTTTTTTTCGTATTAAAAGTGGCAATGGCTATAAATTCTTTTTTTTTTCGTTATAAAAGTGGCAATTACTAATAATAAATATTTTTTTTTTTATAAAAGTGGAAATTACTAATAATATCATTGTAATATGCCACATATTATCATGAAGATGGATTCATTTCACCTTAGTAACTTTTATTAAGGGGTAATTATTATAGTCTCACAGTTACGAGTTGCTTAAGCTTTGGTCAAGCCATCTAGTAGTTTGCACATATCACAATTAATAAAACAGTATTGAGTACTACGGTCAGTCCCCATCATAATCAGTCCTCGATAGAATGACCTCTTTTAGTTTGTTCTATGCTTAATATTCTTCCTTTTTATGCTTTTTGGAAGAATGACTTGTCTTTTGTTTTCACTCCGTAAATAGGTCTTGGTCCCTCTCAACCCTGCTCGAAGAGAGAGGGTTTAATTCGCTCGGTAAAGAGGGCTTGGCTCCTCTTGGCCCTACTTGAAGAGAGAGCATTTAATTCGCTTGGTAAAGAGGGCTTAGCTCCTCTCGGCCTTGCTGGAAGAGAGATGGTTTAATTTGTTCGGTAAAGAGGGAATGGCCTGTAACATACTCTTTTTTGCTGAAAAACATTTTATGTTGGAAACATTATCTTAATTTTTATTGTAAAGTTTTATATTGGACAAGTGTCCAAGGATGACTGTAATTTGCACAATATTTTATTATTAAATAAATTAAATAGGAGACAAACACCTAAGGAGACTATTGAAACTGACCCACTAGGTGGAATGGAATCTGGGGTAGAAGGCAATGGACAAATGGCAGCATCATGAGGCAAGTAACTAGCTGTTGGTATGGGAAAACTCCCTTGACTTGTGGTCATAATGCCTTGAAAGATGGGACTGGAGCTTGAGGCTCATTTATTGAAAAATGACCACTAAAGACCTAGGTAATCTTTAAAAGAGCCATCAAATTTTGGTATGAGGTTCATCACTTTTCCTGACGAGGAAATTTACCTTGGGGTTTTGTTGCTTGCACCCAAGAGATTCGATGAGGGGATATGCTATGTTTTTTATCATGGTGTAAGTCTGCCTTGTTTACTGCTGAGTGCAGAGTTTCCACTGCTGAGTGCAGATATTGATGTTTTTGGCAAGTCCATATTGATTGCTGGTTATACAAACTTGAGTGCCTTGCTTCTACACATAGTTCATCTACCTGTTGGTTCAGTAAACAGGCTCGGGGGTCCAAAGGAGGCAAGTAGATTGGCTGCTTCTTTTGGAGAAGGTTGGGAAGAACAGGCCTCCTTCGGTGTTTTTCCACCCTATCTACAGTTACAAGTTCTACTTGTTATTTCAGCCTCTAAGTAGTTAAATTATTTTCTTCAATTGTTGATTTAGTATTCATAAGTTATCACCATATAGAAGTATTTGTTTGAATTCTGATCTAGTTATGATTTTGTGTAGTGGTGATTAAGTAAATGAAATGATTGAACAAATAACTTCTTTGTATTTTTCCCCATACTGTTTTCTGTATAGTACTCTAGTGCAGAGAAGTAAAATTAAGATAGATAATTGATAGACAGAATATAGAATGATTGAATCGACTGACATTGTTGTGTTTTCTTAATATTCCTTAACAGTCACATTCTGTAAAATAAATTATATATGTCTAAAACTCAGGAAAAAAAACAACATTTTATGTTACAAGCACTATGATATTTCTCTTACATAGAAAAAGAAGTAAACATTTCATCTCTGTACAAAAGCTAGGGTTTTTCATTTTAGGTCATTTATTTCCTTACAAAATATGTATACTAAGTTTTCTCTTATCATTCTTTTCAAACAGTTAGTGTTATAATTTCATTTTATTTCATTCATCAACATTTATGAAATATAATAGCTGCAAAAATAAATATTACAAATTATATAGAACTACTACCAAGTACTTTATCCTTAAAACAAAATTATTATCAATTGCATACAACAACATTGCAGTATAGCACTATCTCATCCTCATTATTCACATCTTTTATTTTGTTTTATTTATCAAACTACAGTTATAAATTCAAACACTTCTACTGTAGAATCAAAACACACTAAGTTTCCAACCCTAGTTTCTATACTTCCACTTTTAGTATACATTTCAACATTTATCATATCAAATAAACTATCCAAGACAGAGTTAACAAAAGACTTTTGTATTCATAATAGACATGGGTTCGAAACCCTAAACAAAAATTTAAATAACCTTAAACATCAACCTTTCGTGTTGAGAATACAAGTAAGATACATTACCCTCACTTAACAGAAACATAGTTTTTAGTCACGATTCTAGTATATAGTTTACAACCAAATCAAAGGAACATATTTTTTAGCATCATTATCAAACAGTGAGTTTATAACCCTAGTAGAACCATAGTCAACATCGAAAACCAATAGATAAACGAATTTAGGACACAGTTCTTAGGTTCAAATTCTCATAACTATCAAGCTACCATCGAAACCTACAGGTTTAGATTTTCAACTGCACAACAAAAGGTTTAAACCTAAGGCTCTCAGCCATCATTTAAAACAAAATAGTTCATAAATAAAACATTACATGATCTCATATACTAGAGCATCGCTCACAACCTCAACACACGTAAACATCGTGAAGTTATGGAACCAAAATATTTTATTTTAAACTAGAATAGTCGAGGGATAAAACCCTCTCAAGTGTCTACATCCTTTTACAAAATGACTACGCAGAAAACAAACACTACAGGCTTAATGCCGAAGTGGGTTGAGGATTTCATCCTCCCCAAGATGTCAGTCAGCTCACAAAACATCATGATGGCGGTCACATTCCACAACATTACATTTTTAAAATGAAGTATCGACAAATAACCTAAGAAGAACCAACAGTTACCGAACCGAAGCCATCAGGGAAACCACTGAAGCTTACCACTTCCTTTGCAGTAGCCATCTTTCAAACTCAAGATCGGGAACCAAAAGTCGAAGGAACCTGCCACACAAACAAGACTGGTCAAATGAGTATCATCAAAGAAGTTTCATTAAGATGAAAAACAACAACTGCAATCTCATAAACAAATAGAAGGAAACAGGTTTCAAAAACCTGTACATTACCTTTAAATAGTTACTTATGGAGCAATGACACCATATCCATTGTTAAACCGTAGCCATCACCTCACCACCAAATGTAACGAAGGTTGGAGACAACTATGAAAATCATCACTTGACATTCAAGGAAAACTGAATACTGGATCAACCTACACACAAGACCATCACCAACCCTGAAGTCCTTCCAACTACAAACAATTGTTGTAAACTCACACAATAGGGCTCGGATCTTAAGCTATCTACGAGTATCAGAAATCACCCTCAGGTCATGGTTTCGAATCATGGAGGAAGCTCCCTAAACCTGCTAACAAAACCCTGAATTTTCTCAGGCATGTCAGCCTCTCCATCGAACAAGCAGCAACTCACAATGAATTCCACAGAACAACAACTTTGAGACTTAGTGATGGATTAGAGTTAAGTCCCAAATCCCGAGAGTGTCATAAGATCAACGGTGGCGGTCATACTTCATAAAACATCATAATTCGAAGCACCAACTACATTAAAACCATATTTAATAGCCATTTCCACCGTGGATACTAGCTCAGGTCGAACCTTGTACAACTCGCCCACGTAGACTATATTCTCACGATGCCTTCACATGTTTAACACCACGAAGGAAGCCACCAAGATATTCCACCGAGCTGGTAGGTAGAAGTGTTAAATGCCAAGGTTGGATGCGAATGCCTGCGAGCACATGTCCACTACACCATTAATGACCCTGTCCCTATCATACGTTGTCACAAAGGTTTGATTTTAACCCTATCACAATATCTATATATATATATATTAATATAAGTAATGGTTACACCTAAAGTGTTGACTCAAATATGTATCAAGCGCATGTTTAATAGTTCACGTTGTTATGTTGTCTATATTTGCAAACCTGTCATAACATAAATCTTATTGTAAGTCATAGTTTGTATTATGGTATCAATTCACTAGGCATCGATCACATGATGTAAAAGGGTCATGACGGTGCTCACATTTTGTTATATAATTTTGTACATATGACCAATTCTTAAGCCTTTGCATATAGTTTATATGCTATAGGAATTACATAGAACATGCATATAGTTTATATGCTATAGGAATTATATAGGATTTGTATATAGTTTACGTTATAGGAATTATGTGGAAGTTGCATATAGTTTATATGCTATAGGAAAAGCATGGAAATAGTAGATAGACCATCTAGGATAGGAAATCGCATAGCAATTTGCATATAGTGCACATGATATAGGAATATAAAGTATCATGCATTTATCCTATGTTATAGAAAGGCACATTATCCTTGTGACAATTAATTGTAGTGCATATTATCCTAAACCAATGCTATGATACTCTATTTCATTATTTGAATATTAAAACAAGGAAATGCATGAGATTGTTAAATTTTGAGCATTAATTCACAATACTCTAGGATCTTCATTGAGAGAATAACATATACAGTATATCAATGCATACCAATCATAATAAGCATCACAAGCATCACAAGAATCAAAAGCATGAGAGACAAGAGACACAGAGTTTCCGTGGGGAAAACCCTAAGGTGAAAAATCCCACAACTTCCTCAGAGATAGAGAGAGCAATAGCTCAACCAAAGTACAACCAAAATACACTGAGATAGTCTCCTATTAGCAGATGATCCTCCTCCTCACTAGTGCGCCACTTTATGAGTGAGAGAAGTGTGAGTTTTCGAGTGATGCAAATAGAGATCTCCCGATCTCTATTTATACTTAACCTATTTGCCCCAGTTACACTATGGCACCGACTTGTCTAGCTAGGTACATCCACAATATAATATATATTTCAGGGTCGACCCCACACATGGTGGTCTAATAACCAATCGGCAAATACACACACTTGCAACACTTGTCAATATACATGATGACACTTCCTTATAGAGGAATAACACATCTCTTATAAGGGTACAATAAATATATATAAAATACATAGATGAAATACATTCTGAAGTTACATATACATCAACACTCCCTCTTAACTAGGAAGGTATTTCTCGACACATATCTACTAGACAAGTCTTCTTCTTGGGATCATCGTCATCGATGCATCGTCATCATCATTGTCACTGCTGCTGCTATCTCAACCAATCTCTGACTCTACTCATCATAGGAAGTTCTACAGATCCAGTCCTTTTTCATACTGGATGTAGGCCCACCACCTGCAGGTCTTCATCATCTATGCGAACGATATGATAGAGGTGGCCTCTAAGGACTAATTTTATGTGCGGATGTAATACCGGAAAGAGTATCCTAGGAACATTTATGTGCCTAATCACGACTGGCAACATCTCCCAGGACTGATTACATGCATCTCCTCCACAATACCTTTAAAGAGCATCCTAGGAACATTTATGTGCCGCAGCACGACCGACAAGATCTCTAAAGAGAATCCCAGGACTTATTACGACCACACAGCTCAACCTCTCGCATCTCCAGGACTGATTACATGTGGATAGACAAAACCTTTAAAGAGCATCCCATAACATTTATGTGCCGCAGCATGACCGACAAGATCTCTAAAGAGCATCCCAGGACTAATTACGAGCACACAGCTCAACCTCTCAGATCTCCAGGACTTATTACATGTCTTCGTAGTAATACCTCATCCCAGGACTGATTACGAGCACACATCTCAACCTATCAGATATTTGAGGACTTATTACATACTACATAGCAATACCAGAAAGAGTACCCCAGGAACATTTATGTGCCACAGCACGACCAACAAGATCTCCTAGGACTGATTACACGCTATTTGCACAACCTGCCACATATCATCTCCGACCTCCAAGTATCAACCTGATACTCATGATCCAACGGATCATCATCGCACGAGGCATCATCCTGATGTCCATGATCATACTGATCATCATCACTTGTACCATCCTGGTACATATCATCTTTAGCAACATCCTGAAGCTCATCATCATGATCCACCTGATCATACAGTGAATCCACCTGATGCACACCAAGTATCTACCTGATACATATCATCATACATGATCCACCTAATCATACAGTGTATCCCCCTGATACAAATACAAATACATGATACATATCAACATACATGATCTACCTGATCATACAATGTATCCACCTGATACATATACAGATACATGGTCCAAGCATCCAACATGATGCATAGATACATATAAATGATCCAACTGATCATATCCAGCATCAACACGATGCGTACATACATACAAATATAAATGATCCAACTGATCATATCCAACATCAACACGATGCGTACATACATATAAATATAAATGATCCAACTGATCATATCCAGCATCCGACATGATGCATATACAAAGCAGTAACTGGAGCATCGTCTTGATGCTCATCATCCAACGCTTACATCCATAGCCATGTGAAAGATCCTCCTTCCAACATGCTTGGAATGGCTTCAGCAAATGTGACCATCACTTCTTCCTCGAAGTGTCGTTGATCTGAAGAACACCAAGCCTCTCCCTGAAGTACTCAAACTTCACCCTGGCTAGTGGCTTCATCAACACATCTGCAATTTGCTCGTCCGTTGCAACATACAGGAGCTTCACGGCTCTTCTCTACACCATATCCATGATATAGTGATATTTGATCTCTATGTGTTTCGACCTGTCATGAAACACTGGATTCTCAAACAGCTTCACACAACTCTGGTTATCACAGAATATACTAGTAGCATCCAATGGGAGATCAAATAACTCAGACAGTAGCTTCCGTAGCCATACTGCCTCACAACTAGCTGAACAGGCTACAACATACTCTGCCTCAGATGTACTCAGTGCTACGTAGGACTACTTCCTGCTGAACCAAGAGATCACACCTGATCCCACACTGAAGCAACACCCAGATGTGCTCTTCCTATCTGCAACACTGCCTGCCAAATCTGAATCAACATAACCCTGCAGGTTAAACTTTTGATTCGCTTCATACTTGAGCCCATAATCCACTGTACCCTTCAGGTACCTCAAAACATGCTTTACAGCAACCAGGTGAACACTCCTTGGATCCGTCAGGAGCTAGCTCAATGTGTTCACAGCAAAGTAAATGTTTGGTCTCTTGTTCGTCAGGTACATCAAGGACCCAATCATCTGACGATACATAGAGACATCAACCGGCTCAGATGAAGCATCACATAGAAGCTTCAAATTCGATGCCATGGGTGTGGCCATGGCCTTGAAATCTATCATCCCGAATCTCTTCAGGATATCTACTGTGTACTTCCCTTGACCAAGGAAGATCCCACCTGAATTCTGCCACACCTCCATACCTAGGAAATAATGCATCATTCCCAAATCTTTCATATCGAACTCAGTAGCAAGCTTCTTCTTAGTATCTGCAATTAATCTGTCATCTCCTGTTACAAATAAGTCATCCACATACAGAAGTAGAAACGCAGGATTCCCTTCCTCAATCTTGTAGTAAAGGTTGGAATCCGCTTAACTCTTGGTAAAGCCCAAGCTGGATAGAAAGTTGACTATCCTACCAAGTTTTGCACATATATGACTCCCTATCATGTGCCTCAGAACCAAGTGTCTGCTCCACATATACTTCTTCTTCAACTACACCATTCAAGAAAGCTGTCTTTAAATCCATCTGATGTATCTTCCATTTAATCACTTTTATACTTCTCTATGCTGCCATCTACAACATGCTTGATCTTGTAGATCCTCTTGGAAGTCACTATAGACTCTCCTTCAGGTCTTGGTACTACATCCCAAACATCATTCTTCATGATGGATGGATCATGGCATTCTTCCATTTCTTCATCCTAGATCCTGGGAACTTCAATATCTTCAATAGATATCTTTGTTGCCGGAACAAATGTTGTAGTCCTTCTTTTGTAGGTTAAGGTATACGGTCTTTCCTACAAAACAAGTTAAATTGGATGATTAGAAACATAGCATAATTTTCAAAACAAGGAAATATGTCATACAGTCATGCAATTATCTTAGCCAATGCTTCAATACAACATTTATCCATATTCCATAACTTTCTAGATGCCTTCCAGTCTCCACCAGAACATTGTTAAGAGTTTGCATAGCTCCCAACATGTCAGCAAAGCGGTTTCATTCTAGATAAGTAGCAATGGAATGCTGTACAGGGCCATAGGCCTACTTACCCATCAAATGCATATTAGTAGTAAGCTGTTCATTAATGCAATCATTCTAATATGCATAATACACATCCTAAATCTAGGAACATAAGCATATACATCATTGAACAATATTATTTAAATAAACAAATAATTAAAATACTTATCTTTGTTTGTTTGTTGGGTGGACTCCCTCTGAGTCTTTGATTCCTTGCAGGAGCTGCTGCAGTCCAAATCTGAAGTAGCTTCTTCTACACCTTTCTATTGTGAAATGAAGAGAGATGGTCAACTCCCTCTGAATGTTTGCATCCTCGCAGAAACCACTGGAGTGTGCTCCCTCTTGATCTTTGCTTCCTGGATTACATGTTCTTGAATTCATTCTCAATCCCTATGCATGCTTATTAGTATCATCATTGTGTTATCCTCGAGGTCTCATTCATAATCAAACATTCATTAGTATAATCTTAACATTATCAAAACACAATAATCTCAAGAGATGTATAGTCAGGATCATTTCAAATAGAAATAATAAGCATTCTTATGGTTAGTCATAAACATAATATACCTAAACCCGTGATTACTCAAGCCTATGACTCTTCTGGTTAGTCATATCGCCAACTAAGGTAAGAAACATAATATGCATAATCCCTAGGTTACTCAACCTTGTAACTTCAAGAGTAATCATTATCAATCATACAAAAGTATATGATAACAAAAACATACCAGGTCATCATATTTGCTAGTTATGTCTAGCAATGTGTTCTTGTTCTCTTCAATGACCTGCATAACTCATTAGTTAACCTTTGCAAAAACAAATTATACATACCTCTATGTGATCCATGACTATGGATGAATATTTGTCTTCATAGCATGTTCAGGTTGTCCCTTTAATTTGTACAATCCTCCCTCTTGCTCTCCAAACACTACTGCATCATCTATGGTCTTTCCCTTTGGCCACATTAGAACTTGGCCATCCACAAATGTAACCCTCATACCTTTTGCATCCAATGCAGCGATGGAGAGTAAGTTCTTATTGAGCCCAGGTACATAAAGGACTTCTTTCATCTTCAAAGATTTTCCAGAATCTAGGTTGTAGGAGGCTTCACCACTTCCTTTGATTGGGTATTGATAATCATCCCCAAGTTTCACCTTATGGGGTGATTCATGTTCAGATAGGTTTACAAAAGATTCCTTAAACCCAGTCATGTGTTTGGAAGCCCCACTGTCAATTAACCAATCATTACAACCATGGGAGATTGTACCTGTTAGAGTAGAGATTAGAACATACTCTTCTTCACTTGATGAGTCATCATTACTATCATCACTTTCTGCCCTAGCCTTCTTCTTTGGAGGTTCATCATCTTCGGCAGCATGCGCATGGTACCTTCTTTTGATACCCTTCTTCTTCTTGCTGGAGTTGTTGTGGTTGTCCCTTTTGTTCTTGGGACATTCTGAAGCAAAGTGACCCTTCTCATTACAAGTGAAACACCTTAGATTTTTCTTGTCTTTGTGATAATGATGAGAATATTTCTTCTTGTGACGGGATGGCTCCCTCTTGAACTTGCACTTCTTAGTGTGAGCTATTAGAGATTGATCTTCATTCCCCATATTCTCTTCTCTTGCCACAAGCCTTGCTTCTTCTTGAGAACATTCCTCCCACAATCTGCTGAAGGAGATTAATTTCTTTCTGGCACAGATCTCCTGGATAAAAGAGTCCCATTACCTAGGTAGGCCATTTAAAGTGGTCATAACAATTTCACCATTCTCCACCATTTCATCTACAGCTTCAAGTTGTTCGTTGATCTGAGAGACCTTGGAGAAATAGGATTGAATGGTTTCTCCATTCGACATCTTGACCCCTTTCAATTGATTCTGCAGGGTCATCTCCCGATTTATGTTCTTCCCTTCAAATAGCTTGGTCAAAGAGTCAAACATAGCCTTGGATGTCTTTAGAGAAGACACATGGGGTATGAGATGGTCTTTGATAGAATCAGCAATGATTCTCTTTTCCTTGACCAAGTTCTTTTTATGCAATACCTTAGCCTCTTCATCCTCTGGGATAGGGATGTCTTCTTTTAAATATGAGTCCAACTCATTCTCTTCCAGGATTAACCCAATCCTATACTTCCAAGCTCGGAAGTTATCAACCCCTTCAAGCTTATCCTCAAGCTTGGTGTGGCGAGACATCTTAAAGAGTACTTCAAATGGAAATAGAAAATATTTAGGTCTTACCACTTGAAATGCTGAAAACTAGATCTGGTCCCGGATTAGGGTTTATCGAAAAAACCCTAAAAATTCAAAATGTGAATTTCAACTTTTTGAAAGGATAGAAAGATGCGCCTTGATGAGCTAATCATCCCGGTGTATTCAGAATTTGAGATTAGCAAAGCTTTACTCTTCAAATTTGCCTTTTTGTCCTCTCAGGTTCACTGGGAGAGCCCTGAATTAGGGTTTGAGTTTCCCGGAGATCTACCTAGCCAAAAATCTCGATCCAAAGCTCTAAACTTCGATTTTTGCAAGGAGCTTCCAGCTATGTCTTCAGATTTCAAAAATTCCTATTTTTGTGGAAACCCTAATTTTTAGGGCCAAATCTGAAAATGCTAAGAATTGAATTCTGATTGGACAGATAGATTCTACTTGATGAGTAGAGTCAATCTACTATATTTCTTTTCCAAAATCTGTGGAGAGAAACTCAATAAACAAGAAACTCAAGTTTCTGTCACTGCAAAATGTCTTCTTCTCAGGTTAGCTCTGATACCATGTTAAATTTTGAGCATTAATTCACAATACTCTAGGATCTTCACTAAGAGAATAACATATGCAGTATATCAATGCATAACAATCACAATAAGCATGACAAGCATCATAAGAATCAAAAGCATGAGAGACAAGAGACACAGAGTTTCCGTGGGGAAAACCCCAAGGTGAAAAACCCCACAACTTCCTCAAAGATAGAGAGAGCAATAGCTCAACCAAAGTACAACCAAAATACACTGAGATAGTCTCCAAGTAGCAGATGATCCTCCTCCTCACTAGTGCACCACTTTCTGAGTGAGAGAAGTGTGAGTTTCCGAGTGATGCAAATAGAGATCTCCCGATCTCTATTTATACTTAACCTGTTTGCCCCAGTTACACTATGGGGCCGAGTTGTCTAGCTAGGTACATCCACAATATAATATATATTTCAGGGCCGACCCCACACATGGTGGTCTAATAACCCATCGGCAAGTACACACACTTGTGACACTTGTCAATACACATGATGACACTTCCTTATAGGGGAATAACACATCTCTTATAAGGGTACAATAAATATATATAAAATACATAGATGAAATACATTCCGAAGTTACATATACATCAACAGAGATATATAGCTTACAGTTGTAAACTTTAGGTGAGTCACTTTATAAGTACCTTAGAAACTTTACACAAAACCTTTGAAGGCTAACTGAAAGTGCATTTTAAATTATACATGTACTATTGGATCTAATGTGTCACCCTTACCTGCAATCTGCGAAAAGGAAGGTTCAGATGCTTTAGCATGAATGCTAAGTAAGCCTCGGGGTACCTTTAGGACCCCTTTCATCATCAAAAGAAGAACAACTGTTAGCGCTTATAAACATTAATATTTGATTTAGTATTGACAAAAGTAATATAAAAATATAGTTGAGATAAGAAACACATTCAATAGCATCTAAATGTAGATTTAATTTCATCTTTTAACATGTCACAAAACAATACATTTATGATCATTACAAACATTTATTACAGCATGACAACATAGAAGCATTTATTATAATTCATCACAACTAGTATATGCATTAAATACTATGTTGAAAAATTTGAAATTTTTGTGAAATTTTGGGATGTTACATGTGGTATCAGAGCGCGAGTTCAGACTCTAGGCCTGAAATAGGCTCACGCACACAAAACAGAAAATAAAAACCAGAAAGTTTATGTTACTAACTTTTATTTTAATTTTGTTTATGTACAAAACAGTTTGACATTTAAATTGTAGGTATGGAAATACCAGAGGAATCAGCAGAGGACAAGTCTCCTCATAATGAGCATAATAATAATAATCTTGACTTAAAACTCAGAAATCAACCACTAGATTTATGGTTCAAATACTAGATTTTGAGAATGCTTAAAGATTGAATCTGTTAGACCATTTTCTTACCATGATTTTTCTTAGGGGTAATCATTCCTAATAACGCTATTTATGATATCTAACTCTTAATTTTCTTTCTAGTAAAAACAATAAACTATAATTTAACTATCACGAGAAATAAAAAAATCCATGCTTAATAAATCCAAAAATCATTTAACCAAAATTTATTTTACCCTTAGAAAATTTATAATAAAGAAGTAACATTGTCCATAATGCAATTCTACATGAATTTTATTTTTGTAACTATTGTTGGACTTTATATTTCTTCATTTATTCTCTATCTATGATCACAATTTGATAATAGCAATTACCAACTAGTAATCTAAAATTTATATACATCTTAGCCTTCTTAAAAATATTATTATTTCTATATAACATAACAAAAAGAAAAATTGTTTTCAAAACAACCAGCATGTAGTGTTAAAATCCTTCTATGTTAAATGCTCCTAAATTTACCAAACAATGATATGTATATATATATATATCCTGTAAAGTAACACGAGTTTTGTCTAGGAATAACAAATAAAATGACACTGTTATTAATATGAACATTACAGGAGAAAAAGAGTTATTTGTGCATATTTCCTGAAAACAAGTTGGATATTGCCACGAACCACCCAACCTTGGATGTCCAACAACTCATAAACTGTGATTCTGTTGTTGATCGCCCCCAAGTCAAGTCACAGTTCCTCTAGGACTAGACTATTAGGGTTTAAATTTTTATATTCTCAGACTCGGGATAATATACAAACCCAAAACTTGCATCATTGCACCATATTGGTACCTTAACAACTAAATAGTTTGTTACTATACCATCTGTAAACTCCTACTTTAAGTATCGAGACAATAAACTCATCTCCTATCTCAACATAGTTAGTAATATAGTAATTTCTAGTGCAATCCAACTCTGATCTTTAATTTAGTTTTATATGAGAGTTATGATAATGTGTTAATAAAATTGTTTATTGATTATGGCAAGTAACCCTCTGCATAACATTTCCTTCGGCTATGGGAACCGAGGGTTATAACTTGGTGTAGCCTCTTTCATGGGTAATGAATCCTTTTATCCTTTTACTTCAAGCACATTTTGCGTTTTTTTACCCTAGTCTTGTTTCCATTACTGACCCAAAAACTATATTGCATGGTTGATGGATAACTAAACAAAACAATATGGGTGCGACCCTTCTAGTATGATTTCTGACAATGTATTGAGTTTAGGTTTTTACAAGAGGTCGTCCTCCATGCTCTTGCTCTATGCAAATAGGGTTGTACTACCCTTTACTTATAATTTGTATTTATTGATACATTATGGTTTAATGCACAAACAGTAATATTCAGCTTTGAGCTGAGGGTTGTACAAAATTTTGCTGATATATATTCATATGTATGGCTGCATTATAAATTCATAAAATCTTATTTCTGTCAAGGGTTTTGACCATGGGTTAGTTTTATTTCCTCGATTTATCTTAATATATAGGGGTATATTTAGATCCATCATTCCACGTTTACGTCAATGCTTTCCAGGAATCTGTTATGAACAAGTGTGAAGCCATCGATCCTTCTTTTGTGCTGAAAACATATCAGCCCACTTTGTTTCCAATGTTTGCTATTAATTGAACATACTGAAAAATTAGCACAAGGTGTGAAAGGTGCTCCCATCCGTTACTGCAATGGTGGCATCCACCCCATCGAGTGTCCATAGATTTGGATGCATCCATTTAGATTCCATGATGGCCCATGGCTAGTGTTGAATATGGGATCTTTGCATAATATTCTAGTGTGTAATATCCCTACCTTACCTAAATAAATATTGGCTTCAATGTAAATATTGTGTATATGCAATGTCTTTTTTCCCTAGTGTGGAGCTCAAGGCCAAGGCCCCAGTAGTGGATGCTTAAGGTTTGTTTGCATAGGCAAGTATTTGACATTTGAACTATTCATGTGCTACTAAGCCATGAGATATTGTAGTTGATGTAAATATTTAATATTGAAATGAAATACTAAGGAAATTGGCTAAGTGATACAACTAATTGGAAGGGGCTATGGTATCCACTAGGGGGAGGTGAGGGGGTTATGGGATGGGAACCCATGCCACCACTTGTCCAAGAGAAAGTGATTTGATTCCCCATACTGACATGGAATTCGGTTACATAAGGTGGGGAAAGAAGGTCAGTTGAGGAAGGGAATTAGGGAATAAAATGGTCCTGAGATCTGGGAGGTAAGGTTCTTCCCATTCGCCTTGGAATCCATTCCATCATCTAAGAATCCGAAAATCCTATTTTCTATGCGAATGTTGACCCAAAATTTCATGGAGCACGAGTTACAGAGCCCAGTCGTAAAATAAAGAAGGAAAACACGATTCTGTGTAAAACCAAAAGTACAGAGTCAAATTCCATGGAAAACCCTGTGTGGATGCATTGCTTGTTGATAAATTCCTTATAAGCAAACCATAAACTGATTACAGAGCATTAACAGCTTGAGGAAGTCATGAGAAGATTGGAATCGGTGTGCAGAGAGTCAAGTTGTGGGACAGAGCTTAGTTCGCAACCCTGTGAAAATCTTGACTTGTTTAACAGAGACAGAAGGTCATATTTGGGGTTAGGTTGCTTGATAAACCAATGAAGGCTCAAAATACCATAGAACTAGTAGCTAGACCTTTCTATGTCCACCCTTAATAGTACTGGAAGGGAAGGGACCTTGAGGGACTGTGCAACATAGAAGAGGGTCTTCTTTGTGTTGGTTTAGGTAGGTAATGTGGGTGCCATGTCTACTGCATTTTGAGACGTATGTATCCCTATGGTTTATATCACTAGCTTAGCACCATTCTCCATGTTGCCATTGTATGCTTGAAAAACCCAACTGAAGGTTTGCTTAGCATTTAAGTGGACCTTGATTGTTAGAGAGCCTAGTTAGCCCTCCTTAGTGGATACCCAGCCCAGCTCGGGGGTGGTATCTCGGATGAAAGAGTATAGGCTGGACAGAGACCTAAGGTTGGGTGGAAGATTTCTCTCGCTAGCCAGTTGCTTGGACAACTTCAAGATCCAGAGATAAGTGTTTCTGTGGAGTGAATGTTGATGTTTCATGTGCTATGTTATGCTTGTTTTGTTCAAGTTATTGAGTGAATGTTTATATGAATGTGAACAATAAGTACACTATGTATAATCCTAAGTAGAAGGCTAATTTCATGTTGGATGCCTCATTCACTTACATGAGTTTAATGCATTATAAATCTTGCATGTGGTAGATGTATTGGTTGGGCCTAGCTTCATGCACCTTATGTATTATTATGCTTGTCATTCCCTAGATTAATGAATGGGTGGTTTCATGAACTTGCTCATTAGAGAGATAAGTATGGGTATGAGGTTGAATACATGATTGAATGTATGTTGGAATACTTCATTGTTTACATGAATGATATGCATGGCTAACCCCTGTAGGTGGTTGATATGTTAACTAGCTTAGTTCATTAGATGTGTTTATGATTCATTGTCTTCACACTTCAAAGGGATGGTTTGAACTCACCTGGAATTGGGAAGAAAGAGGATAACCAATAAGGTGTTCCATAAACTCTCTATGGGTCAGGTGGAAGGGGAGAAGTCATGGAAGGAAGGAGGAAGAACCCTTGCAGAAGGATAAGTCGATTAGGTGGGGTTGTGAACATAAATTCAGTGGAAAAATTGGCATAGTTGGAGTGCTCAGATGGGGTGGGGATTAAACCGTTGGATAGATATATCCAAGAGATTTCAAATGGTACCAACCTTGTCCCATTTGGACTAAGGATGAGAGAGTTATTCCCTTCGGATGTTTTCCCTAGAAAGTTTGCAGGAGCAGAGGAGGTGCTTCCGCAATTCTGCATCCGCAATGCGGAATGCGGATTGTTGGCATTGGAAAATAACGTTGTATTTGTACTTCTGCATTTCCAAGTTCTGCAATACGGAATTGCGGAATGCGGAAGGGGGGCAAAATTTTGGGAATTGGAAATGCACTTCCGCATTCCCGCATTCCGCAATGCAGATTGCGGAATGCGGAAAGAGGAATTTTCCGGATGTTGAATGTGGGCTTCCACATTCCCACATTCCGCAATGCAGATTGTGGGATACGGAAAGAGAAACTGTCAGAAGGATTGTTTTGTGGATTCTGCATTCTGAATCCCGCAATGCGGATTGCATATTTTAGAATGCGGATTGCGGATCAACAACCATTGCGGTTGTGTGTAAAATAGATGAATTTGGAAGAAAAAAAGAGAATAGAAGGGTCTCCCATGGCCTCTGAAGGCCACCAGGGAGGTAAGGGGATGTTACATAGTGGGAAAAAGTGAATCTCAATCTTTCTTATACTAATATTATTTAGTTCTTTTTCTTAATGTTTTTATTTGTTGAAAATGATATTTCTTTGGATTTGACTAAATTATATATACGTTTCTCTTTAGTTTCAAACATATAATATCCAATTAAAAAGAACATATTCTCAATTGTTAAGTTCAGAATGAAAACTCCCTCTTCAGTTAACCAAAGTTCACCAAAAGAAAGATACACAAGATAATTTCTTTGCACATTAATTTCTAGGGAGGCATATACCTACATTGTTTACATAAAGGACTATCATAGATTTCTTAACAAATTATTAAAATCCTTAAGGTAACCTCATTTTATTACCACACATAATTAGTTAAACAATAGGAATACAATAATACCTTGACCAGGCAATAAAATTCTTCATATGATGATCCATGGCCATTATGATCACTTAACTTCCAATCTTAGCTTTCATCATTTCCAACACAATTCCTATTTAGTTGTACACATTTTTATTGTACACACTAACATTATGTAAGTAACATCAATTGTCTAGATATATACTTGCATACATTTTATAAAGATAACCACATATATCATCATTATGTAACTCTCATATGCCAAAGTACAAGTATGCTTACATTAACACATATTAGTATCACAATCAATATCTCACAACATCCACATACAAGAATGAAATAGATTATCAAGGTAACCATGTATACAACGTATACTTCTATCGCATAACTCTCGATCACCTAAAAAGTATAACTCTTTCATAACAACAACTCATAGTATTTTCACATCAATAGAAAAGATCGTCGGGATAAAAATTGTATAAAGTGGACAACATACATTAACATCATATACACCTTATCAACTAATTAAAATATACATGTGTACTCTTTAAGTAAATCACAACCATTGTCATTTTGGCACAGCTTGATGAAGAACAGTTTTGGAAACTGTGTAGTTCGGGCTGCAAAGTCAGATGGCACAATTTTGTGGTTTGCGCAGTTCGGATTGTGTAGTCAAAGATGTGAAGTTATGCTGATGCATAGTGCCATCACAACAACTATTTTGGATAGAGAGTATAAGGGAAGTTCGGGCTATGAAAGCGACCTGTTTTGGGTAAGCGACACCAGGATTCCCGGTAGTTGGGTAGGGAGAAGATTGGAGATAAAGGAAAGCGACCTCCCACAGAGAGTGGCGGAAAACAGTTAGAGGCTAAGCCATGGGTAGACAGTGGAAGCAAGGATAAAGGGAAGGAAAGTGACAGGCCACGATGCAGTTGTAACCATTTTATGATGACTGCGGCTGTCAGAAGGTCATGTGAGCCACGAGTGGCCCAACAAGGGTGCCTGAAGCGAGTGGAGCAAGCTGTCGACGGTGACAGGAAGGGTGGCGAGTAACTACAACAGTTTTGGGTAAAATTAGCATGTTGGCCCGCCATGATTGTAACAGATGTGACCTAAGGGCACAGTCTATAAAATGGCACTTTTTGTAAGTGAAAGGATTAATTAATCTCTATTTTTGTGATATAGAATATTGATCTCTGTGGAGAGACTTATTGTAAGAAGCTCTCCAGCTATGTGCGTAGTGACATACTGAGAGAGAAGAGAGTCTGCAGCTATGTGCGTAGACTGGAACTATTCAAACCCTTCCCATTGATAATATAATCAATAGTTCCTGTGGACGTAGCTCCCATCCTGGGGGTGAACCACGTTAAATTATTTGTTATGTGATTGATTATGCATTATATCTATGTATTTGCTTATATGAATGGTTAAGATCTTGTTTATGAATGCATGTGTTCTTGCTTTTATATGTATTCGCCATAAGGAGAAAAGATGGGGATAATATGTTAAGTAACAATATGTGTGAATGAATGTCGAATGCACCAATATTTCTAAGTCAGGTGAATGCATAAGTTAATCAGGTAAACACTTAGACATCGAAGTCTATATAGTGCATTTCCCTGAGCGCAGCACCGGAAGTGCACAGTTACAGTGTTGTTGTTATAGTGTATAAGTTAGCAAGGCTTGCAATCTATTATGTTGTTGAATGCATAACTTACACTAAGTAAAGTCCACTGAAGTGGTTAAGTACCAAAGAGGGAGCGCAGTCTCAGTTGCGTTGTCCTATTGTCAAAGAGTCGTTCCGATCCATGCAGTTCGTGGATGCGCTAGTGTATAAGTGTTAACCGTGAAGAAGGTGAAGTTCGCGTAGTCCCCAGTTCGCAGCACAAGTCCTGTAGCACACTGCTAGCCAGTCTGTTAAGCACTCATCACCTGGTTTTGGAAACCTGATTCTGCAACCTCCCCATTACTTCACCTCGGGTGAGACCTTAGTCTGTTCACATACTGTTTCCGAAAGGGCCGGTGAAAAGTGGGTTTTGTTGATTCCATGAACTGTGCAGAACCTGGGTCTTTCTAGACAACCTCAAGAAAAATATATGCAACCAACAAATGGTTTCGTTTCCATGGTTGAACTGGTGATGATTACCAAAAATTGGCATCCAGACAAGAAATAAATATGGAACTGGGTGGACAAGACAGAAAGAGATTTTTCCAGAAAGGAGAATAGACATCCACGTCTATTTGACGTACAATGGTTAAACAAGTATTTGTGGGCAGACATCCATGAAATTTTCATCGCAACCTTACGAAATGAGTTGCATGAATGGTTATCAAGACTCACAGAGCAAAAGGATTGTTTCCAGGAAGGAGCACCTACCAAGTGGAACCCAGAGCTTATTTAGAGGCTTAAAGAAGTAGATAGTCCACTCTCACGAGCAGTCAACTTTTCAGTTGACAGTATTCTAGAAGGCTTCATGATAGAGTTCGTTGTGGACATGTTGAAGTCCTACAGCGTAGCAGAGGCTGAATTCTTCAAAGGTTTCAGAGGTAAGTACCTCAACAATCTGAGTTTATATATCAAAATGCTTTTAGCTAAGAAAGGAGTTTTAAGAATGCAGTGAGATTCATAGTTTCTTTGAGTTTGTAATGGTATATAACACATTCAGTGATTCTGACGAAGATACACACAATTTGAGAAGTGGAAAAAGATATAAGTATACCACCAGAAAGAATCCTAAAGAACCTGAACTCCATGTAGAAACTGAGTTCCCAGTTGAGACTAATAACTAGATAGAACCTCTATCCATTACCTATCATCCCATTACACCTTAGAACCCCCCAGTTGTGAATACTACACCTCCTATTGTTCAGAATCCTCCAGTTGTTAATATTTCTAATCCTCAGAGCATCTATACCAGTAACACCGCAAGAGTGAGTACCCAAAACATTCCAACTTAGAAAATTCCATGTAGTACAATCCCGAACACCACTCAGACTACTACGTAGAACACTGTACCACCTAGAAGGAGAATGACTGAAGACATTAAACTGTCGATATTTAAAGGAACGGGTCTAGAAGACCCTGAGCGACATTGGTTTCTATGTGAAGCCGTGTGGAGTGTAAAGCACGTTCAGGATGATGTTGTTAACCATGCATAGCTCATCACTACATTCAGAGATAGAGCTTTAACTCGGTTCATGAAATATCATGTTGGACAGAATAGAACCTTACCAGATATTAAGGCTTCTCTCTTAAGAGAATTTAAGAAACCGAAATTTGAATCACAATTTATAACAGAGCTAAAAGAAATTAAACATAAAACAACTGAGTCAGTATGGGAATTTGAACAGAAGTTTAAAGCACTATTAGACCAAGTCATTTTCGACATTGCATCGCAACAACACCAAGAATGGTTCATAGCTACGTTGTTTTCCCATATTAGATTGTCATTGATGCAACAGAAGGTTGCATCGCAAACAAAAGCATTAGAGATTGTGATAAAGCTAGAAGCTTCACCGATATCAGAAACAAGTCAAGGATTGATCTAGATCCAAAACCAATTAGAAACCTTAACGTTACAACTCCAGGACATTAGGAAAGGAAAAGAAGTTAGAGAAGAGATCTGGTGTACAAAATGTAGAGCAGAGGGACATTCCAAAGAACACTGTCCAGTTTTTTAAGAATATATTGACTGTGGAGCACTAAACCCACTAAATCATCAGCAACAAGGGCCATGGTGTGAAATCTGTCGATGCAAACGACATCGACCAGGGGATTTCTATTTGATCCAGAAATATGTGAGAACACCTAAGAATCTTTATTGCAGTTTCTGTAAGTCAGTTGGACATGATGATTCCAACTTTCAAGCATATGACCTTATGATAGAAAGGAAGCACGATATTTACAGAGTTCAATAAGAAACAACACAAAACCATGAGAATGCGTAGTATGATCAAGGCACATATAGAGGCCTTGGTGGGTTCCACAGAAGAGGAATAAACAGCGGACAAGGACAAGGAAGAGGAAGAGGTAAGATGATTTGTTATAACTGCGCTCAACCTGGCCATCTTTCTAGAGACTGTACAAACGCTACTACTACATGTAGATATTATAAATATTTTGACCATGTTATTGAAGCATGTCCGATATTGCAACCAAAAATGCAAGAAAGAATACAAAAGCACTGCACCCAAATGTCCAGATGATGGCAGTAGAGAAAAGAGATCCAAACGTCAATGTTGTGATGCGCAGTGGAGCTGCGACTGGAAAGGATAAAGAACCAGAAGCTTCAACTTCTGGAGCGAAGCACACTAACCAGATACCTACTGATGGGAGCTGGATAAGAAAAGAAACGAGGAAAATAGCTGCTTTCGATCTGGCAAGAAATAAAGAAGTCTTTGGAGAGGCAAGGGAGACTTTCAAAGAACCAAAACCTATCAGTCCAAGAATCTGATTGCAAAGTGAAACAACGCATATAGAAGATATGCCAATAGTGTATGATCAAACGAGCACCGCAGCAGAAACATAAACTTTTGTTGCACAGTTTCTACGGAGCTATATGAAGCTTCTAAAGAGCGAAGATGCATTAGTAGAACTGCAAAAGCTACTAAGCCACTACGAACAATGAAGTTGCATGGATCATGTTCAGAGTGCAGTTCACCACATCAAAATCCACAAGAGAACAGGACGAGAAATGAGGCTAAGTGCACAAATCGAAGATTATGAGATGGATGAGATAATACTTGATCTAGGATCTGAAGTAAATGTCTTGAACAAGCAGACATGGGTACAGATGGGGAGACCAAAGTTGGCATGGTCACCTATACAGTTAAGACTAGCAAATCAACAGAAACTCAATTACCCTTTGGAAGGCTAGCCAATATTCATGTTGACATAGACGGTGTGCGAAGTCATGTAGACTTCGAAGTTATTGAAATTGTAGATGAGAGTCAACCTTATCCTGCACTATTGGGGATAGATTGGCCCATCGATAACCTCGCGATCATCGACTTGAAGAAAAAAAAATGATATTTGAAGGGGTAGATATCAGGGTCATCGTGCCCTTGGACCCTTTACAAGGACCAAGATACATTGAGCCGATCAAAGAAGAATGTAGAGGATTTCTATTTGATCCAGAAATATGTTGGACAGGATAGAACCTTACCAGATATTAAGGCTGCTCTCTTAAGAGAATTTAAAAAACTGAAATTTGAATCACAATGTATAACAAAGCTAAAAGAAATTAAACATAAAACAACTGAGTCAGTATGGGAATTTGACCAGAAGTTTAAAGCACTATTAGACCAAGTCAGTTTCGACATTGCACCGCAACAGCACCAGGAATGGTTCATAGCTGCATTGTTTTCCCATATCAGATTGTCATTGATGCAACAGAATGTTTCATCACAGACAAAAGCATTAGAGATCGTGATGAATCTAGAAGCTTCACCGATAGCAAAAACAAGTCAAGGAATGATCTAGATCCAAACTAGTTAGAAACCTTAACATTACAACTCCAGGACATTAAGAAAGGAAAATAAGTTAGAGAAGAGATCTGGTGTACAAAATGTAGAGCAGAGGGACATTCCAAAGAACACTGTCCATTGTTTAAAGAATATATTGACAGTGGAGCACTAAACCCACTAAATCATCAGCAACAAGGGCCATGGTGTGAAATATGTCGATGCAGAGGACATCGACCAGAGGATTTCTATTTGATCCAGAAATATGTGAGAACACCTAAGAATATTTATTGCAGTTTCTGTAAGTTAGTTGGACATGATGATTCCAACTTTCAAGCATATGACCTTATGATAGAAAGGAAGAACGACGTTTACAGAGTTCAATAAGAAACACCACAACATCATGATAATGCGTAGTCTGATCAAGGCACATATAGAGGCCATGGTGGGTTGCACGGAAGAAGAAGAAACACCAGACAGGGACAAGGAATACGAAGAGGTAAGATGATTTGCTATAACTACACTCAGCTTGGCCATCTTTCTAGAGACTGTACAAATGCTACTACTACATGTAGATATTGTAAATATTTTGACTATGTTATTGAAGCATGTCTGATATTGCAAGAAAAAATGCAAGAAAGAAGACAAGAAGCACCGTACCCAAATGTCCAAATGATCGCAGCAGAGAAAAGAGATCCAAACGTGAATGTTGTGATGCGCAGTGGAGCTGCGACTGGAAAGGATAAAGAACCAGAAGCTTCAACTTCTGGAGAGAACCACACTAGCCTGATACCTATTGATGGGATCTGGATAAGAAAAGAAACGAGGAAAATAGTTGCTTTCGATCTGGTAAGAAATAAATAAGTCTTTGAAGAGGCAAGGGAGACTTTCAAAGAACCAGCACCTATCAGTCCAAGAATATCGTTGCAAAGTGAAACAACGCATATAGAAGATATGCCAGCAGTGTATGATCAAACGAGCACTGCAGCAGAAACATAAACTTTTGTTGCACAGTTTCTACGGAGCTGTATGAAGCTTGTAAAGAGCGAAGATGCATTAGTAGAACTGCAAAATTTATTAATCCACTACAAACAATGAAGTTGCATGGATCATGTTCAGAGTGCAGTTCACCACATCAAAATCCACAAGAGAACAAGACGAGAAATGAGGCTAAGTGCACAAATCGAAGATTATGAGATGGATGAGATAATACTTAATCTAGGATCTGAAGTAAATGTCTTGAACAAGAAGACATGGGTATAGATGGGGAGACCAAAGTTGTCCTGGTCACCTATATAGTTAAGACTAGCAAATGAGTAGAAACTCAATTACCCTTTGGAAGGCTAGCCAATATTCCTATTGACATCGACGGTGTGCAAAGTCATGCATACTTCGAGGTTATTGAAATTGTAGATGACAGTCAACCTTATCCTGCACTATTGGGGATAGATTGGGCCGTCGATAACCTCGCAATCATTGACTTGAAGAAAAAACAAATGATATTTGAAGGGGTAGATATTAGGTTCATCGCGCCCTTGGACCCTTTACAAGGATCGAGATACATTGAGCCAATCAAAGAAGAATGTAGAGCTCATGACCTTCATCACATCTATAAGATGACAACTAACCACGTCGACTACATCAATCTTACAGCTGATGGATAGCTTAGTTGGCGATGTGATAGTTCTTGCGTATCAGACTTCGATGCAGGATTGGAGAATTGGCAAAGCATATTGCATGAAGTATCTGCAAGATGATGCGTGCAACTCACAATATCATTGTGTTGGATTGGAACTGAGGTAAGTCCAATCCCCACTTATGATGGTTCAACTAACGTCTATACATTTTTGCAAGAATATACTGTATCAATTTCAGCTGAACATCGCATACTAGCAATGGATATGGCACTACGCACTACACCTGCCAGATGGTGGGCCGCGCATAAGGAGACTTTGACCACATGGGATCAGTGCAAACATATGATGAAAATCATATTCGCAGAGAAAGCTGCGCTGACCATGGAAAGGTACAATGGACAAACATATCCGAGGGATCACATAGAGACTTGTTCACAAGCATGGACAAAAAGGCCACAGACAAAATGGGTTCATCTGTTTGTGCATACACTAGAGTAGATTCTAAAGAATTGGTACACAGACGTCGAGCTTCACAGAGGAACCACAGATTGGTCTATGTTGACTGCTAACTTCCAAAGAACCTTCATCTTTGAAGATGACTATATAAGCATAAACGAAGCTTTGCAGGTCATCAAAGAAAGAATATTCAGAGAAGAATGCCCAAGTACAAACAAGGCATTAGAGGCAATCAAAGACAAGATAATTCAAGATGTAAAAGTACCTATGAACCTACAGCCAGAATGGCCAAGAAAAATAGAACATGCCCTTGAATGTTATAATAGATGGAGAAGATACAGAGGAAAGTGATGAGGAGGATCCACGCAATGTTAATATTCCAGAGTCAGAAGGAGCGAACGATGTAGAGGGATCTCAATTATAAATTCCAGATATGAGAATCCCTTTCAAGACAAATAAAGTGAACATTGGCACAAGTGAAGAGCCGAAGTTCACATCCATTGGATATTACTGGGATGATGAAATGGTCGCGCAGATCGTAGACCTTCTGCATGAATATCAGGATTTATTTCCAACGAAGATCGCTGAAATGAAAGGCACTTTGGGCGACTTGAGGGTGATGAAGATACCTCTCAATCCAGGCACGAAACCTATTAGACATAGGCCTTATAGACTGAATCCTAGATACAAAGAAAGAGTTAAGGCAGAACTAGACAATGTGCTTGATGCAGGGATCATTGAGCTAGTTGAAGAATCAGAATGGATAAGTCCTATGTTTATCCAGGACAAGAAGACAAAAGGAGAAATAAGAATCTGTGTAGATCTGAGGAAGATTAATGATGCTTCGCTACATGACCCATTTCCTACTCCATTTACAGATGAAGTATTGGACAATGTCGGAGGAAATGAAGCATATTCTTTCATTGATGGATTTTTCGGTTACCATCAAATCAGGATTGATGAATCAGATAGGCATAAGACCAAATTTGATACTGAATGGGGATCATATCAGTATACAGTTATGCCATTTGGATTAAAGAATGCACCTACCATCTTTTCCAAAGTAGTTGTTGCAGCATTCAAAGACTTTATTCATAAGTTCTTAGAAGTCTATTTTGATGATTGGACTGTCTTTGGTTTGCTAAAGAACCATTATGAGAACCTAAGAATGATGTTAGCAAAATGCAGACAACATCAAATTTCTTTGAATTTAAAGAAATGTATCTTTTGTGTTCCCTGTGGAATTCTGTTGGGACACATTGTCTGTAAACATGGTTTGATGGTTGACCCTGCGAAGATCACAGTTATTGTGAACCTTCCAATGCCGAATTTAGTTAAGCAACTTCGCACCACGTTGGGACATCCTGGAAATTACAGAAAATTTATCAAGGGTTATGTGCAGATAACCATGAAAATGGAGAAGTTTCTAAAAAAGGAAGCGCAGTTCATCTGAAATGCAAAATGTGACAAGAGACTAGGCACATTAAAAGAGAAAATGGTAACTACGCCAATCCTTGTGTTTACATATTGGAGTAAGCCATTCCATGTACATGTTGATGCTTCATCTATAGCATTAGGAATTGTGCTAGCACAACTAGGAGAGGGAGGCATTGACCATCCCATTGCATTTTTGAGCAGAAATATCTCATTAACTGAAAAGAATTACACCACGACAGAAAGAGAGGGTCTAGCTATGGTGTATGCACTGCAAAAATTCAGGCACTATTTGTTGGGTGTGCACTTCTCAATGTTTACTGACCATTCCGCTTTGAAGTACTTGGTTAATAAAACAGTGTTAGGGGGGAGAATATGCAGATGGCTACTACTATTCCAAGAATATGACTATGAGATCATTGTTAAACCAGCCAGATTGAACCTAGGACCTGACCATCTCTCAAGGATTGAGTCAAGCGAAGAACCCACCAATCTCGAAGACAATCTACCTGACGCGCAGTTATTTGCAATATAGATTGTAGATGAATATTACAAGGATATTATAGACTTTTTGACTACAGGGTTGGCACCTACAGAGTTCACTATGGAGCAGAAGAAGCAGCTGGTAGTTAAATCCCCAGACTTCACTATCATAGCAGGTCAATTATACAAGTTGGGACTAGCTGAAGTGTTGCGCAAATGCATGTTAGAGCATGAGAAGCCATTTATTTTGGCTGAGGCACACTTAGGTGTCTCTGGAGATGACTACGCAGGAAGAGCTACTACGCATAAGATATTAAGAGCAGTACTATGGTGGCCTACAATCCACAAATACTCAAAGGAACATTGCCAGAGTTGCGATGTTAGCCAGAGAACAGGGAAGCCATCACGAAGAGATGAAATGTCGTTGAAACAACAGTTTACATTACAAGAATTTGACAAACAGGCTATTGATTCCATGGGACCTATTAACCCACCCGAAAAGAGGACTGGTGCGAGATACATTATCACCGTAACTAATTATCTCACCAGATGGGCAGAAGCTAAATTAGTGAAAGACTGTAGCGCAGTTACTGCCACGCAATTAATTTTTGAGAACGTCCTTACCAGATTTGGATGCCCAAATATTTTAATGAGTGATCAAGGGACCCACTTTTTAAACAAAACTATTGAATCCCTTACTGAGGAGTTCTACATCTACCATCAGAGAAGTACACCATACCATCCACAAGCCAATGGAACTGTTGAATCATTTAACAAAGTGTTGGAGAATGCGTTGACAAAAGTATGCGATATAAGTAGAAATGATTGGGATCTGCGCATTCAAGCTATATTATGGGCTTACAGAACGACTTGTAAGAAACTGACAGGCCATACACCTTTCAGATTGGTCTATGGATAGGAAGCTGTGATGCCTATGGAGTACATTGTACCAAGCTTAAGGATTGTTGCATTCACAGACATGGCAAATGAAGAAATGTTGAAATATTGTAACTTCTAAGTATATTATATTTGTACTTTATTATTCCGGAGATGTTTCATTCCTCCGTAGAGACCCTATTGTATATCCGGAGATTTTTATTCCAATGAGGAAGTGTGGTAACTAGGGCTATTAGATCTCCCATGTTAGGTCAGCCCTGAGTTAGCTGTTTAGGGGTTATTAGACTCTCTTGGGAAAGGTTGGCTCCATTAGGGTGAAAAGTCAGTTAGAACATGAGTATAAATAGAGGAGGTGTGTTCCTCATTTATCTCATTCATTCACTCACTTGTGTATTACACATAGGAGAGAGAGAGAGGTATGCATAGGAGGAGAAGGAGCTCTTGTTGAGGACTACATCTTGTATTAGGTTGATTATCTATATTGAGGAAAGCTTTGCTAGGTTTTCTACCCCATGAGGGTTTCCCAGGGTAAATCTTTGTCTATCTTGTGATTGTGTTTCTTTCAGTGATCTTGCTTGTTAAATTAGGCTAAACTTAACATGGTATCAGAGCTAGCCTAAATAGGACATCTTTCACAAGGTGAAAATACCTCTCTCTCCTCCTCTGGTGAAAATTAGGGTTTCTGCAAAAGTTGGAATTTTTGGAATCTAATTACATGGCTGGATAGCCCTCCTCAAAATCGAACTTTTGAGCCCTAGATCAAACTTTTTGAGTGGGTAGAACTCCGAGAAATTCAAACCCTAGTTTCGGTTTTGGACCAAAAAAACAGAAAACCAGAAAAACTTGTAAACCAGAAAAGTGCACACCTATGCACCAGTGAACAAGAAAAGCTACGAACCTGTGCACTAGTAAACCAAAAAAGTGAAGACCAAAAAACTAGAAATTCTGTTGCAGATCCAGAAGGTGAAAAGTTGAAGTTTCCAAAAACAGAGCACACCAATAACCTCAATTCAATCAAGCTCATCTCCTGGTAAGTACTATTCTATCTTTTGAAACTTCAATCTATGTGACCTCCTGGATAAGATGGCTCCAAGCACTAAGCTTGAAGACAAGCTAGAGGGTATAGATAATTTCTGAGCATGGAAATATAGGATTGGTCTCATTCTTGAAGAGAATGATCTTGCCCAATATATCAAAGATGAGGTTGCAGAACGTAAAGAAGATGAAGCCAAAGAGAAGCATAGGAAGGACTTGATTAGGGAAAAGAGAATCATTGCTGATTCTATCAAAGACCACTTGATTCCCCAAGTGGCATCCAAGAAGACTCCAAAGGAAATGTATGGTGCGCTAGGCAGGATGTATGAAGGAAGGAATATCAATAGAAAGATGAATTTGAGAACTCAATTGAAGAGTACAAAAATGAGTAAAGGAGAATCTATTCAAGATTACTTCACATGGGTCTCCTAGTTCAAGGAACAACTAGAAGCTATTGGAGACACTCTTGATGAAGATGAACTAGTCATGACTGCTCTCAATGGTCTCTCTAGACCTTGGGATTCATTCATTCAAACCATGTGTGCAAGAAAAGAAAGCATGAAGTTTGATGTGGTATGGGAGGATTACATTCAAGAAGAAGCCAGGGTTGCCAATAGAGAATCCTTGCTCAAAGAAGATGACCAAGCTTTAGCCACCCACACCAAAAGAAGGAGTCATTTCAATTCCAAGAAGAATGGCCACAAGGAATCTCATCCTCCTCACAAATTTAAAAAGAGAGGAGGATAAAGTTCAGAAAAAGATCTCTCCTCAGTTCAATGTTATAGTTGTCACAAACTAGGACACATTTCTAGAAATTGTCCTTCAAAGAAGAAGAAGAAAAATCTTCACAAAAGACATCAAGCACATTTGGCAGAAGATGATAGTGAAGAAGAGGAAGAGGAAAAGCCTCAAAAGAAAAGAACCAAAATAGAAAAAGAAGATGCGGAAGAATATGTTCTATTCTCTGCACTCTATGGGGATGTAACACCTGGAGAAGATACATGGCTCATTGATAGTGGTGCTTCAAAGCACATGACAGGACAAAAGAAGACTCTCTCAAGACTTGAAGAGAAGGCCTCTCCACAGAAGGTATCTCTAGGAGATAACTGTCAATATCCCATCAAAGGGATTGGTGAAGGAAGCTACAAGCTTGATTCTAGAACTGCATTGAAGATGAAGTAAATCCTTTATGTACCAGGTTTAAAGAAGAACTTACTTTCTATCTCAGCTTTAGATAAGAAAGGTTATAGGGTTGCATTCATAGATGGACAAGTACTCATGTGGTCCAAAGGAAAATCAATTGAGGATGCAATTGTTATTGGTGAAGAGGAAGGAGTTCTATACAAACTCAAGGGTCATATTAAAGATGCCCTTGTTCATGAAGCCACTAGCCCATGTGAGCTATGGCATAGGAGACTTGCTCACATTAACTACAAAGCACTACCTCATGTGAGCAAGGCAGTCATAAGACTACCAGATCTAAAGATTGACCATAATGGCACATGCAAAGGATGTGCAAAAGGGAAGAATATCAAGAATCCATTTCCAAAGAGTGAAACAAAGACTAAGAGTACTTTGGAATTGATTCATTCATATGTATGTGGACCAATTCCATCCACATCCTTGAGTGGGTATGAATATTACCTCACATTCATTGATGACTACTCAAGGAAGACTTGGATATATTTTTTGAAGGGAAAAGATGAAGTCTTTGGAAAATTCAAGGAATTCAAAGCCTTGATAGAAAACCATTCAGAAAAGAATATTAAGATACTCAGGACAAATAATGGTGGAGAATATACTTCAAAAGATTTTGAAGTCTCTTGTAAAGAAGCTGGAATCAAGAGGGAGCTAACCACTACCTATAATCCCCAACAAAATGGTGTTGCGGAGAGAAAGAATATAACCATTATGGAAGCAGTAAAAACAATGATACATGATCAAGATCTACCTATGTATTTATGGGCTGAAGCAGCTAGGACAACAGTCTATGTGCAGAATAGACTATCTCATAGTGCTCTTGATTTCAAGACCCCAGAAGAAGTGTTCACGGGAAAGAAGCCTGAGGTAAGTCACCTCAAGATATTTGGATGCCCAGTATACATTCACATTCCAAAAGAAAAGAGGACCAAGCTAGATCCTTCTGGGAAGAAAGGAATATTTGTTGGATATTGTGAAGCATCCAAAGGATTCAGAATATACATCCCAGGGTTCCATCATATGGAAATAAGTAGGGATGTAACATTTGATGAAGAGGCATCTCTCAAGAGATCTAGGAAGTGCCAGTATGAAGAAGTATATGAGGAAGATGCACCTTCCAGAACTACAGAAGCTACACCCACCCCTGAAGAGACAACACCTAAAGACCATGACATGATGGAACCACAAGAACCCCCTGTCATGAACATATCAAGGAAGAGAAAACCAGCATGGGCGAGAGACATTATTCTAGGAGCAAAAAATTATGGAGCTCCTGAAAGCTCTACTAGGGTGCATAAGAAACCAAAGACATTCTCCAACTATGTGGCCTTGATGTGTGATTTTGTAGATCAAGAAACCACTAGTTATGAAGAAGCATCTCATAAGAAAGAGTGGGTGGAGGCAATGACAGAGGAGTACCAGTTAATAATGAAGAATGATGTTTGGGATATAGTTCCCAAACCAAAGGACAAGAGTGTGGTATCCTCCAAATGGATATACAAGATAAAGCATGATGCGGATGGAAACATTGAAAAGCATAAGGCAAGGTTTGTGGCCAGAGGATTCTCTCAGAAAGAGGGAATTGACTATGAAGAAACATTTGCACCAGTTGCAAGGTACACTTCCATTAGAACTACCATGGCACTTGCATCCATGATGAAGTGGAAATTATACCAGATGGATGTAAAGACAGCCTTCCTGAATGGTATGATCGAGGAGGAAGTGTACATAGAACAACCACAAGGATTTGAGGTTGAAGATAGAAGAACCCACTATGCAAACTGAAGAAGGCTTTGTATGGGTTGAAGCAAGCTCCCAGAGCTTGGTATGGAAGAATTGACAGTTTCTTGACAAGCTTGGGCTTTACCAAGATTAAATCTCATCCTAATATTTATCTCAAAGTTATGGATGATGAACCTGTCATATTGTTGTTGTATGTGCATGATCTATTTCTGATTGGAAATGAAAAACAGATTATCGAGTGAAAGAAGAAGCTCTCTTCAGAATTTGAGATGAAAGATCTCGGATTGATGCACTAGTTCCTAGGTCTGGAAGTATGGCAGGGGTGGATTCCAACTTGAAGCTATTAGCTGATGATTCATCAGAGTTAGTGGATATGACTCTGTATAGACAAATTATTGGGTCATTGATGTATTTGACAAATACCAGACCAGATATATGCTTTTCCGTGAACACCTTGAGTTAGTATCTAGTGGAACCTAGATGAGTTCACCTGATAGATGCAAAGCATGTGACGAGGTACCTAAAGGGTACGATAGACTTTGGTCTATGTTATCTTGGAGATTGTGACTTCAGACTATATGGCTACATAGATGTTTATTGGGAAGGAAGTGTATCAGACAGGAAGAGCAAATTGGGAGGATGTTATTGTCTGGGATCTACCATGATCTCGTGGTTTAGCAAGAAGTAGTTGAGTGTGGCTCTCAGCACAGCTGAAGCAGAATATATTGCTGCTTGCTCTGCTAGTTGTGAAGCGATATGGCTTTGAAAGATGTTATTAGGATTATTTGACTTAGAGATGGACCCCACTGTGATCCTGTGTGACAACCATAGTTGTATCAAGATGACAGAGAATCTAGTGTTCCATGATAAGTCAAAGCACATAGAGATCCGATATTTTTATATATGGGATATGGTGCAGAAAGGAGCTATCAAGCTCAAGTATGTGAGTACTGACGAACAAGTTGCTGATATATTGACCAAACCTCTGTCTCGAGTAAAGTTTGAGTATTTCTGAGACAAGCTTGGTGTAGTTCAGAAGGACCCTCCTCGTAAGGGGGAGTGATGTGGTCGCTGATGATGAGATTGCCTGCATTGACAGTGAGGTCAATGATGTGGATACCTGTATTGGCGATACCGATGATGAGGTCGATGAATGGTCCTTAGACTTGGTATAAGTTGACAAGTGGATTGTATCATCCATGGACACATGTCCTAAAAGAGAGTCGTAGACATATGTCTTCGAGAAAGTAATCCCCAGTGGACGTGGTGGGGATTGCATCATCCCAGAACCTTTGGTTCAAAATGTACGTGATAGGACTGCATCGTCCCTAAACATTTAGGTCAAAATGTACGTGAGAGGATTGCATCATCCCTAAACATTTAGTTCAAAATGTACATGATAGGACTGCATCGTCCCTAAACATTTAGTTCAAAATGTATATGATAGGACTGCATCGTCCCTAAACGTTTAGTTCAAAATGTACGTTATAGGACTGCATCGTCCCTAGACAGTTGGTTCAAAATGTACGTGATAAATCCTAGATCTAATCTAGGTAACATCTTGGATTGGCTTTGTGGTGATAAATACTAGATCTAATCTAGGTCACATCCAGTATGAAAAAGGACTGGCTCTGTGGTGGTAAATCCTAGATCTAATCTAGGTCACATCCTGGATTGGCTCTGTGGTGATAAATCCTAGATCTGATCTAGGTCACATCCAGTATGAAAAAGGACTGGCTCTGTGGTGGTAAATCCTAGATCTAATCTAGGCCACATCCTGGATTGGCTCTGTGGTGATAAATCCTAGATTTAATCTTGGTCACATCCAATATGAAAAAGGACTGGCACTGTGGTTGGGATTGTATCGTCCCTAGACATGAGAGATGTCTTAAATTGAGAGAGGTTGATCATCCCGTAAGCAGATCAGGATTGTATCATCCTTGGACTTATGTCCTAAAGTGAGCGGGATTGATCATCCTATAATTGGATCATGTGTGTTGTAGAGATGACAATGTTGTTGATTGTGATGATCTAGATGACGATGCTATTGATCGTGATGATCTAGATGATGATGATGTTGATCGTGATGATCGTGATGATGATGTTGTTGATCGTGATGATCTAGATGACGATGTTGTTGATCGTGGTGATCTAGATGACGATGCTGTTGATCGTGATGATTGTGATGACGATGTTGTTGATCGTGATGATATAGATGACAATGTTGTTGATCGTGATGATCTAGATTATGATGTTGCTGATCGTGAGGATCCAGATGTTGATGTTGCTGTAGCTGTTCAAGTGTTGCAGAAGATGAAGACTCAATACTGATGATGCTAATGTTCCAGTATTGATTATATTCCAGTAACTGTTTGAGTTACCGATGATGATGTATTAAGAAAGCTTCTAATGATTTATAGATGTATCATGTATCATGTAGTCGATGACTCCTTGCTCTTGAAGATGTTGTTATAATATCCTTCTCGTTAAGGTGGAGTGTTGAAATATTGTAACTTCTAAGAATATTATATTTGTACTTTATTATTTCGGTGATGTTTCATTCCTCCGTAGAGACCCTATTGTATATCCGGAGATGTTTATTCCTCCGGGGAAGTGTGGTAACTAGGGTTATTAGATCTCCCATGTGAGGTCAGCCCTAAGTTAGCTATTTAGGGGTTATTAGAGACTCTTGGGAGAGGTCGGCCCCATTAGGGTGAAAAGTTAGTTAGAACATGAGTATAAATAGAGGAGGTGTGTTCCTCATTCATCTCATTCATTCACTCACTTGTGTATTGCGCATAGGAGAGAGAGAGGTCTGCATAGGAGGAGAAGGATCTCTTGTTGAGGACTACATCTTGTATTGGGTTGATTATCTATATTGAGAAAAGCTTTGCTGGGTTTTCTACCCCATGAGGGTTTACCAAGGTAAATCTTTGTCTATCTTGTGCTATCTTGTGATTGTGTTTCTTTCAGTGATCTTGCTTGTGAAATTAGGCTAAACTTACCAAGAAACATTGCAAGAAAGGCTTCTACACTTGGTTGGATTGGAAGAGGATCGCTTTATCGCAGGATTTCACCAGCAAGTGCAGAAGGACAGAGAAAAAGCATGGCATGATCGCCACATCAAGAATAAGTCCTTTCAGGTAGGTGACCTTGTCCTCCTGTATGATAGCAACTTCATGAAATTTCCTGGCAAATTTAAAATGCATTGGCTTGGCCTATATACTGTTGTGCATGTTACTAATGGTGGCGCAGTCAGTTAGCTACATTAGCTGGAGACAACCTACCAGGATTGGTTAATGGAAGTAGGATAAAATCCTATCGGGATAGTCCTACTTTGCAGAACACTTAGTGAAATATCTCTACGCAGAGCAAAAAGAAAAAAAGAAGAAGCAGAAATGCACAGTTGCGAAGTTCAAAAGGAAGCCGCGCAGGTCAAAAGAAACAGGATGGATGCAACGACCAGTATGAAGAAAAATAGCACCGCGTAGTTGTAAAGCTCAAAATGTACCTTTGCAGATCAAATGGGACATAAAAACTACAAAAAACGAGAACCTATGATGTGAGGCATGGGTTAGAAGCACAACTGCGAAGTTAAAATGGGAAAAGCAGACGTGCACAGAAGATCCATGCAAGAATATTTTGTCAGAACTGCCAGCACATCACGACAGAAAAAGATAACCGTCACAATTTTCGGTCGGTTAGTGGGTCGTTATCCAAAATGGAGGCACCGAAAAAATTGTGCATTAAAAGAAAATCTGGCTATTTGAGCATAATAAAGAGCGAAGTGACCGAGATCTCACTGAGACCTGGCTAAGAGGATTCATAATTAATCGTTGACTTAACTAATTTAACATCCTTGCAGCACCGACGCCTTTCAGCAATTAAGGAAACATCATTGACTTAGAGATAATGATTGGTCGACAAGACCGAGATCTCAGGGGAGATCTGGCAGAAGCACGAGACATTAACTATTCCAATAATGATTGATCGACACATTCCATACCGGCAGGATCTATAAATAGCCATCAGCCAAGCACTTGTGCGTTTTACCAAAAATTCTATGTCGTCTGTGTGTGAATTCAGAACTTTAACATCTAGAGAGCTGAGCATTCTGCAAGTGAATGAGTGAACGAGTCACCATTGACAAAGTGTTAAAGATATTCAAGCAGTCAGGGTGTAAGGGAGTCATGTCGACACCTGCCGAGAAGTCCATAGTGGAGAAAGGAACCTCATCCCGCAGCTCTGTAAGACATGCAGAGATGAAGAAATATAAGCACTAGGATACAAAGCAGGAAGAGCCAAAGGTAGCAAAGCCACAAACACCAGTCGTGACCCAAGAACAACCCATCCATCTCTTGCACGAATACATTCCACCTCAGCGAGATGATACACCAGTTATCGACCTTGAGAAAAATGTTGTTTATGAAATTTCGCTACTGCCCATATCCAGTCAGGTCAGGGTTGTAGGAGACCTTCTAGGGAAAGTGGAATACTGCAAGTTTGAAGACCACAACTTGCTCGAAGGAGGACAATCGAAGCTAAAGAAGTTCAAATAGTTTCAACTGGACCAATATATGCGTCACTAGGTTGATGAGCAATCTGGTGTTGAAACTCTATTTGTGCAAGATTGGCTGAAAGGGCTTGAAACATCCGGGTTGATTAACTTATAGTTCATCCCGCACTTCGAAAGGAGCCCAGAACTTAATGCAGTAGTGCGCACATTGCTTTCCCGTATACATGAAGGATATCTACGGTTGGACATAAGAGTTGATATAAATATCGATATGATATATTACATCACAATGCTTAATAAGAGAGGCAAAGACCCTGCAAAACCATTTGTAGGAAAAGGACAAGAAAAAGAGATTGCCTCCAAAATCATGGAATAATTTGGCGTGATCAGGTTTAAACGTGGCTTCCCTACAACCAATATCAAGGATGAAGCTACATGATTCACAGTTCAACTACTCGCAGGGAAGATACTGCACAAATGCTGACCACTAGAGGTGTTGGGTGCAACAATCCTACTCGCATCTAAGACGAAGAACAACACCTCTTACAACTAGGCGCAGCACTTGCTGAACGAGTTTCTGGATGATGTCCAAGAAACTTAGGACAAGGGAACTTCGTTCCACTACAATTGGTTATTAATACTAATTGCCTTCGTCGGGTGGAAAGAGCTGGTTGGCTACTAATGTGTTCTATTTCTCTCACGGCAATGCCGGGGAACACACTTCGCTAACTTATGGGAAAACGTGCAGTCCTCCAAGAAATGACAAATCAATGAAGTATTTTACACATATTACGAGCAATTGTCTGATGTGATTCGGCGAACACCACGAATCTCACAGCCGTTGACAGATGCATACAAAAGGAAACTGAGATTCATGGCTGATATACATAGAATGTACATTCAGCCCAGGGATGATACGAATATAGAGCTATGGTATCCAGGATTCTATCAGCTGGATGCTGAGAAAATCGAGCAGATGATAGAGGAATGGCCAACAGAATGGAAAGTGGACCAACCAGTTGAGGTCAAGTCCGACTCCAAGGAGGACAAAGATACAGATAAAGACAAGGATAAGGACAAAGTCACACCCACACCTATTGACGAGGAAGAAGGAGTTATGCAGGACAATCCAGAAGGCCAGGCGAGAGAGAAGAGAAAAGAAACTGTGAGCCCTTCATCCGGAATAGGCCAACATAAGAAGCAGAAGGCTAATAAGCCTAAATTGGTGCTGATACTGCACATAGACGATTGTGAAACCATTGCTACAAAGGTGCAGGAAATATGGGAAGAAACACATGCGGAGAAAGAGACAAAACAAGAAGAGATGCAGCTAAGCCTCCTTCAAGCGGTCGAAACAGTAAAAACAATGGTCGCGTAGCTTAGACAAGCCAGCAGGACTTGGTCTGAGAATCGAACTCAGAAGGAAAGATAGGTGGCTCAAGCAGGAAGAAGAGGCAATCCGCTAATTTGAGCGTGCACCCTTGGGTGGCGGATATTGAACCTGCTCACCTTATTTTTCCAAATGATAAGGTAGCTGAAGCAGCAAAGAACTTAGAACATTTTGACCTCAACATTGGGTCATTACCAATTGAGGACTTGAAAAATTTGCACATGCAGATTGTAGAGGACATTCACGAAAAAGGATCACCTCCTATGATCAGAATGTCCAGTTGTGGAAAAAACTCGACGAGCTGAAACAAGAATCAGCGCGGAACACTAGGGAATTGTTTGAGGCTCAAGAAAGGAACCGCAAACTCAAAGAAACAGTATCAATGGTGTGAGCCAAGATTGACAAGTGTGAAGAAGAAGCAAATGTTGAAGATACAATCATAATATTGGGGCCAAAGTGGAATCCCTTACCACAAAAATGATGGAAATGGAGATTTCCTATCAAGGGAAGATTGTAGACTTGGAGGCTAGACAACCAAGTACCCCACCGGATAAGAGCGCTCCAACTGAAGCGGTAAGGGCCATGTTAGACAACATTTCGACCGAGGTGGCAAAGTGTAAAAATTTGCTAGAAGAAGCAAATACAATGTTGGATGGATTGAATGAGGATCCAGAGCTTATGCAGTTGAAAGGGGATCTACAACAAAGGAAGAAGGCAATTGACGATGCAAACGTAGAAATGAAGACTTTGTTGGCGATTGAAATGATGCAAAATTTTAATGAGGTAAAAGAGATGCAAAAGGAGTTGACGGTGCTAAGGGAAAGAGAGGTTTTCACTTTAGCAAAGTTAGAACCCATAGAGGATGAAGGGATGGCACTAATGCAACAAATTGATTAGAATTTCGTTGAACTTCAAACAATAGAGGGCACACTGAAAGAACAAGCCCAAAAGTAGGTCTCGCAGGTGATGCTGGAGACAGTTAAGGAATTTGAGAACAAGGAACAGATAACGGTTGCGGTGCTCGCCGTTACTTTGCACACTTTCACTGCAAAACTAAGTACCTCCAAATAAGCACAGTCAAAGTTGGCCGATGAAAGTGGATCGAGGATGATCCACAAGTAAGTGTTAGGGGCCTGTTGGGCATAGCCTAAGTTGGCACAGCTTGATGAAAAACAGTTTTGGAAACTGCGTAGTTCGGGCTGCAAAGTTAGATGGCATAGTTTTGGGGTTTGCGCAGTTGAGATTGTGTAGTCAAAGATGCGAAGTTATGCTGATTGGCAGTGCCAATGCAACAACTCTTTTGGAAAAAGAGTGTAAAGGAAGGTCGAGCTATGAAAGCAACCTGTTTTGGGTAAGCGACTCCAGGCTTCCCGGCAGTTGGGTAAGGAGCAGAGTGGAGATAAAGGAAAGTGACCTGCCAGAGAGAGTGGCAGGAAACGGTTAAAGGCTAAGCCATGGGTAGACGGCGGCAGCAAGGCTAAAGGGACAGAAAGTGATAAACCACGATGCTGTTGTAACCATTTTATGATGACTGCGGTTGTCAGAAGGTCGTGTGAGCCACGAGTGGCCCAACAAGGGGGCCTGAAGCGAGTGGAGAAAGCTGTCGATGGCAATAGGAAGGGTGGCGAGTAACTACACCATTTTTGGGTAACCTTAGGGTTTTGGCCCGCCATGATTGTAATAAACGTGACCTAAGGGCATAGTCTATAAAAGAGCACTTTTTGTAAGTGAAAGGGTTAATTAATCTCTGTTTTTGTGATAAAGAATATTGATCTTTGTGGAGAGACTTATTGTAAGAGGCTCTGCAGTTGTGTGCGCAGTGACCTACTGAGAGAGAAGAGAGTTTGCAGTTGTGTGCGCAGACTGGAACTGTTGAAACCCTTCCCATTGATAATATAATCAATAGTTCCTGCGGATGTAGCTCCCATCCTAGGGGTGAACCATGTTAAATTTTGTGTTATGTGATTGATTATGCATTATATCTGTGTATTTACTTGTATGAATGGTTACGATCGTGTTTATGAATGCATGTGTTCTTGCTTTTATATGTCTTCGCCATAAGGATAAAAGATGCGGATAATATGTTAATTAACAACATGTGTGAATGAATGTCAAATGCACCAATATTTCTAAGTCAGATGAATGCATAAGTTAATCGGGTAAACACTTAGCCAACGAAGTCTATATAGTGCGATTCCTTGATCGCGACACCAAAAGTGCGCAGTTACAGTGTTGTTGTTATAGTGTATAAGTTAGCAAGGCTTGCAATCCATTATGTTGTTGAATGCATAACTTACACTAAGTAAAGTCCATTGAAGTGGTTAAGTACCAAAGAGAGAGTGCAGTCTCAGTTGCACTGTCCTATTGTCGAAGAGTCGTTCCGAGCTGCGTAGTCCATGGATGATGCGCTAGTGTATAAGTGTTAACCGTGAAGAAGGTGAACTTCGTGCAGTCCCCAGTTCGTAGCCCGAGTCATGTAGCACGCTACTCGCCAGTCTGTTAAGCACTCATCACCTGGTTGTGGAAACCTGATTCTAGAACCTCCCCATTACTTCACCTCGGGTGAGACCTCAGTCTGCTCGTAGACTGTTGCTGAAAGGGCCGGTGAAAAGGAGGTTTTGTTGGTTCCCTAAACCACGCAGAACCTAGGTATTTCTAGAAAACCTCAAGAACAATATAAGCAATCAACACAAGCATAGGTATAAGCGTGCTCCATTTGTCACACACTAGTATTATAATCAATATCCCATAACATTCATATACAAGAATGAAATTGATTAACAAGGGGACATCATGACAATTACCTTCCTTATAAACTTGACATCTTCAAATAACAATATAATAATGAGGAATACTCATCTGAGGAAAGTACACTAAGGCGACAGAAGGTTTGACTGCGACTTTCCTCCCAACCAAATTGGCTATCTGTCTGATGTATATTTCTGCCATCGAGAGGCCACCCCCGGGATGGCAATGAATCGACTAGGGTAGAGATTATATTATCAAGGGAATTCTTATTCTCGTATAACATAAGACACCATTTTTCTTTAATGATTCATGGATATTACTCAAAAACAAAACATGGTCAAACCCTTCCTCCACCACTTACACCCACTAAGTAGATTTAGGATTATCCCTAAGGGTGACATCCCTTATTGGACTTATACATAAATATAAATATAATGTCTTTAATTTCCTTTGACACTATTATTGAATAAAAGTTAACATCATACCATCTTAGTACAAATTAATGCATATGTTTACTCTTTACCATCTTAACACTATAACCTTCTAAATCAAGATTTACGTTCTTACTAATTTGGGAACATAGGAGGATATTGCAACACCTTTTAAAGGTAAAATATATAATTATATCTATATATATATTTAAACAAACAAAAAGCAATATTGAATACAAATTAACCTTATACATAATATGTATTTTTACTATTTACCATCTTAACACTATGACCTTCTAAATCAAGGCTTATGTTCTTATTAACTTGGAAAAATAGGAGGATATTGCAGCACCTTTTAAAGGTAAAATATATAATTATATTTATATATTCAAACCAACAAAAAAAAATATTGAATACAAGTTAACATTATACAGAATATGTATGTTTACCATTTACCATCTTAACATTATGACCTTCTAAATCAAGGATTACGTTCTTATTAACTTGGAAAAATAGGAGGACATTGCAACACCTTTTAAAGGTAATATATATATATATATTTTCAAACCAACAAAAAGCTATACTAAGATCACTTTATCCTAAGGAGATTCACTCTCAACAAAGATCTATATTCACGTCATAATATAATTGCAAAGATAGTCATATACATGCTTACAACCCTATGCAAATAAAAATATATAAAGATAAGTATACAAGGAGCGTATACAAGCAAACAACTATACTCAATACACTGAGATCGCTATCATCTGACCCTTATCAAACGATACTGAGACCACTCATCATATAATTTAGGGATTGCAGTTATGTGCAAAGACTTGCTATCAATAAATGCAGAGATCGCTAATGCAAGGATTTTTTCTCATTTCAGATGCAGAGTTTGCATAACGTGGTAGATGTAGAGAGGCAACGATCGATATAAACTCGATCGAGGACAATGTGCAGAGTCATATCAACTGGTAATGTTGCCAAATACTAAATGCAGAACTACAAGTGAAGTAAGAGCTGTGTAGTGTATGTGATACAAACTCTTATCAAAACAATGTATGTGTAAATCATAATTCTATAGAGTATTTCAAACTCTGTCAAAATCTTATGTGTAGATCGCATTACAAACTTCGTTAATACCTTTTGTGCAAATCATATTTCACGGAGTATTAACATCTCTTGAATACTTTATGTGCAGACCATATTTTACAGAGTAATAAAATCTTTGTCAATAAAGGGTATACAGATCGCATTCTATAGATTATGATTATATGCGGTGTGGGTGATTCAATGAAGATGGATAACTAATTTTGGCCAAATATGACGATGAAAAACAGAAATTTTACCCATGTATTAAATTGAAGCCCTCGAAAGTCATATTTGCCACATGAATTTTGACATGCGGTTAAAAAATGAAATGTAGGGAATTATGTTGTCTTTCAATGATTTCTTTTTCGAAATATACTGATGTCATTTATCGTGTCGAATTTTCATTTAATGAAATGTGTGTACATAAAAATTTGAAGAGCAATTAAAAAGTAGTTTGTGTGTGTGCACAATAATTTAATGTTAAAGTAATAATTTTAAAAAATGAAATATGTGAACATGATCTAGACAGAATGCACTAGTACTTACATATTTTTCTTTTAATTTTTCTCAAAAAATTATATTTATTATTATTTTTTGAAACTGACCAATGAATACTTGAGTCACGTTTTGCACACATGTGTGTGTGCACCAAATATTTTGATTGTTTAGACAATTTGCAAAACTAAAAATACCCTTTTGAAGAGTATGCGCTTATCTAGTGCTTGTGTATTTTTTCAAATTTTTTGGATATGTATTTTGAATGTTGTTGATTTATCTTTGAGCTCAATCGAAGTTGTCAGTAGGGTTTTTTAGAGCAAATTTTAGTAGAATTTTAAAAACAAGAGACATACGAAGATACAAATTCATAAATTTTATGTATATGGATAGAGTATTCAGTGACGAATCCAATGGTATCAAGTCCGCCCATTAATGTGCATTTAATGACATGGTTTAAGCCTTTGAAAGACAGACAAAACTTTCATTCTGGAATGAAAAGGGTTCAAGGCCTGTTTTTTAGGCCCTCGATCAAGGTATTTGATTGATTGAGGTATTTACGATACCTCGATCGAGGTTTAAATAGGACCTCAATCGAGGGTTTTACCTAGATCTCGATCGAGGTATGTTCAAGCCCTCGATCGAGGTATTTGTTCGATCAATGGTTTCTCTGTGTAAAGAAAATATAAAAAAGAACCCAGGAAGGAGTTGGACAATTAATGTTTCCAACCACCATTCCCTCATAAAAATAACAAGCAACCTCTATATAATCACTAAACAATTGATCAACAACACTAATTTAACTCATTGCTAGTTTATTTTCAATTAGAGCTATGTGAATTTGATGTTGTTCAATTAGAAATTTGTGATTTTGATGTTGTTCAATTAGAGTTCATTATACATGTAAGATTTCTTTGTAGACATATTTCAAAATTTCATACCAACATATTGTTGTTTGTTATAACAATTTGAAGAAATATTTGTTTGTTTTCATTGTAGTTTGATGGGGAGTAAAATAAAATGACAAAGAAAGCATGCTCATCAACAAAATGACAATGAAGAGTGTGAGAAGAATAGAGAAATAATGAGACAACAAAGAGCAAGCTTGAGATAAGAAGAAGATGCACATTTGGTGCAACAAATTCCAATGGGGGACAACCAAGATAAATTTTTGAATTACATGCTACATAATTTAAATATCATATTTTATCAAGTTCTCTAATAATTTGTTATATACTAACTATTTTTTTCATTTTAGTCTTATTATATTTTGTTTGTAATAATATTTTTAAAAATTGTTATATAGACTACAAAATTAGTAACAATTTTCCAAAAAATTTAACTATTGCATAAGTTAATTTGTTTACTATTTATTTGTAATGATATTCTTATTTATTTCATCAATTTGTTATTTATATTTCAAAGTTTGCAACAATTTTCATGTTAAATGAATAATTTTCAAGTGGCTAACAAATGTTATTGTAACAATTTTCAAATGAAATGTACATTTGGATTCTATTTTCATGTTAAAATGTACATTTTTTTAACTATTTTCAAATTTCAAAGTTGTTAACAAATTTCAATGTTATTGGAACAATTTTCAAATGAAATGTAAACTTGGATTCTATTTTCAAGTTAAAACATGTACATATTAACCATTTCCAAATTTCTAAGTTAGTAAAAATTTTCAATGTTATTGGAACAATTTTCAAATTAAATGTACACTTGGACACTATTTTCAAGTTAAAATGTACATATTTAACTAATTGCAATTTTCTAAGTTACTAACAATTTCAAGTTAAATGTAATTTCAATTCTTGATTCGTTATTTGTTAAAAAAATATAAATGTATAGCCTCAATGTGAGCTCAAAGTCTCAACATTTGTTGATTGAAATAACTATTAATGTCTAATTTTAACTTACCCTCATTAAATATTTGAAATGAACATTATGATAGTTATGTATTAGTTAGTGTTGATGTATATGTAACTTCGGAATGTATTTCACATATATGTATATTGTATTCCTATAGAGATGGTATTATTCCTCTATAAGGAAGTGTCGTCATTTATATTGTAAGTGTCGTAACTTATACTTGATGGGTTATTAGACCACCTTGTTTGGGGTCGGCCCTGTATAAGTCATGTGGGTCAAAGGGTTATTAGACCACCCTATTGGGGGTCGGCCATGTGGGTCAAAGGGTTATTAGACCACCCTATTGGGGGTCGGCCCACTCAGCATTATGTTATGTGGTTAAGTTCGAGCCGACATGAGTTAGGTAAAAAGGCAAGTCAAGTCAAGTATAAATAGAGTGCGGGAGGCACTCTATTTACTCACTCACTTCTCACACATGCTCTCAAGGAGGAGAGGCGCACTTATGGAGGAGGAGGATTGCTGCTAGGTTATGGCTATCTCTATTGGTTGGTTGTATCATTGCTCTATCTATCTCTGAGGAAGTTATTGGGGTTTTTCACCTTTATGGTTTTCCCCAAGTAAATCTTTGTGTCTCTTGTGTGCTTGCATTATTGTCTCCATGATTGATATGTTGTAGATATGCTGTACATGTTGTTCTCTCAGTTAAGATCCTAGATCAGATTGAAGAAAATTCTGAAAATTTAACAGTTAGAAAATTCAATTTGAAAACAAATGAATGAATATTTTCATAGTTATGTAATAGACATGTAAAATTCAATGACAACAAATAAAATGAACATTGTGGTAATTATGTAGTAGTTGGAAAATTCAATTATGTTATTTTTAATGTATTTTCAATTCATGTACCAATTTTTTCTATGCATTAATGTAGGGATAAGTTAACTTTTTTTTCCTATAGTAGGTATATATGTTATTTATATTTCAAAATTTGTAACAATTTTCAAGTTAAATGGATAATTTTCAAATTAAATTGATAGTTATGTATAATTAATTGGAAAATTCAATTTACACTCAATTTTCAATTTGTCAATTTTCACATCAAATTTCAAGCTACTAGCAATTTTAAAGTTCAATGCACAACTATCAAGTTATTAATAATTATCTTGAGTTAAATATATATACTTGATTTTCAAACTTAACTAGCAATTCTCAAACTAAATGTACAATTTCAACTTTTCAAGTTACATGTACATATTTAGTTGTGTTGAAATTAAGTTACAAACAATTTTCTTGTTTTTAATGCATTTTCAATACTTTTACCCAATTTGTTTCCTAGCGATTTTCAATTTGTTAATTTAGATGTAACAAATTTCAGGTTACTAGTAATTTTAAGGTTAAATGTACAAGTTAGTATCAATTTCAAGTTACAAGCAATTTCAAATTTTATTAGTAGTTTGAAACTTTACTTAGAACAATTCTCAAGTAATTACTAACATTTTCAAGTTACAAGCAATTTCAAATTTCAAGTTACTAGCAATTTCAAATTTTACTTAGAACAATTCTCAAGCTAAATGTATTTGTTGGAAAATTCAATTCACACACAATTTTCAATTTTTCAATTTCCACATCAAATTTCAAGTTACTAGCAATTTTAAAGTTCAATGCACAATTATCAAGTAACCAATTTTCAATTTGTTAATTTACATGTAACCAATTTCAAGTTACTAGCAATTGTAAAGTTAAATGTGCAAGTTACTAGCAATTTCAAACTTTACCTAGAACAATTCTCAAGTAATTACTAGCAATTTCAAGTGTTATTAGCAATTTCAAACTTTACTTAGAACAATTATCAAGCTGAATGTACAACTTTAAGTTAAATGTGTACATATTTAGATATTTTGAATTCAAGTTGCAAATAATTTTTTTGTTTTAAAAGTAAATTTTCAATTCGTGTATTAGTGCATTTCAAATCACTTCAATTTGGTACTTTAAAATTAACCCTCTTGTATAATGCATTTCTGATTGAAATTCCCTTCACATGAATTTTGATTATGTAGGGAGAGATTATGGTCAGACAACACATCATGGTGATCAAGAATCACATGCCCCTATGCCCCCTCATGATCCTGATCAACCATCACATGACACCTTTCCCTCTCACATTTCAAGTATAATTGGGAGTTGCAGTGGGGTTGGAAGGGGTGGAAATTCTCTAGAGTATTTTGCAGTTTCTTATTCACGAGAAGAGATTGGGAACTCGATCCCTAGTTGGAGAGTTAGAGAGCATGCCAGTAACATAATCGAGTCATATTTTGAGCAGCATTCAATGATGGCACAAGCTCAAATCCTACATGGGTTGATAAAACACAAAAAAAAGAAACATGCCACAAAGTTGTTGGGTTTTCAAGATGTTAAAACAAAAAAGACATGTGAGAATGCAATAGAGAATGTAAGAACTGCATTATCTTCTTTTGAAAAATCAAGAAAATGATATCCGAGCTGCTCATAGGGAAATTAAAACGGATGTTGTGGCAAAGCACCTCAAGAAATCGAATGGTATCAACAATGGCATCAGTGCTCAATGTTTCAAAAAGAACATTCTTCAAATATACTAAATTCAAGGCTTGGATAGATGAAATGATGAAGCTGCTTGTTGGGATCTTATTTTTAGGGAACCTTATCGAGGTAGGATGGCAGCAGGGATTAGGGAGAAGGTGATAGAATTTTGGGATAGCCATTCTCGTGCTATTCTAGATCGAAAGCATGTCCCGCGAAAACGTTTATCCAGAGGAATTTATGAGGAGAATTGTAAGCATGTGATGGAGATGACAAGAGATGCACTTTACGAGGAATTCCAAGAAACCAATCCTGCTGTTAAAATATCATTTAGCATGTTCAACAAATTGAAACCATGGTATATTAGGCCGAATACGATTTGCGACACTTGTTTCTACTGGTACCACGTTGAATTTAAACTATACTATGACACATTTCTGGATTTTTGCAAAAGGAACTAGAACGGTGAACTAGATCCTCACATAGTGAAAGATTTTATTTGTATGATACTATGCAATAGGAATCATGAACACGTTCTTTTCAATAAGAGGTGTGTAGGTGGGAGAATATGCCCTGAATGCAGTGATTTGACATTGTTCCATATGAAATTTCCTATCAATCCAATACACCATGGATTGTCAGATATCACAGTTAAGTGGAAGAGGTAGGAGTATGTCTCCATGAATCCATCATCTTCTTCATCTATGCCATATTGTGTCCATTTATGTGCATGCTTGTTTTTGTTTGATGTTTCTCTCTCTCCAAGAATGTTTGCTATGTGCCTTTTTATTATCCTTTCATTGTGTTTAGTTCTAACATTTGGTATCAAAGCCCAATAGGCTTGAAATTTTTAGTGAGAGTGGCTTGGGTGTTTCCTGGATAGTGGATCCAAGCACGATAGGCTTGGACTCTCTAATGAGAGTGGGACAGGTTGTTTCTTGATGTTGGATCAAAGCCACTTTGAGATAGACTCTTATATAGCAATAGTGATTTGTGACACTAGGAGTTGAAGTTGGAAACATGGAGAGATAGATTGAAGCATGTGGCTTTGGCCCGAAACGTGCTTGGAGAAGCATGGATCTATGAGTGATCTATGACTAGATCTATAGATCTATTTTTTGGGTGATTCGATATGCAAGGAGATGCATGAACATGTTGCATTGGAATAGATGAGCTCATGGTAGAGGAGCATAGCCTTCTCTTAGTGGTCTACAAGAGGGAATACAATGTTGTCACTTTGGGAGTGTCTTTAAAATAATGGTTCCTATGAATTCATTGTAGGTATGGATCTGGAAAATAAAGATCCATGATGCTCTAGATCTATTGACATACATGAGAACGAATCAATGAATGGAAGGGTTGTTTGTGTGTTGGCTTGAGACACATACCACATGAGAATCCAAACCAAACCAAGAGATAGTGTGGGTTGTTTGATGTATCTACACCTAGGGATACAAGTTGACTCTACCTACCACATCCTAAAGTAACCGCATATTTGAAGAGGTTGTGTAAATCCAATAAGAATGTTCAAATGGAGCTTGGGATATGTGTGGCTCGTTAAAGAAGAGTGTGATTAGTCCTTTCATGTGGAATTGGAAAGCATGTAGATTTGTTTAGAAATGTATAGACATGTGTTGTTTCATTTGCATGCAGGTTACCAACGTTAAAGGTTTGTTGAGGCAATTGTTGCGAAATACATACTATTGTTTATTCCCCAATTTTGTGGGATTTAGTGGCTTGTGGCTAAAATGACAGTGATGGCAACAAGAAAACCCGCATCAAAACCCCCACAAGGTTCCAAGAGGTCATCTCTCTTGAGGAAGAAGCAATAAGCATTGGGTCCGCTAATTAAAAGATGGTTTGTCTTGTGTGGCTAATCTACATGGTAGAGAATTATTTTCTGTAGGCTTTGAGGAGTTGTGTGAATGGAGGTAAAGTACAATGTTGTTAAGGAAACATGGAAAAGTTGTTGTTATGTAGCAGTGATAGATTTTTCCTATTTAGAGAAGGGTCACATCATTAATTGTGTCCTTGAAACAAATCTGTGACAACACATGCCCTTGAGAATTAGGATGGTGTTTGGTTTCAAGTGGCAGTTGGTGCAACATCTTTAGGGACAAAATGTGGTGGTCACATTCAAATCATGTGACCATGTTGGATACATATATTCATTGAGAATAGTTGGATTTATTAGATAAAGTCCTCAATGTCACACTGGAAAAATAATAGTGGAAGTAAAGGAGGAAGATAAACACATCCCTACCAAATCACCAACTAAAGAGAAAGAGTTGATATAATGCATTATAATATACCCAAAGGTGTCTCTCGGCCTATTTAAGAACCTAGTTGTGTAACCCTTAGTGAAAGTTGGGAACAATTTGTTGAGAGCCTCCCAACACTTAAGGTTACCAAAAAAAATGTCGATGATTCGCTAGCCCTAGGACTAGAGGTTGGGATGTGGGGGGGAAACTAAACTATTTTTAGAATGACATATTCTCAATATCTTGTAGGGACATATCTACTAGTTGAGGGTTAAGAGGTGGCGCAAGTATTTTCAATGTTTATTTACCACTAGTAAACAAAGTAGATTTTTCTTTTAATGTGCTCCTTTAAACTCCAGTCTAATCTATATATGGAAACACCATAGGTTGTCAATTTTCATGGGGAAAACCGTCAATGGGAAAACCACTAATCACAAACAATTTCCTTTAGCTAAGAGGCCATGCCATGGGGTTACTCTTCCATTAAAATCACTCAGGATTTGAATTTGGTCCCCACTACTTATTTGCGCCTTTGGGGGACTTGAATATTGGTGGGTGGCTTAACATGCCACGTTTTTCATCACTAGACTACAACCCCATTGGACGAGAGTGAAAATGATTAGATTGGGACATCAAGTTAAGTAAGGAGGATGTGGCATGATATTTTGTTCAAGGTCAACCATCCTTGCATATGGGTTAATTTTTATGTCAAAAACACCAAGAACTTACACCTAGGCCCAAGAATTGATTTGAGCCTCTAGGGGATTGAACCTTTGTGAGTGAACCAGCATGTCAGGTCATCTTCACACTAAACTATAACCTAATTGAAAGCAGAATGAAAATTATCAAACTTGGACATCGTAGATTAGACAAGGGAGGGTGTGTCATTATATCATGTTGAAAGTCAACTATCTTCACATACCACAATGCAATGGGTCTTAGTACAAGAAATACATTATAGTATTTACATGCAAGCTACCATTGTCGCCTATATAGAGGCGTAGACAACGAAGGAATGTTACAAGCATTTTGGTAGCTAGTACATACAAAAGTTACAATCTCAAGAACTATAGAAGTATACATTTCATGAAAAAATTATCTCTTTTAAATCAACTACCCTGCAAGATAATCACTTTTCCCCATAGTGTATATTGATACAAGATTCACATGAATGCACAAATTGTAACATGGAAGCTCCCCTTATATGTTTAAAATCATTTGAAAAAAATAAGTTGCATAAAGACCATAAAAATAGATGATTAACATTGTCGACTAATATTAAGTTTTTATGTAATTTACTAGGTATTGAGAATAATCCCCATGCATATTTTCTCTCTATGGTATTTTGGCTACCCTCTCTTGCCCATTTTCTTTCCTCTTCACTACATTTTCATCATCATCTCTTGGTTTGTGTATATGGAGTACTTAATTATGGATTTTCAATAAGAGAAATTGTAGGTCGTTTTCCAAAGTAACATTGAATCTAAGGTTATAGATGGAGACCAAATGAGTTTTCTAGATGTCATTGTGGTGTTGTTGAATCTAAGAATATAGATTAGGATTGATGGATTTTGCTATATGTCATTGAGTTTGCATTTCCATTATCATTGTACAATTGGCATTTACTATGTTCTCATTTTCACGTGTGTGGGATTTGCATTTCCATATCATCCACCAATGTGCAATTCTAAATCATTAGCAAAATTAAATTAAACACTGATACAAAGTAAGTAAAAATGTTTAAAATGAATGGAATAATTGCTACTCAATTACTAGTTGTACTTTTGTTTATATATGTTTTTTGTGTTTGGATTTTATTTGTATTTTTATTCTAGTCATTTAGAATGAGACCATCTTATATTTATTTATCAAAAAGGTTTGCACTTAAGTGATTTGTTCTCTCTTGTTGTTTGATAGATTCGGTGTTAAATGATGGATTCAGGTTGGTGATTTTAATGTTACTAGTTTTTGTTACATGGTTATATGAGTTTATATTGGAAAAAAAAGGGGAACGCAATATTTATGTATAATTGTTTTTCAATCCTCTTGGCATTCACAAAGGATTGAAAAAAAACTTAAAATTTCAATTTCAATTTAACTTAACTTAAAATTTCAATTTCAATTTAACTTAATTTAAAATTTCAATTTCAATTTAATTTAATTTAAAATTTCAATTTCAATTTGAATCTAAAATTTCAATGGTTTTCAAATGTTTTTTTAATGTTAATGGTTTTTGTTAAACCGACAACGTAATATGATTTTTTTTTTCAATCCTCTTGGCATTCTCAGAGGATTTAAAAAAAATGGGCAGCAGTTCTGCTTATCAAAACACATTTTAAAATAAAACCAGTAGCATTTCATTGAAATGCTACTCGTTGATATAAACAAAAATATTAATAATTTAAAAAAATAAATACAACATAAATTTAAAACCCTAAACATATTTCAAATGGTTTTTTGTTTTTGTTTTGGAATGACTTTTTTTTTTTTTTTTTTTTTTTTTTTTTTTTTTTAATTTTAAAAGGTGGTTCGCCGTTTGTTAGAGGGCTAGTCCACCTAGGGAAATGGTCACCACCTGCTATTCTAGAGAATCAAGGTGGCACGAATTACAATCATTACAATATGGGCTCAACAAGAGCAATATGTCACTTACAAGAATTGAACCTGGGTGGGGAGGGTAACAAACAATCCTCCCAACCACCCAGGCTACAACCAATGGACAATGGCTTTTTGTTTTTGTTTTCAAATGGTTTTTTGTTCTGCTTTTTTTTTTCAAATAGTTTTTAGTTTCAATGGTTTTTCTACACACAAAAAATGGTTTTTGGTTTCAATGGTTACATTCCCAAAAATTTATAAAAACCAAATAAAATTTACATTTTATAAAAAACACACACAATTTTATACAAAACAAATAAAATTTAAGTTTTATTAAAAAACAAATAGCAGGTTGGAATTCCACTTACTTGGTGGAGGAAAAGACATGGCTGGGAGGTGGCGTTGGTCGTGGGGCATGGTGTGGTGAGGTGAATCCAGATGCTCGGCCGAGGGCGTTCTTTCCGTCCTGCAAAAGTTCATTGGAATGTCATTCTTGAACAAGGCCGGCCGACCGACCAAGCCCTCTTTTTTTTTTTTTTTTGTCTTAGCAGCTTGATCGAGGGTTATAAAAGACCTCGATCGATCAATAGCTTAATTGAGGGTCTAACCAAGCCCTCGATCGAAGTATTTAAAAACCCTCTATCGAGTTATTGTCAAGCCCTCAATCGAGGTCTTTTAAAATCCTTGATCGAGCTTTTAAAACCTCAATCGAGGGCTTGAAAAGACCTCGATCGAGGGTTAGAAAAACAAGTTTTTTGGATTCCGCGCACCTAAAATCGTGAACCACCTTTGTGGATTCACCCGTGTATGAAATAAAAGTTTTTTCGGTCGAATATGTGCATAGTCACTATTCAAACTTTACCATGTGGAGAGAAGCTAAAACACTAAAGAGATAGTATAAAATGACACCCATGATAAAGATCTCATCCTACCTCTTATGGAAATGATTGCTCACCATTTGTCTTCTCGTTCTCACCGTTATATTTGGTCAATTATCTATCCCACTCTTTCCTTGCAGATATTGTTATCCTCCATTTCCAGAGGTCGATTCTCTTTTATGCGCAACGATATTCTCTTCTTTATGCAGAGAATCATCTTCCCCCAAATGCAAAGGTCGCTCATCCATGCATACATGGCTTGTCTTAGAGAAGAGATCGCTCATCCATGCATACTATACAGTTCGGCGATCCCCCCTTCCCTCTTTGCAACCATATATATATATATAATATATGATACTCTTATCTTGGAAGTTCCGCCTTTGAATCTCGGTTCTCTCCTTCAAGAGGCTGCCCCCTTACCACCGTTATTATTAAAGGCTCAGATTTTTTTTATAATACAACTGGCACACAAAAGAAGGGTTCAAAGAGAGGAGATCGCTCCCCTTATGTCCTGGTGGTCCCTTAACCAAACGACATCCCTTCTATTAACATTTAAAATACTCCACAAAAAGGGGAGTGTGCCCTGACTAGGGAAAAAGTCTTTATTTCAATATATATCAAGTATATCTCTTTTAATTTCTTTTATGTATTTTATATTGTATTAGTTCTACAATAATCTCTCGTTGATTATACTTACATATTAGCAATTATATTCACATATTTAATATTTGCTCAAGCATAAGTTTATAGAATCATATCATGATGTATGTAAAGTTTAACTTACTAAGGTTATTATAACATAATCCTTAGTTTTATTTTAGATGTTCTTCGGGTAAGGTTTTACCATCCCTTAGCGGTGATTAAGGTTATTATAATGGTTAAGGTAACTATCTAAATCTTAACTTAGGATGTCACTTAAAATTTTTAGGCTCTTAAGTGAACACATGTAGTTTACTTCTCTTCCAAATCCTAATTAGCCATGATGATAACCTCTCATTCACCAAGTGGTTTCCATGTATTTTTAGTCATTCACCTCTCCCCCTAGTGAATTAATTGCCTCATCGCTTAGTCGCGTCATAAACCTTCAATCTCCTAGATCTATAATCCACCATTATTTCAGAGGAAATAAATAACACCTACAATGTTTTACTAGGGGGGCCTGGGCCTTGAGCTCCTCACCAGAAAACAAGTACATAGTTACATATTTGATTACAAAGTATAGGGGTAAAATAGGGATGTTATGTTCTTTCCCCCTTAAAGATAACACCTTCCTTGGTGTTTATGCAATTCAAAACTTGTATTCAACTCTTGAGTGCTTTTGCAACGTCATTCTTTAGTTATATTTGTTTTATTTGGTATCTCCTTTTTGATACTCTTAATCATCTTCAAACTTCTACACTTTCGATATGTCGTTATTGCTCTTTTTCCTTTCATAACCTGCACCTTACACGACCCATACAAAATCTTCCAAAAATTTTCAGCATAACATAATTATACCATTTTGAAATTTTAATAATGACGTAAGAAACAAGTTCTTTTGCAACACATTGTCGTTTTCCTTTCATGGAAAATATCCTAGTATTTTATGTTCTTAACACAATGTAAGACATGATCATTTTTCAATATAAATGAAAATAATGCATAGGTAAAGCAATATTTTACTTATCCTTTGAAGGGCGTCCTTTACCTCCAATACTTGGACTTTTTAGCTGGTCCTTAACTCGCGATAGACATTCATCTAATTCACATGTTGGTAATTTTATATCATTTGTTTTCAAGCAACCAATCTCCAATTTGATATTCATCCTCGCCCTTGGATGAATTTTGCAATACTCATAGTATAATTTATACACAACATACATGATCATTAGGGAACCTAATAGCCCATTTACTCAACAGCTCTTAACCTATGTTCCATTGTTATACCATGGAGATGAAAGACTTCAACACAAAACTCGAGCCTTTGAGTTTTGGGACTTCAACAACAGTTTGCTGAACACGGAACTCTCTCTTGAGATCTCTCACCAATTTAAGTGTGGTCTTACAAGCTTTAAGATTTTGAGATTACTCATCTTTTGATTGCTAGTAAAAAAGTTTCCTTCTAAAAAAAAACATGAAACAACGTCCTGTCTTCCAAATTTTATTTTTAATTTGTGCACCTAGGTATTTCCATTGATGATCATTGGCTCTTTCTTTCTTCCACTCAAGCTCCCTACTTGATTCCAGGAGATTATTTTCCACTCACGCTCTCTTGCTTGAGTCCAGGAAAGTTTTCCACTCAAGCTCTCTTGCTTGAGTCTAGGAAAATTATTTTCCACTCAAGCTCTCTTGCTTGAATCTAGGAAAATTATTTTCCACTCAAGCTCTCTTGCTTGAGTCCAGGAAATTATTTTAGCAAAGTAGAGTTGGATCATCAATTTTTCCACTTGGTGTCGACATTGTCTTTCTTCGTTTTATGACTTATTAATAATGATCATATCATTTTTGGTCTGCATTTGCTGTCAATCACAACATGCAACACATGAACTTGGTTTCTCATCGTGGCTTTATTATTCATTGCCATGAACAAGTCCTTAGAATCTGTTACAACTTCATAACAACAACTCATAGTATTTTCACATCAACAGCAAAGATCCCCGAGATAAAAATGTATAAAGTGGACAACATACATTAACATCATATACACCTTATCAACTAGTTAAAATATACATGTGTTCTCTTTAAGTAAATCACAACCATGGTCATTTTGTTAATCTTACAAGCACAGGTACAACCGTGCTCCAATTGTCACACATTAGTATTATAATCAATATCACATAACATTCATATACAAGAATGAAATTGATTAACAAGGGGACATCATGACAATTACCTTCCTTTATAAACTTGACATCTTCAAATAACAATACAATAATGAAGAATACTCATCTGAGGAAAGTACACTAAGGCGACTGAAGGTTTCCTCCCAACCAAATTGGCTCTCTGTCTGATGTATATTTCTGCCACCGAGAGGCCACCCTCGGGTCGGAAATGAATCCACTAAGGTAGAGATTATATTATCAAGGGAATTCTTATTCTCGTATATAACATAAGAGACCATTTTTCTTTAATGATTCATGGAGATTACTCAAGAACAAAATAGGGTCAAACCCTTCATCCACCACTTACACCCACTAAGTATTTAGGATTATCCCTAAGGGTGACATCACTTATTGGACTTATACATAAATATAGATATTATGTCTTTAATTTCCTTTGACACTATTATTGAATAAAAGTTAACATCATACCATCTTAGTACAAGTTAATACATATGTTTACTCTTTACCATCTTAACACTATAACCTTCTAAATCAAGACTTACGTTCTTACTAATTTGGGAACATAGGATGATAATGCAACACCTTTTAAAGGTAAAATATATAGTTATACCTATATATATTCAAACAAACAAAAAGCAATATTGAATACAAGTTAACCTTATACATAATATGTATGTTTACTATTTACCATCTTAACGCTATGACCTTCTAAATCAAGGCTTGGAAAAATAGGAGGATATTACAACACCTTTTAAAGGTAAACTATATAATTATATCTATATATTCAAACCAACAGAAAACAATATTGAATACAAGTTAACTATTATATATGTTTAATATTTACCATCTTAACACTATGACCTTCTAAATCAAGGCTTACGTCCTAAAGAACACTATGACCTTCTAAATCAAGGCTTACGTCCTAAAGAACTTGGAAAAATAGGACATTGCAACCCTTTTTAAAGGTTGGTTATATATATATATATATATATTCAAACCAACAAAATATATACTAATATCACTTTATCCTAAGGAGATTCACTCTCAACAAAGATCTATATTCACGTCATAATATAATTGCATTGATAGTCATCTACAGGCTTACAAGCCTATGTGAATAAAAATATATATAGATAAGTATACAAGGAGCGTATACAAGCAAACAACTCTACTCAATACACCGAGATCACTATCATCCGACGCTTATCAAATGATACTGAGATCACTCATCATATAATTTAGGGAATGCGGTTATGTGCAAAGACTTGATATCAATAAATGCAGAGATCACTAATGCAAGGATTTTTTCTCATATCAGATGCAGAGTTTGCATAACGTGGTAGATGTAGAGAGGCAGCGATAGATACAAACTCGATCGAGCACAGTGTGCAGAGGTCTATCAACTGGTAACGCTACCAAATACTAAATGCAGAACTACAAGTGAATTAAGAGCTGTGTATAGTGTATGCGATACAAACTCTTATCAAAAGAATGTATGCGTAAATCATAATTCTACAGATTAACTATCCCACTCTTTCCTCTTGTAGAGATTGTTCTCCTCCATTTGTAGAGGCCGATTCTCTTCTATGCGCAACGATCTTCTCTTCTTTACGCAGAGAACCATCTTCCCCCAAATACAAAGGTCGCTCATCCATGCAGACATGGCTCGTCTTAGAGCAGAGATCGCTCATCCATATATATATAATATATCATACTCTTATCTTGGAAGGTCCGCCTTTGAATCTCGGCTCTCTCCTTCGAAAGGCTGCTCCCTTACCACCGTTATTATTAAATGCTCGGATTTTTGTTTTTTATAATACAACTTGATCCAAGAGAGGAGATCGCTCCCGTTGTCTCCTGGTGGTCCGTGAACCAAACGACATCCCTTCCATTAACATTGAAAATACTCCACAAAAAGGGGAGTGTGCCCTCACTACGGAAAAAGTCTTTATTTCAATATATATCAAGTATATCTCTTTTAAATTCTTTTATGTATTTTATATTGTATTAGTTTTACAATAATTTCCAGTTGATTATACTTACACATTAGCAATTATATTCACATATTTAATATTTGCTCAAGCATATGTTTATAGAAACGTATCATGATGTATGTAAAGTTTAACTTACTATGGTTATTATAACATATTCCTTAGCTTTATTTTAGATGTTCTTAGGGTAAGTTTTTAGCATCCCTTAGCGGTGATTAAGGTTATCATAATGGTTAAGATAACTATCTAAATTTTAACTTAGGATGTCACTTAAAAATTTTAGGCTCTTAAGTGAGCACCTATAGTTTACTTCTCTTCCAAATCCTAATTAGCTATGATGATAACCTCTCATTCATCAAGTGGTTTCCATGTATTTTTAGTCATTCACCTCTCCCCCTAGTGAATTAATTGCCTTATTGTTAAGTCGTGTCATAAACCTTCAGTCTCATAGGTCTATAATCCACCATTATTTCATAGGAAATAAATAACACCTCCAATGTTTTATTGGTGGGGCCTTGGCCATGAGCTCCTCACCAAAAAACAACTACATAGTTACATATTTGATTACAAAGTATAGGGATAAAATAGGGATGTTACATCATTTCCCCCTTAAAGATAACACCATCATCAATGTTTATGCAATTCAAAACTGGTCTTCAACTCTTGAGTGCTTTTGCAATGTCATTCTTTAGTTATCTTTGTTTTCTTTGGTATCTCCTTTTTGATACTCTTAATCATCTTTGAACTTCTACACTTTCGATATGTCATTATTGCTCATTTTTCTTTCATAACCTGCACCTTACACAACATATACAAAATCTTCCAAAAATTTTCAGCATAACATAATTATACCATTTTGAAATTTTAATCATAACATAAGCAACAAGTTCTTTTGCAACACATTGGCGTTTGCCATTCATGGAAAATCTCCTAGTATTTTATGTTCTTAACACAATGTAACACATGATAATTTTTCAATATAAATGAAAAGATTGAATTGGTAAAGCAATATTTTACTTATCCTTTGAAGGACGTCCTTTACCTCCAATACTTGGACGCTTTATTTGGTCCTTAACTCGTGATAGAAATTCATCTGATTCACATATTGGTAATTTTATATCATATGTTTTCAAGCAACCAATCTCCAATTTGATATTCATCCTTGCCCTTGGATGAATTTTACAATACTCATAGTATAATTTAGACACAACATCCATGATCATTAGGGAATCTAATAGCCCATTTACTTGGCATCTCTTAATCTATGTTCCATTGTTATACCATGGAGATGAAAGACTTCAACACAAAACTCTGCTTTGAGTTTTGGGACTTCAACAACACTTTGTTGAACACAAAACTCTCTCTTGAGATCTATCACCAATTTAAGTGTGGTCTTACAGGATTTAAGATTTTGAGATTACTCATCTTTTGATTTCTAGTCAAAAATTTTCCTTCTAAAAAAAACATCAAACAACGTCGTGTCTTCCGGATGTTATTTTTAATTTGTGCACCTAGATATTTCCATTGATGATCACCGGCTCTTTATCTCTTCCACTCAAGCTCGCTTGTTTGATTCCAGGAAATTATTTTCCACTCAAGCTTTCTTGCTTGAGTCCAGGAAATTTTTCTACTCAAGCTCTCTTGCTTGAGTCCTGGAAAATTGTTTTCCACTCAAGCTCTCTTGCTTGAGTCCAGGAAATTATTTTAGCAAAGTAGAGATGGATCATCAATTTTTCCACTAGGTGTTGACATTGTCATTCTCCGTTTTATGACTCATTAATAATGATCATATAATTTTTGGTCTGCATTTGCTATCAATCACAACATGCAACACATGAACCTGGTTTGTCATCATGGATTTATTATTCATTGCCATGACCAAGTCCTTAGACGTTGTTACAACTTCACAGTTAGTCGCAACATAATATCATCAATCGATAAACAATAGGTTCACCTATTTACTCATCAACATTTCATAAGCTTTAATGATTTAACTATCATTGTGAATTAGTCTTCAAATATTGGTATGTATTTAGAATTTTTGCAATATGACTTCTAATCATTCTATTGTATGCACAACCATATATACTGCTTTTGTTTGTCAGTCAATAACATAGATCTACCAAAAATTAATAAAAATTTTAGGAAATCTTTTTCTAATCATGTTTTTTTAGTTTCCATACATTCCTATAACCAAGATATAATAGGATGTTTAAAATTCATCAATCACTCCTGAGTGATCATTTATTATTTTCATTGGTCATGAACCATGGAGATAGTCCTGCAAGGTTATCTTTCATTATGAATCAAAGTTCGATAATAAACTACTATAAAGGATCAGTACATTTGCAAGTCGGTCCTTAAGGAAAAATATAAGATGACACCTTCATAGGTTAATTTCTCCCAAGAATAAGAACTATATTAAGTCATTAAGGTTTTCTCAATAGCTTATTAAGCCCCAAATAAATCTTATTTATGTGATGTTCTATACATTTGATATCACTCAATTTTCTTTATGGTCACACCATGCGAGATCAACTAAGAATTTAAATCGGGAAATCATCATAACATAGGTTACACATAATACACTCAACTTCTAATATAGCTTGACTATTTAAAGGTACTATTCCATTTAATCCCCACACAACTCAAATTACAATGTTGGTAGAACATACATACTATCATTATGTTTACTCATCCAAATATAACTACTCATTTTTTTTTTAGGATCGACCACACACAGTATCATTAGACTTTTCTCATGGACTATAGTATCTTATCCCATGATAATTCTACAAGTTATAATGGCTATTCTATTCAACAATTCAAAACATCTTATCTTACATTTTCATAAATTCCTAAGATTATGATTCTATTGCCTAGATGCCCTTATTTACAATAATTCTACAACAACATATGTACTTCTTGGGTAATACATTTTTAACCCGAAAAAAATTTACGTTGCTGTGCCAACTAAACCGTCCATCTTTTTCGGTAATTTTTTAACAAAAACTGGTGAAAATTGTTCCTAGAAATTGTTATTTCAGTAATTTTGCAATTTCAGCAATCGTGTGTGTCTTTCCTATACTAAATGCCTGATTTTAAAACTACCCAGATCACCGAAATTGCAATTTGAACACTCCAAATTGCCATTTCAGCAACAATTCTTTAACTGGATTCAGGCGAGTCAGGAGCGTTTCGCTATGGAATTCCAACAATAAAGTTATACAAGAAAGAACGATAATTACAAATTTAATTGAAAAAATTGGAAAGGAGATGCAAGTGGCAACACCACATTCGGTTGGATAGATGGGCCATTAATCATAATGAGTATCATGTGCGTACTTGTAGTCTAGTCTTCCAAGTGTTTGAACGTATTTGAGGTTTAAATGTGAAATGAAAACATCACTGATGACAGATATGAAATTATCGAAAACGTAGATTTAAAGTTTATCAATTTTCATTTCACGTACGTCAATTTTTTTATCTAAGACTATAGCCTAGCCTCTACTTATTAGTCAAATTTAACCAAGACTAGTGCCTAGCCTGTACTTATTAGTAATTATCCATAGACATTGTAGCTAGCCCATGTTTAGTTCTTGGCTGATATTTAGTTTCAATGTGGTATGTTTCTTAGCGCATAAACTTTATAGTCGTGACTCGTGATCGTTTTTCCGCCCAATGCCCACTCACGCCCACAGTGTGCGTTCCACGACAAGTTAGTAAGCCTTCGCACATGGACGAGAAAAGCATGCTCTGAACGAGCTAGGAGCGCGCTTTACCATAATGATGAAACATTTAAAAAAAATGTTATGCAGCCTAAGTTCGCCTAAATCTCTTTGACAAAAATGTCAGATAGTACTCGTAAGCGCCCTTTGACAAAAATGTTTGATAGTACCTGGTAAAGGCTCAATGAGTAGAATGTAACCAAATAAAAATAATTTTTAGTTTAAAATTTGAATTGGTCGATAGGTTTGATCAAATGAAATGATATAAAAGTACACAGAACCAGGGTTGTTCAAACTAGTCATGTGCTTGAAGCGGGGTGATGTCATCCATAGCGTGCTTCGGAGTGACTCTTCGGAGTGCATGTGCAGGGCTAAGTTTGAGACTCTGAGGTCCACTTTTACCTACGCTTAGATTTTTCAAGGGGGTTGTTGTTACCATCGGTTAAGGGTTTGGTCGCCAGGAAAATAAATTAACACTGTAAATTTCCATAGACCTAAAAAAACAGGTAAAAAAAAATTGTAACTGTCATCAAATTTTTGGTAAGCGGGCACAGTGAATTTGTAACCGTCATCAAATTTTCGGTAGATGGGCACAGTGAATTCCTGCACTCATACACAGAGCAGAATACCTACAAACAAGTTAGGACCAAAAGTCTAACTGTAGCTACTAGAGATAGGATTTTCCAGGGCCTGAATATATATTTGTTCGCAAACTCCACCACGATAACTTTCCATCAATTCTTCTGATATCAATTTAACTCCTATATAACTTTGTCCAGATAAGCACCATTTATAATATAAACACACTTCCCCTTGCTATTCCACAAGCTTGCAACCTATTTGTCATTTTGGATGTGGATGGAAATAATTCCCCTTTCTCTCAGCAATCTCACAACTTCTTCACAGTCGATCATCCCGTTCATGAAGTCGATGTATTCTCTGAAGACAAGGGCACTAGGTGCGGCAGAAGCTTCATTAAATGCGACTAGATTTCTCAGAATTACCTCTGTATTGGTGTCCAACTTTACTTTGGGGAGGTAAAGCATGGAAGTTTTCTTATCAAATTGTATTGTGGTTAGGTCACCATTGGTAAGAGAGAACTTGACTCCTGAAAAGTATAAATAGCCAATTCATCTCTCATGGGCACTATGATCCTATCTGAGGATTCTTCCACTTCTTCCTCATCCTTTGTGTTGATGGCATCTTGATTGACAAGAACAACCAAGGGTCTCTTAAACGCAGTCAGAACACGTAGTTTCCCAACAGTAAGAAAACCCATTGAGAGCAACTTCATCAGAAATTGCAGAGGCCTCCAGTTCAGTAGTCGTTGTTGCAAGTCTGGGAGAAATGGGACGGGACCAAGCTTTAAAGAGGATAGAGTCTTCCACAGTAAATTGAAGCCTTTTGTAATAGTTGATACATTGGATGTATTAGGGTCATCATTTTCTTATTCAATTGGACTACGATTTTGATTGGTGAAAACAAGAATGATAGAGTAGTAGAGCACCTCCAGCACGTGGCCTCTTTCGTCAATATGGAGTTTCGAATCCTCGGGAAGATTGAAGGTGAAAGGAGATATAAATACAATCCTTAGCAGGCTGCGGAACCCCTCCTCTGCCTCGGCTTTAGAACATTCAAATTGCAACTCCAAAAGATTTTGCAAAAGAAAGAGTGGTAATTGATGTTCAAGCATCATCACATCTCTGATAATGGCACTTTGGGCAGCATTGGTGCCACTGAGATCTAAGAGTCCTCCCAGCTGCTAATTGAAGTTAGTGTGGCAGCTTTGGTCACCATATCTCACATAAAAAGGAAAACACTCAAGAAGGAAGGCAACGTCCTGAGCCATAAGCCACGGCAAGGTTTCTTCCTTGTAATCGATGAACTTGAAGGGAAGAGCGCACGCTGCAACACCACAATGTCGCAACACCGCAACAGTCAATTAAAATTTAGAATTAACTTTGCAGACTTTTACTTTGCCGCAACATTTGATATCGCACCAGATTTACTTCACAGTAAATTAACTTTGCACATCATGCGATATGCGATATGCAATCACCTCCGCGTAACTTCGTAACTTCGCCGACAACTTGACTTTGATAAATACACTCTTAAGAAAACGATATAATGATATATTTCTTGTTAAAACATATGAACGGAAGAATGAAGATTATGCCGAAGTTACTCCGCGTTACACTAAAACTTTACCGTCGTGAAATACTTGGAATTCTTGATTTCTTTTACAACCAGTAAATGTAAACAACATTTACGCAGATAAATATGAATAAGATGTGCGACATGCAATGACCAACATTCTTGAGAATGAACACAAATAACTATTGACTTATATATTACCGCAGTAAAACAAAGTAATATTGCCGCACTACAAAGAGATGGTAAATGCTTCAATCTTTCACCATTTTACACAGAGCTTGGGCTCCTCATACATTTCATGATGAACTTCCTTCTTCTTCTTTTTACTTCTATATTTCTTTCATCTCTGCTTAATCTAACAAGAGTGATTTATATTTATACATAAACTTGGGATCGCTTCGCCTGGAAGCTATTAAACTTCATTAAAGACTGTAATTAATTTCTACCTAAGAAATACAACTTGAGGAATATAAACGCGGCTATTAAATACTAGGAAGTGTGCATGATGCCTTTTGATAGATTGACAAACTGTCTGACAGGGTGACTGACAGATCCAGCGCAAACTAGATGCGCATTCAACTCGTGAGTACATTTCTCCAACACTCCCCCTTGATTATGAGTTGATGACTAAATTTTACAAAATGATTCAGAGCTGCAACATGCTTTGTGCATGACGAAGTTCACTGTGTAGAACTTGTGACTCCTAAACAACTTCACAGATATTGGAATGTATCTCTTGCCAATGGTTTTGTGAACATGTCCACAACCTGATCTTCAGACCTGCAAAATTCTAAACAGATTTATTTATTGTTTATTAATTCTCTGATGAAGTGATACCTTGTGTCGATGTGTTTGGTTCTCTTGTGGTAGACATGATTCTTTGACAATGCGATAGCTGAATTGTTGTCGCAGTAAATGACTGTGGGATCTTGTTGATGTTGCAATAGATCACTTAACATCATCCGCATCCAAACGGCTTGACATGCAGTGCTTGTAGCTGTGACATACTCTGCTTCTGCTGAAGAAAGAGTTACAATTGGTTGCTTCTTTGAAGCCCGTGATACAACACCTGTTCCTACATGAAATGTATTTCCAGATGTGCTCTTTCTGTCGTCTATGCTGCCTCCATTGTCGCTGTCTATGTACCCGATGAGTTTGAAATTTTATGCAGTTGAATACAAAATACCAAAGTCTTTTGTTCCGTTTACATACCTCAGAATTCTTTTACCTGCTTGCCAATGCGATTCTTTTGGTGTCTCCATGAATCTTGAGATTAAACTGACTCCATACATGATGTCTGGCCTTGTCGCTGTAAGATACATAACACTGCCAACGAGTCTTTTAAACAAGGTAGGATCAACCTTGGATCAATCATCATCCTTGCTCAATTTCAAACGTGTTATTACTGGTGTTGGTGTTGTTTTGCAATTTAACATCTTAAATTTGTTCAAGACATCACTTGCATATTTCGACTGAGATATGAAAATACCATTTTCATTCTACTAGACTTCAATGCCCAGAAAATACTTCATATGCCCCAAATCAGTCATTTCAAATTCACTTTCCATGACTGTTCTAAATTCTTCTATGCCAAAATCACCAGTAAATATTAAATCATCTACATACAGGCAGACGATTAGCTTATTACCTTGCTTGTTGATTTTTGTGTACAGCGTTGGCTCACATTCATTTCTATGAAATCCATTCTGAATGAGATATGAGTCAATGCGACTGTACCAAGATCTGGGAGCTTGCTTCAAACCATAGAGAGCCTTTTTCAATCTGTATACTTTGTGTCCTTGTCCTAGAACTTCATAGCCTTGTGGTTGCTCCACGTATACTTCTTCCTCCAAATAACCATTTAAGAATGCAGACTTGACATCCATTTGATAAACAGACCATTTCTTTTGTGCTGCAATAGCCAGAACTGTTCTGACAGTGTCCATTTGCGCTACAGGTGTGAATGTTTCATTGAAGTCTATACCAGGCTGCTGTGTGAATCCTCTTGCTACCAATCTTGCCTTGTGCTTCTGCACATTTCCTTCAGCATGTTGCTTGGTCTTATAAATCCATTTGACGCTTATCACATCCTTGTCGATAGGAACGTCGACTAATTCCCATGTTTGATTTTTCTCAACGCATTCAATTTCTTCATCCATGGCTTGTGCCCAGACTTCATCTTCAACTGCTTCTTCATATGTTAGAGGATCATTAATTTGAGAAAATAATGCAAAAACAGAAAATGAATTTGGTGTACCGGCATCATATATCTCACACAGACTTCTTGTTCTTGGCGGAGTTGCTGGTGTCTAACTGCACGAACTGCTTGATGGATTTTGTTGCACACTTGCCATGTTTGTTGGAGTTGCTTGAGCTGCAACTGATGTTGCAGTACCTTGCGCTGAAACATGTTGCATTGTCCTGGGAGTAGACGGAGCTGCAACATTCTGGTTTATATGCGGAGTCTCAACCATATCTTCTATGTTGTCATCATGTTCGACATGTCACATGATTCTAACATTCCTTTCTACAGTTCCATACCATGTTTCATTTTCAACAAACTGAACATCGCGACTGACGATAACTTTTCTTGCAATAGGATCATGCAGCTTGTATGCTTTTGTATATTCAAAATATCCAATAAATATGCATTTCTGTCCTTTATTGTTTAATTTCCTTCTTAGATCATCTGGAACATGTGCGTATGCTACACAACCAAAAACTTTTAAATGAAAAACACTATGTTTCATACCTGTCCATGCTTCCTGTGGAACCTTGTTCTTCACACTCTTTATCGGACATCGATTCATGATGTATACCGCAGTTGCAACTGCTTCAGCCCAGTATTCATTTGATAGATGCGCGGATGGCAACATACTGCGCACCATCTCCATGATGGCTCTGTTCTTTCTCTCTACGATACCATTCTGCTGCGGTGTATACCGCGCAGTGAACTGCTTCTGTATGCCATGATTCTTGCAAAAGTTCAAGAATTCATTTGAAACATACCTCCTCTGTCTGTTCTCAATATCTTGATGCTGTAACCACTCTGCTTTTCTACGAGTGCCTTGAATTGCTGAAAACAATCAAATGCATCAGTATTATGATTTAGAAAATAAAACCAAGTTTTTCTTGTGAAATCATCTATGAATGTGAGAAGATAAGTGCATCCTCCCATGGACGGTGTTTGCATCGGTCCACAAATATTTGAGTGCACGATTTCAAGTGGTGTGCATGCTCTGTATGACTTTCCTACTGGAAAAGTCTCTCTATGCTGCTTTCCAAAGATACAACCTTCACAAATTATCTATGTCTTTTCAATCAATGGAAATCCTTTCACCATGTTCTTCATGTGTAGTAGCTTCATCCCACCAAAGTTCAGATGTCCAAATCTGGAATGCCATAACCAGGATTCATCCTTCATTTCTGTCTAAAACATTGCTTGCATTGCACTGTCCTTCTCTTCTGTTGCACAATGAATTTCTACTCCTTTGTTCTCTGTGCGGAACGCAGATCCAGAATTCTCATTCTGACTTGCATGAACAACTTGAGTTGTCTTACCTTTTATGATGGGTCTTATCCTCAAAGGAAACAAGTGATTTCTTGTCATCTGCACTTCAACAATTAATTGATTGCTGGGATATATGTCTTTGATCACACAGCACTTACCTACCATGTGAACTCTATAACCTTTCTCCATCAGCTGACCAATGCTCATCAGATTGTGCTTCAAATCTTAAACATAATAAACATTAGACATATATTTCTACTCCCCCTGTTTTGTTAGAATATCAACAATACCCTTTCCCAAAATGGTAACTTGAATATTGTTTCCAAGTGTTACATCAGTTTGAACTGATTTATCTAGACTAGAAAATAAACTTAAATTACCAGTCATATGATTGCTACAACATGAGTCTAAATACCATATGTCATTTGGACTTTCTTGGACAGCATTGCATTCCAGTGGAGATGCGCATGCTAAGAACAGTGAGTTGTTCGGTGCACTGCTACTGCTTGACTGCGCTTCACCTTGCTTTCCTTGGTCATACTGCTTCTTCCTACATTCATATGCGAAGTGTCCATACTTCTTGCAGTAATGACATTGAATTTTTTATTTATCATACCTTTGTCCACTTGGCTGATTGGAAGTCTGATTCTGGCCTCTACCAGCAACATGTGCAGGACTACTGCTGCGACCTCCTCTGAAAGAACTTCGTCCTTTGCCTCTAGAGATTGATCTTCCTCTGCCTCTACCGTGACTTATGGATGACTGTGCTGCGAATGCACCTTCCAGCGATGTGTTTGAACCGTTGATTCTATGTTCATGATTGAGTAATGAGGCTTGCAACTCATCAATAGTAAATGTGGATAGATCTTTGTTTTCCTCCAGTGTTACAACCAAAGATTCAAATTTCTTTGGCAGAACTCTAAGAACCTTTTCAACAACTCTTTGATCAGTTAGAGTTTCTCCATGAGACTTTATTGGATTAACCAGACCAATAACACGAGTATAAAATGAGTCTACTGACTCTGTGTTTTTCATTGATAGAGATTCAAAATCTCTTCTAAGAATTTGAAGTTTGGCAGTTTTTATCTTGTTCAAACCTTGGTATGTTGTTTCTAGCGTGTCCCACGCTTCCTTGGCTAACTGCACTGCTGCTACTCTTGGGAGTATTGATTCATGTGTCGCTTGATGTATGTGGAACACCGCCTTTCCGTCTTTCTTCCTCCGTTCCTTCAGAACATCCTTCTCAGCTTGTGTGAGATTGTTATATGCTGCTGCATTTGCTGATTCTGCATAACCAGTCTGGACTATGTCCCATACATCTTGACCTCTAAACAAAGCTTTCATTGTTAGCGACCAATATTCATAATTTTTACCGAAAAATATTGGAGTTTGCAAACTACCAGAAGTGGAAGCCATCACTTTTCCCTTTTTGTAAATAGAAATCTTACTTGCGGTAAACCAGTCTCTGATACCAGATGAAGGGAAGAGCACCCGCTAGAACACTGCAATGTCGCAACACCGCAACAGTCAATTTAAATTTAACTGCGCAGTACACAAACTTTTCTTTCGTTGCGGACTCTGATGGAAACTTCAATTTTGACTTCGCAAATGACTTTCACTTCCGCGATCATTTACTTCACGTGAATTAACTTTGCGGACTTTTACTTTGCCGCAACATTTGATATCACACCATATTTACTTCGCAGTAAATTAACTTTGCACATCATGCGATATGCGATATGCAATCACCTTGAGATATGCGAAATGTGATACTTGCGGAAATTATGAACTTGAAGTTATTTTTACTCCGCGTAACTTCGTAACTTCACCGACAACTTGACTTTGATAAATACACTCTTAAGCAAACTATATAATGAGATATTTCTTGTTAAAACATATGAACGGAAGAATGAAGATTATGCCGAAGTTACTCTGCGTTACACTAAAACTTTACCTTTGTGAAATACTTGGAATTCTTGATTTCTTTTACAACCAGTAAATGTAAACAACATTTACGCAGATAAATATGAATAAGATGTGCGACATGCAATGACCAACATTCTTGAGAATGAACACAAATAACTATTGACTTATATATTACCACAGTAAAACAAAGTAATATTGCCGCACTACAAAGAGATGGTAAATGCTTCAATATTTCACCATTTTACACAGAGCTTGGGCTCCTCATACATTTCACAATGAACTTCCTTCTTCTTCTTTTTACTTCTATATATCTTTCATCTCTTCTTAATCTGACAAGAGTGATTTATATTTATACATAAACTTGGGATCGCTTCGCCTGGAAGCTATTGAACTTCATTAAAGATTGTAATTAATTTATACCTAAGAAATACAACTTGCGGAATATAAACGCGGCTATTAAATACTAGGAAGTGTGCACGATGCCTTCTGACAGATTGACAGACTGTCTGACATCTCTGCGATACAGTGGACTGACAAAACGTCTGACAGGGTGACTGATAGAGCCGGCCCAAACTAGATGTGCATTCAACTTGTAAGTACATTTCTCCAACAGAACTTGTGATAGCAGTTCTGGATTTGCCATTCATGCTTCTTAAACTCCACAATGACAGTCTCAAACTTGTGTCGGTTGATTCTTTTCTGAAGTCTACGAGTAGTTGCACGTTTGTAGCGCTCCATATCGTAGAGCTTAGCTCTCCAATGGTGATAGGGTTCAATGGAAACTCCTCTTCTTGTTGTTGTAGTACATCTAGATGTCTCAACTGAATTGAACTTTGGTGGATAGAATGAAATTCATCAATCCCCACCAACAGACTACTTACCGTATCCTTGACAATAATAATTTATTGTTAAGTATTATGAATAAGTTATTTGTTCTTGTTTGTTATGTATAGTTGCATGATGTTATCCATGCAATAGTTACAGGTTATTCATGCATTAACTATCAGTTATGTATGTATAGCTAATAGTTTTTTTAAATATTTCTTTAATCTAAATTTGGAATGAGTGCCACAAAATTAATTTGGACATTGCACTTTCCTCATCCTTGTGCAATTTAGGAAAAGTAGGAAAAACATAAACTAAGTCCACCCCAAATTCTAAAATATAAACACTTATCAATGCAATTAAAAAATTGTAATAAAATAAATCATTATAATTAATATTTTTTCATTTAGAAATCAATATAATTATATTAAAATTTCTTAAATATTAATTGATTTATTTTGTTTTATTTTTAATGTTATTATATCAATATATTTTTATGATTGTTTTATAGAATAAGTGTAAATTTGTGTATACCTTTGAGTAGACTTAAAATTTAAAAATAAGTGTTTCTTCTTTAAAAAAAATTATATGTTCAATATAAAGAAATAGAATAGATAAAATGTTAAATTACAATGGGAAATAGTATCTAATATAATTTATGGAGAGAGCTAATAAAATGTTAAATTACAATTGAAAATAGTATTTAGTATCATATATAGAGTTAACTCTAATGCACCTTATTGCCAACTGATGCAGGCCTAATTTTACTATCATTATAGCTTTAGATTAATCAACCCTGCTACATAAACTATACATAACACTTATAAAGGTTTGAACCAAAAGTATCTTAACATGTTGACTATAACCAAAATTTACCCACCAAAGAGTTATTTTCAGATAACCCGCAGCGCTGTTTCCCTCGATATGTCAAAAACATATGAAAAAGCGCTGTTTCCCTCCATATGTGAAAAACATATGAAAAACATTTTAAAGAGAAAAGAGGTCACGTACAAAATACTTTAAAGTCAAGCAAGGTATATGTAATATGATTCGAACAAATTCGCTTTGTAAATAAAAAATGGAGAAATAGGGACGTCTTGCCTGACTTTAATGCTTTGCATGCGCACTTAAAGTATTACCAGAAGGTTCAATTGAAGATGCATTTAGACGACTTTAAAGATCCTTGTGATAGTCATCTTCATGAACTCTCTTTTTAATCCAAAAATTACACAATATCTAAATGGAAAGGATATTACATGACATATGCATGTATAAAGCCTCTATAAGATAGATATTTTGATTGATTGAGCTGTAATTTGATGATTAATCGTATTAATTTTTTAATTTCAATTTAGATATGATTATATAGCGATGATGCTTCAAAATGTATATTTTGCATTTAACTTCAGAATATTTAGATGGGGAGAAGTGATAATTTATCAATTTTAATTTTAAAAAAATATTATAATAAATTTTATTATAAAAATATATTATTTAAATTTAAATTAAAATATAATTTTTAAAATAATAAAAATATATAAAATTATTTAAATAGAATTTAAAAAAACAAATATTGCATTTTCAATTTAAATTCAAGATATATAAAAATTATTAGAAAAACAAGAAAAATAGTTGCAAAACTAATCCATGCTTTAAGATTATGTTTATAGTTAAAATATAATTTATATGTTTATAAAATTTTTAATATATATGATATTATTTTGTTTCTTATTTATTATTAAAAATGTTATAATAAAAGCTAATTTATATCTTTATTTTTAAAAGAGTTAACAACTTTTCTTTCCATTAAAGTAGTGTTAAAATGTTAAATATTTTAAATATGATATATTATGTCAAAAATTATATATTTTGTAAAACCATTAAACTAAATGCTTATTATTATAATTTCAATGTTTGATATTTGAAATATATATTTTGTAAAAATACAAATAGGTATAAAATAATAGTGTGCAATTATATTTTATATGTTGTTAAAAAATAAGTCAAATATATTGTATTATGGTTGAGTGTTATAAGTTGTGTAAGTTCTGAGTAGATGGTCTGGAAATCCCCGGGTGACTATTCATTACTATATAAGGCTGAGGTGGCTATACATTGCTATATAAGGGCCCCAAGATTTGTGAACCACATGTGAATATATATATGTGTGTGTGAGCTAAGTGAAAAGAGAACTTATACTAATATATATTCTTATTAATTAAAAATATATATAGGCTAATAAGCATACAAACATATGTTTATACATTGACAATATACTATAAAAACTTATGTATGTTAGTGTTAGGTTAAAAGAAAAAAATAGTTACTATTAGTTTATTAAAAGTGTTTTAAATATATATATACTATCGATTGAGTTTTTAGAGTTAGAAACTAATTTTAATGTGAACACAATGATATCATTAATAGAATTGTGTATTTATCATTAATGACAGTGTATATAAATGATAGTATTCATTACCATTAATGAAACCTTTAGTACAAAGACCACATGTCAAGCTAGAATTTTTTTTTTGAATTTTTAAATTTTAAGTTATTATTTTGCTTAAATAATTTCGCAAGTGTACAAAAATGATAATATTCATGAGCAATAATGAAACCTTTCGTACAAAGACATATCAAGTTAGATTTTTTATTTTTTATTTTTAAAATTTAAATTATTATTTGGTTAAACAATTTCACATCCAAAAGAGTAATTTGTCGCTTCTAAGTCTTAACTAATCATAAAATAGAAATACCAAATTTTAAATATTAAAAAAAAATATATATATATTTTTAAAATATTAAATTAATACATAAATATTACAGAACATTGAGAAACATTATGAATTTGTTTTATGATTAATATAAAGTCAAAGTTTATATATGACCAATTGATTGCTATATTCATATAACATATAAAGAGTGTTAAAATGATATAAAAGCTTACATACCCTTACATCAACATGCATGATACATATTTAATAATTTATTTTACTTATAATAATTTTATTAATATTGAATAGACTAATAAATCATAATACATAAATTATTCAACAAAGAATTAATAAAATAACTCATAATATTGTTAAATATATATTTATAATTTTAAAACTTTAAATATTTATTAATAATGAAAAGGAGATATGGAATTTGAAAAGAAGAAGCTAAATATATATAAACTCAATCATAGATTAGAAAATATTCTTAATAATCTTCAAATAAAGTCCTTTACATAATAATGATAATATAAGAGTGAGTTGTCTTTGAATGGCTTCCAGTAGGAGGTTAGGATGTTGTAGAGATGTCCCTCCATTGGCTAGATAAATAATCATTATCTTCATAACTACTTGGTCAAAGTATTAAGGTAGTCTGCATGCAATATTTTTGACAAAATGTAAACACACAATCAGTGTCAATGTATTTGTGATCCATGGCATGTGTTTGTTGAAATGTCTATCAATAAAGTGTTTCATGAAACACCAGTGTTTCTCAAAACTATGATGGATAAGGTCTTCGGTGTTTTGGAAGATTGGAAGGAAAATATTTAGATTATGGTAAGATTCATTTCCGAAAAAGACATATCACTACAAGGAAAACACTTTCTAGTGGAGGTTTTTGTGGACCCTTCACAAAAAGAGCCCAATTATCCATTTAATGTGGAGGTTTAGAGGCAGGTGGGAAGGGTGTGCATAAGCATACCAACCATACTGGTGCATTGAACAACATGATGCAACGATGCATTAAAATAGTTAAAGAACCAAAAAACTAGTGCACCTAATTAGGAAGTGCACTGAAGTCCAAAACGCTCACTGTCATTACAAAAAATATATAATATTTACTTTTGGATGAATGTCGGTAGTGCATGTTAAGGTAACAGATTCACCGATGCGTTAAGGTGTAAAACATTGCTTAAAATGCATAAAAAATATATTCTAATTACTTGTAAAAGAAAAAAAATCAATTCTCTAGATCTACCTAGCTGCACCAGTGTACTAACATCAACAACACACCATTGCAGCTAATGAAACAAAGCATGGGTGCCAAAATAAATCGAATAAATTTGTAAAAATATGTTCATTAAATTATTTTTTGCAGAAAATATATTCAATGTGTGGGAATGATACTAGCACACCAATGCATTGAACAATAGCATGCACCTCTTTATGTCAAAAAATCCCTCCCTTAAAGGTTAAAAATCTATTTTCAATTTCTTCCAACATGGGACCCTAGTGCACTATAAATTCGAAGAAGCATCGATGCACTACTCAATTTAAAGCACCAACTACAAAAAAACATATTCTATTTTCATTTTGTAAAAATAGAAATACCTCGCAATGCTCCCTATAACTAGAATTGCATCGATGTGCCCGTATATAAGACACATTGAAGTGCCCCTATATTGAGCACAACAAAATAGGGTTAAAAAATTTACCACAGCAAATTACTCATTTCACCCATTTTTTAGTGTCGAAGACCTCCTAGGCCCAAATAAGCATGGTTACGGTACTCTTTTCATGATGCCCCACACACATGGTTCTCATTTGTTGTCGGATTTCTCCTGTGGATTGGTTGGTTGGTTGAGTCTGAATTTTTCCAAACCAGTGGAAAAAATCATTCATTTTGTACATGGAAACCAAAAACTAATTTTTATTTTTTGCGGAGTAAAAACTAAAAGTTGACTTAAAGTTTCCATTTTTAAACAAAAAATTAAAAAAACTCTACGTGGTGTGTGTCATAACCTTCGCTCACACCATATTACTGGTGCAATGTGTGTAAACACAGATCGCACCAATAGCGCATGGAGAATTTCAACTTTCAGACACCATAGATTATGTGTTGTACCAAAAAATTAATGCACCGAAATTGAAACAATAAAACGATTTTTAAAAAACACACAGTGCTTTAAAAATATAATGATGCACTACTAACAGTGCATCTGTATAATGAAAGAGCATGGTTTAGTTAACAAAAAATTTTAGGGACATTATAGGTTTGTGGAAACGAAATGAACTACCATTGAAACCATTAAATTAGTTTAAAAAGGAATGGTGCTTTGTAAATATACTGATGCACTGCTAATGGCGCATCAGTATATATATATAAATCATCGATTAGTAAAAAGAAAAATTAGGTCCATGATGTGTTTTAGTAAAAAAAAGTTAAAACACACCGGTTAGAAACCATAAAAATTATTTTGAAAAATGTGGCTCTCTCTAAATATATAGACGCACCAATGTTGTAGTACATCAATATAATTACAAAGCACCGCTTAGTTAAAAAAAATTAAATTTCCATGATACAATTTTGTAAACCCAACGCACCGCTTTGAAACCATAAACACTAAAAAAATGTGATGCTCTATAAATATATAGAGGCACTAGAATGAGTGCACCTTTGGGTGTGTGCAAGCTAATGAGGGCCTCTTTTGACATGCTAGATGTAATAGAAAATTGAAAAAACATGCATCCCTAAAATTAAATGGATATTTTGAATCTTGCAATGAGTAAAAAAGATGAAATGTAGGAAATTGAATGATGTTTCCAAACATATAAGTTTTTTCTACTGAAAATGTTCTTAACTATCTAAATTTTGATCTTTTTAACATACACTCTTTTTTGGACATATTATAAGGTATATGTTTTTGTGGGTGTAGCCTTTGAGTGCCTAAATGATGGAATCAACCTATGAAAACTAGAATACATATAGAGAACAACTAGTACTAGTGCACCACTATTTTTCCAAAAAAAAAAAAAAAATTTGTTTTAATTATCTAATTGATCGAACCTCATAAACAGTATGCCAAGTGTGGGTGCATCCTTTGAGGTTCTTAGTGCAATGATCATGAAACCATTTTTTAATAGCATGTAGAGGTCAGTGTCCTTTAGTGCACCATACAATTTTTTTTCAAGCTGGTTGAGAAACGAAAGAGTTATAGACAAAACACTAACAATGCGTTTTTTGAGTTGAGAAATCATGACGCAAGAAAAATAAGAAAAAAATAGAAAAAATATATATTCTTTTTAAAAATTACATATTTGGAATCTGCAGGAAAAATTATATTTGTGTCTAAGATTTCATAAAAAATGATTATGTGTAGCATATTGTAACCAGCGGCTAAACACGAGCATACTGAAAAATTGGGTGTAATGCTCAATTATATTCCATTGAACATGTTTGGTAAATCCGAAGCTAAATCCGAAGAAGACACATAGGAACAAAGAGGCCACACTAGCATGTGTGGAGGTTCGGGTTTAGTAATACAAAAGGAGTACATGTATTGTTTAAATTCAAATTTATTTCCTGTTAGACTAAAACACGTACACAATTTGTTGTTACAAAACACGTATGCATTTTTGGGAACAAACAATGATACTACCCCCTAATACACCCCCTATCCAACTCGCAAAGAACCCTACAACCATGTAGCACATCCAGCCCTCAACCCCTAACACCCCCACCTCCTACTCCTCCCCTAACCCATCTCTCCTCCCCCTAACTATTGTTAAACCCCTCTTACTCTCTCTCTCTCTCCCATACTCCTCCACATAGTCATGTCTCTCCCCCAAACCCTTATTATCCCCCCTCCCTACTCTCCCTCTCTCACCCCTTTCCTCCTTAACTACCCTAATTCTCCCTAAACCCATATACTCTCACCGTATTCATACCTTCACTACTCTCTCTCCCCACCAATCCCATATAAAATACCCCCCCCCTCTCTCTTCCCATAACCCCACTCCTCCACCTACACATAACCCCCACCCCTCTCTCTCTCTCCCCCGACCCCCTCAAACACCACCACCCCATCGGTTCTTCTCTCTCTCTCTCTCTCTCTCTCTCACACACACACACACACACACACACACACACATCCCTATCCTCCCCATATGACTAACCCCCCTCCCCCCCCCTCTCTCTTCCCCCCTTTCACTAATACTTACTAACCCCTTGTCTCACTCTATTTATCCCCTTCTTGACTTACCCCCAATGTCCTAGTTCTCTCCCTTATGTAGCTACCTCTAACCTAACCCCGTATTTCTACCTCTAACTCCTTACCACCCCCCAATGTGTCTCCCTCTATCTCTCTCTCTAACCCAAACATTCACCCTCCTCACCTATACCCCCCTTTCTCTCTAATCACCCCACTCCTCCACAAACCACCCCCCCTCTCTCTCTCTCCCCCCCCTAACTCTTAGTAACCCCCTCTATCACTCTCTCTCACTCCCTTATTCCTCCACCTCCACCTCCACCTAACCCCCACCCCCCCTCTCTCTCTCGCTCCTCTCGCTAACAATTACTAACTCCTAACCTCTAAGCCCTTAACACTCCCCCTCTCTCTCTACCTCTAACAGCTTACCACCCCCCAATATCTCTCTCTCTCATCCAATCACCCACATTCATCACCTACACCCCCCTTTCTTTATGATCACCCTAAGTTCATCTCTAAACCCCTAACCCCCCTTATTCCCCCTAAGTCTCTCTCTCTCTCTCTCTCTCTCTCTCTCTATGTTTCTCTTTCCTCTTTCCCCTAACTCTTACTAACTCCCTAACACTCTCCCTCTCTCTCTACCTCTAACTTCTCACCACCCCCTAATGTATCTCTCTCTCTAACCCAAACACTCACACTCCTCACCTATACCCTCCTTTCTCTCTAATCACCGTAAGTTCCTCCCCAAACCCCTAACTCTCCCCTCTTCCTCTCCCCCTCTCTCTCTCTCTCCCCCCCTCTTCCTCCTAACTCATACTAACCCCCTCCCTCACTCACTCTCACTTCCCTACTGCTCCACCTACACCTAACCCCGACCCCTCATCTCTCTCTCTCCCCTCCTCTCCCTAGCCCTTACTAACCCATTCTCTGAATCTCTTTCTCCCCTAATCCACTTGCCCCCAATATCCTAACACCCCCCTCTATCTTTACCTCTAACCGTGATATTTTAAAGGAGAGATCACACAGCTGGAGCAAACCTCACTAAAACTCACTCAAGAATAGCAGAGAAGAGAAGGAGAACTGTTGAATCAATAACCACTCATTAACACAAGAAATGAAAAAAACTGTTGTATCATACATCAACTGTAGGCTAACACTGTGAAAAGTGAATAATAACTGAATACAATCAAATGGATTCGAATTCCTCCTAATTTCATTCTAACTCTCCTCAATTTGTGGCTTGGATAGCATTGGAGACGTCATCCAACCAGTGGCAGTAGTCACAAATTGTCACAGTTCAGTCAAATGAGTCTAATTGATTCTGACTGTGTCATGTGAGCACAAATCAAGGGATGGTAACTCGAAGTAAGGAGCATGAGGCTGATAAGGCTGTTAGTAGGTCAGATGGCACTCCAATACAAACAACTGGGAGCTATAGGCAGTTAAACTAAGCAATAAGTGAATAAACTAGTCAATAAATGCTGCAACTGACTGTTAGTGATCCAAGTAGTGTAGTAGGGCACATTAGTCTTTCTGGTGAGGAAAACAAGGCACACTAGGTAGGCAGGAGGGCTCCTGAGGGATAAAAAAGGCTCTAGGGGGCTGAACATAGGCTCTAGGTGCTGGGGAGATTGCCATACTAATGACTTGATGCATGCAGATGCATGCATGATGACTGGATGCATGCAGAATGCATGCAAACATGCAAATATAAAAATTTATGGTGAGAATATTCCAACACCCCTCTGCAAGCCAAACATGAGGAAACAAATGAAGGAACTAATGGTAGGGCCCTAGTGACTGAGACCAAAGGTCACCCCATACAACAATCTAAATAAATAAAGTGAGGAAAGAGCGAAAACCCAGTGGGAAGAAATCCCTCCCTCAAAATAGACTGAAGGATGCTAATGTAGCATGTCATCACTCACCCAAAATGGTAAGTGCACTTCTCCATTGAAGAAGGATCTGTAGGCAAGAAATGGATCAGTAATGTTAGAAGGATGAAACCTTCCATTTTGAAAATCAGATCTAGTTCTCCTTTGATCAAGTGGATCACCAACAAGATCTCCAACAGATCTAAGAGTAATGGATGCCCATGTCGAAAGAGGAGGATCTGTAAGCTGTAGATCTGGATCTTGGTCTTCCATTCGCTCATCTTCACTAATATGTGCGAGATCTTCAGGTTATTGTGGATTTGGATCTAGCATTCTCTCAAAAAGAGTTATCTTCCTCTTGGGAAGAAGTGGATCATGCTCCAAAAACATGTGCTTGAGTTCTCCAACAATGGATGCAAGCGAATGTGGAGGTTTCCTAAACTTGCTCTTCCTACCAAGCATGGTGAGAAAAAATCCAAAAATATGAAGATCATTATGGAGCATGTGATTCGAACCAACTGAGGTAGAATCAACTCCATGAATGTGTATGTATTTCTTTGATATCTCCTTTGAACCGACATAGGTGAGATCATAACCAAATGAACTAACACATGATGGTGGTGTCTTGGACTTCAAATCAGATCCAAGAATTGATAGATGGCTTCTTATGATCTCTTTTGAACCATCAAGGGATAGATCAAAACCAAAATCACAAGGATATGCATGAGACTTGAAACCAAGCTAATGATGGTGTCTTCCATCTTCGGTAAAACTCTGAAAACATGTGCCAATGACCAAATAGGAGTTTATAGGAAGCATAGGATGAGGGAGAGCGAATGCATCACCTCCAAAATCTTATTTTACCTCCAAAGTACTCAGTAGATCATCATCTTGCACATCAACAAGGTCATGAGAATTAGAGATTTCAAAAGTCTCTTCAACTTCTAGATTAGTAGCTGACTTATCTTGCTCAGAATTTGAATTAGAAAATGGATCAACTTCTGTGAAAAACCTCACAGCAGATCTAAGAGCTTATGTATACCTCACAAGAAAGATTAAGTAGGAAAATAGAAGAAGGGTGGATAATGCAGTGTAAAAGAGTAGCATTATTATGATACAGTAGAACTTAGATAGAAGCAGAATAACATCAAACTCATTCATTAATCATAATATGAACAATAAATAATACAATTTAGAGGATTCGAATGCCAAGGTGGCAATTCAAATTAGCCTGCATGAGCATGTTTTATCTGCACTAGGAGTCCTAATCATCAGATCAATAGTGGTGTCATCAGATCACAAGTGGTTGTCAATGTGTCAAACTGAGCTAACTAAATGTAATTGAGTCTAAATATATGTAACTAAGTGTAATTGATAGATGTGACATTGTCTATAGTCAGAACAGATCAACTAGTCTCTCTGGAGGTCTCACTGAGTGTATCAGTCAGTAAACAGGTCAATCTGTCCTCAAATCAAGGATCAGATCCACAAATCTAGTAACTAATTGAGTGTGTCATTGGTGGTAGGTGAGAGAGGGCTCACTTCTTCCTATGGTAGGTGAGAGAGGGCACATCATAGACTAGTAGGCCTGGACCTGAGTGGAAACAGGCTCTCGGGGCTAGTAAACTAAGCACTAGGTGCTGGGAGACACCATACTAATGACTGGAAGGCATGCATTTGCATGGATGCATGCAATTGCATGACTGCATGCAAAACTGACATAATGCTGGTAGGAGTAGGATGGAGTATAGGAATATCCTAACCACCCCCCTTAATCCATCCTGGGCCCTGGTAACTGAGACCAAAGGTCACCCAATACAATGAATAATAAAGAACAGTCCATGAAACAAGGAAATGGGGAAAAACCTCATGGGAAAAATAGCCCCCCTCAAAAGAGACTGTAAGGCACACCAAAAAATAAATGCTCCAAACTCAAGCAGGTGTGATGCTTGGTCATATGTCTAGAGGTATCTCTTCTTGGGAAGAAGTGGTTCATGCTCCAAAAACATGTTCTTGTGTTCTCCTTCAGTGGATGCAAGCGAATATGGAAACATGTGCTTGTACTTTCTCTTCAGACCGAATGTGATGAGAACAAATACAAAGGTATGAGGATGATCCTGGAACTTGTGATTCGAATCAGCTGAGGTAGGATCAAATCTATGAATGTGTAGATAGTATTTTTTATCTCTTTTGAACCATCATAGGTGATATCATGCCCAAAATAACCATCACATGATAGTGGTTGCTTGGACTTCAAATTAGCTCCAAGACTTGATAAATGGTTTCTTGAGATCTCCTTTGAACCAGCAGGGGTGAGATCAAAACCAAATGAACCATGAAACAATGGTAATGGCTTGGATTTCGAATTAGCTCCAAGAAATGATGAATGGTTTCTTGAGATCTCCTTTGAACCAGCAGGGGTGAGATCAAAACCAAATAAACCATGATATTCATGAGAAATGATCCCAAGCGAATGGTAATGCCCTACATCTTCAATGAACTTCTGAGAGCATGTACAAATGATCATATAGTAGTACACAAGAGGTAAGTGATCAAGGAGAGCGAATACATCACCTCCAACTGGTGATTTAACCTCTGAAATATTCAATAGATCATCATTATGCAAACCAACACACTCTTGTGCCAGAGAGGATTTAAGTACCTCTTCAGTTTCTAGAGTGTGAGCTGGCTCAAAATTTGAAATAGAAGACATTGAAAACATGAGTGTTGAATCTGCACGTTCTTCTTCTTTTTGTACAACTTCATTATGAGATATGTTTGATACTGAATCATGATCAGAGAGACCATCAAGGAGGGAAAATGCATCACTGGGCTTGCTCTCCAAATAGTTTGCACCAATCCCTTCATTCTGTTTTCCAAATCTTTCATCCAGTTGGGCCCATAGCTCTTTTGGAGATTTAGCAGAATCATGGAAGTGGGGTAACATACAACGAGACATAGCTGTCAACATTGATCCATAGGTTTTGTCACCTTCATTTAACCAATCATTCTCCTCTTCAGAGGATTCGAACTCTCTTTCAAGACAATAATAAAAAAGACCATGTCTCTTAAAATATGCTATCATCTTTGGTTTCTACTCATCATAGTTGAATGGAGAGAGAGTAGGAATTCCTTCCAGATTCATGGAAGCTGTTGCAGAAGACCTGCAAAAACAATGGAGAATATCTGCAACTGCTACTGCTGCAAAACTACAGAAAACTGCTGCAACTGCTACTGTACTCGAAATATTGGTAATAAATTGTAAAAAAAAACTCTCAGGAATGGAGATAGACTATACTCTCAACATGCTCTGATACCATGTGAAAATCCTCACAGCAGATCTAAGAGCAGCAGAATTATGATACAGTAGAACTCAGATAGAAATAGAATAACATCACACTCATTAATTAATCATAATATGAATAATAAATAATACAATTGAGAGGATTCGAATGCCAAGGTAGCAATTCGAATTTTCCTGCATGAGCATGGCTTATCTGCACTAGGAGTCCTAATCATTGGATCAGTAGTGGTGTCATTAGATCACAAGTGGTTTTCCATGTGTCAAACTGAGCTAACTGAATGTAACTGAATCTAACTGGATGTAACTAAGTGTAACTGATAGATGTGACACTGTCTATAGTCAGAATAGATCAACTAGTCTCTCTGGAGGTCTCATTGAGTGTATCAGTCAGTAAACAAGTCAATCTATCCTCAAATCAAGGATCATATCCACAAATCTAGTAACTAACTAAGTGTGTCACTGGTGGTAGGTGAGAGAGGGCACACTTCTTCCTTTGATAGGTGAGAGAGGGTGCATCATAGACTAGGAGGCCTGGAACTGAGTGGAAACAGGCTCCGAGGGCTAGTAAACTAAGCACTAGGTGCTGGGAGACACCATACTAATGACTAGAAGGCATGCATTTGCATGGATGCATGCAATTGCATGACTGCATGCAAAACTATTGCATGCAGAACTGACATAATGCTGGTAGGACTAGGATGGAGTATAGGAATATCCTAACAACTTCATCAGTGGTGATGGACCATTTTGCAATAGTAGATCCTGATATCATGTCTTGGGTTTCGAATTCATATTGAACAACTTCATCATGGGAGATGATTGAGGTCGAATTATGAGTAGAAAGAGCATTGAAGGCAGTACTACTGGTCTTGTTCTCCAAATGGATAACATCATGCTCTTCCTTATTTCCAAATAATATGTCCAATCTTGTCCAGTTATCACTTGGATGTTTTGCAGGATCAATGAGGTATTCCATATTGGAAAGCATAGAAGTACATATTGCTACTGAGGCTCTGTCACAATCATCTAGCCAATCTTCTTCCTCTTCATAGGAAGAAAAATCTATGTTAACATAAATACACATATCAAAGAGACCATATCTCTTTAGGTATGCTATCATCTTGGGTTTTCATTCTTCATAGTTGTATGAAGAGAGAGAAGGAACTACTTTCAAATTCATGGAAGGTGTTGTTGAATTCGAATCTACAGCTGTAACTGAAGAAAACTTCGAAACTACAGGAAACCACTGCAACTATAGAAAAATTCAAATAACCTACAAAAAAAATGGAGATCCATAGTAGCTGTTGAATTCGAATCTGTTGAAGATGGATTCGAATGATGGAGATAACCTACGAAAAAAATAAGAATTGTAAATGGAGATCTGCTCCAATTCAAATTGAAGATTGCCTTAGGAAAATGAGCACATGTGACTGGATCCTTCACACCTATCTAGACCTCACTAGATTGCTCTAGTGAATTCAATACAATTGCACTAGGAATTGTTGTGGAAATCCATAGGCTTTTCGTGCTCAATGAAAGACAACTACTCAATGAATTGTTGCAACTACTACTGCTGCAATTCGAATAGCTGACTCCAGATATGATAACATGTGATATTTTATAGGAGATATCACACAGCTGGATAAAACCTCACTAAAACTCACTCAAAAATAGCAGAGAAGAGAAGAAGGACTAGTGAATCAATAATCACTCATTAACACAAGAAAATGAAAAAACTAGCGTATCATACATTAGCTGTAAGATGGCACTGTGAAAAGTGAATAATAATTGAATACAATCAAATGGATTCGAATTCCTCCTAAGTTCATTCAAATTCTCCTCAATGTGTGGCTTGGATAGCATTAGAGACATCATCCAACTAGTGGCATAGGTCACAAATGGTCAAAGGTCATTCAAATGAGTCTAACTGAGGCTAACAGTGTCATGTGAGCACAAATCAAGGGATGGATACTCCAAGGAGGGAACATGAGCCTGATGAGGTTGTTAGTAGGTCAAGTGGCACTCCGATATAGACAACTTGGAGCTACAGGTAGTTAAACTGAGCAATAAATGAATAAACTAGTCAATAAATGCTGCAACTGACTATTAGTGATCCAAATAGTGTAGTAGGGCACATTAGTCTTCTTGGTGAGGAAAACAAGGCGCACTAGGTAGGTAGGAGGGCTCTTAAGTGATAAAAACAGGCTCTAGGTGTATGAACATAGGCTCTAGGTGCTGAGGAGACTGCCATACTGATGATTGGATGCATGCAGATGCATGCATGATGACTGGATGCATGCAGAATGCATGCAGGAATGCAAATATAAAAAATGATGGTGAGAATATTCCAACACTAAAACCTTACCATCCCCAATCTCTCTCTCTCCTCTTCCCCCTAACTCTTACTAACCCCCTCTCTCACTCTATCTAACTCCCATAAGCATCCACCTACACCTTACCCCCACTCCCCTATCTCTTCCCCAAACGCCTAACACACCACCACCCCATTGGTTCTCTCTCTCTCTCTCTCTCTCACACACACACACACACACACACACATCCATATGTATCCCCATACCACTAACACCCCTCCTCCTCTCTCTCTCTCCCCCCTCCTCTCCCTAACCCTTACTGACCCCATATCTAACTCTCTTTTTCCCCTACCCCACTTACCCCCAATCTCCCAATACCCCCTATGTCTCTACCTATAACACTTCAATGCCCCCACTCTTGTTCTACCTCTAATCCCTTAGCACCCCCCCAATTCATTTTAATGTTATTATCACCAAACTAAACAATATAGTTGTAATGTTAAATATCGCGTACGTGTTTAATTGGTGAACAAAAACGCATACATGTTATTGTTACCTACACTCCTAACCCCTCAAAATACCCAATACACCCCCTCTACAAATCCCAAGGACCCCCACATTAATCTAACATAACCCTCCTCGTGCCCTCCCCCAACCCACTAACACCCCCTACTCCTACTTCCCCTAACAACCCCCGTCCTACTCCACCTCTAACCCTTTCCTCCTCTCCCTTCCTACACCTACCCATGCCTCTCCTCCACCTACCCACAACTCCTAATCCTCTCTAAATCTCCCCCCAATCCCTTAAAAACTCAACTATCTCTCTCTCTCTCTAAACCTCCCCTACTATTCTCCCTAGCTCTACCCCCCCTGCCCCCCTCCTCCTCCTCCTCCTCCTCCTTCTCTCACTCACTTTCTCCAATGATCCACTTACCCCCAATCTCCTAACACTCCTCTTTGTCTCTGCCTATAACCCCTTAACACCATACCTCTCTCTCTACCAATCTCTCTCTCTTTCTCTAACCCAAACACCCACGCTCATCACCTATACCCCCCTTCTCCCTAATGACCCTAATTTCCTCCCCAAACCCTTGATCCCCCCTTTCTTTCTCCCCCTCTTCTCTTCCCCCCAACTCTTACTAACCCCCTCTCTCACTCTCTCTCACTCTCCTACTCCTCTGCCTACACCTAACCCCCACCCTCTCTCTCTCTCTCACACACACACACATACACACACACACACACACACACATCCCTATGCCTCCCCCTACAACTAAAACCCCTCCTCTATCTCTCTCTCTACCCCCCCTCCCTCTTCCCCCTAACTCGTACCAACCCCATCTCTCACTCTCTCTCACTCTCTCTCACTCCCCTAATCCTCCACCTACACATAACCCTGACCCCCTTCCTCTCTCTCCCCTCCTCTCCCTCACACTTACTAACTCTAGGGTCAATCCATGAGGGTGGTTCACGATTTTTGGCAAGTGGGGAGGAAAACATTTGTGTTGCGAACCCTCAATCGAGGTCTTTTAAAGCCCTCGATCGAGCTATTAAAACCTTGATCGAGGGTTTTAAAATACCTCGATCGAGGGCTTTAAAGTAACTCGATCGAGGGTTTTAAAATACCTCGATCGAGGGCTTCGTTAAATGCTCGATTAAGCAATTTCTTGATCGAGTTGCTGAGACAGTGAAAAAAAGAAAAAAACACGGTTGCGACTGGCCAACACTGTTCCAATGACATGGACTGGACAAAGAATCTCTATTGAGGCTCTAAGCTCGAGCGAGCAGCTGAGACCACCATGCCACGCCACGACACGCCCTGTCATCCACTCCACTAGGAAAGTAGACCATAAACCCCCAATTTATTTTTTAAATTAAATTAAATTTCTTGTGTTTTTTTTTGTATAAATTTGTATCAACTGAAAAAATGATGTCAATTTTATCTCTAAATGTGTATTGGCAAGCATAAATGCTACCGAATTACACATTTGGAAATAAAACCGAATAAATGTTGTCGGTTGCCATTTTTTTTTCAATAAATTTGAAAACTGATTGAAAACATGTGTAGCAATTTTAAATTTATGTTTTATGTTTTAAATTTTAAATTTAGGTTGTAATTTTTTTTCAAGTTATTAATATTTTTGTTTATATCAATTGGTAGCGTTTATGCTACCGATTTTATTTTAAAATGTGTATTGGCAAGTAGAAATGCTGCCCCTTTTTTTTCAATCCTCTGAGAATGTGAGGATTGAAAAAACAATATACATATTTCAAAATAAAACTGGCAACATAAACATTGCCGGTTAAACGTCCCCGTTTTTTGCCAATATAAGGCCATATAACCATGTAGCAAAAACCATTAACATTATAAAAAAAAAATTTGAAAACCTTTGAAATTGAAATTGAAATTTTGAATTAAAATTGAAATTGAAATTTTAAATTGAAAATTGAAATTGAAATGTTAAATTAAAATTGAAATTGAAATGTTAAATTGCAATTGAAATTTGTAATTGAAATTGCAATTGGATATGTAAATGGAATTTCAATTGAAATTCAAAATTCGAAATTGATATTGAAATCAAAATTTGAAATTTGAAATGAAATTGAAATTAAAAATTGAAAAATGAAATAGAAATTGAAATGAAAATTGAGAATTGGAAATAGAATTAGAATTGGAAATCTAAATTTGAAATTGAAATTTGAAATTAAAATTGAAATTTGAAAACCTTTGAAATTGAAATTGAAATTTTAATTGCAATTTCAATTTGAATTGTAATTTGCAATTTCATTTTAAATTTGATGAAATTGCCAATTGAAATTGAAATTGAAATTGCAATTGCAATTTCAATTTCAATTTCAATTTCAATTTGAAATTGAAATTTGAATTTGATATTGAAATTGACATTTGAAATTGAAATTGGTATTGGAAACTGGAAATGGAAATAGAAATGTAAATGGAATTGAAATTGAAATTCGAAGTGGAAATTTAAAATTTGAAAATTGCAATTTGAAATTTCAAAATTGAAAATGAAAATGGAAACCAAATTGAAATTTAAATTGATATTGAAATTGAATTTGAAATTTTAAATGAAATTAAAAAATCAAAATTGAAATTGAAGTGTAAATTGAAATCGAAATGGAATTTGAGAAATGAAATTGGAATTGGATTTGGAAATTGAATTAGAAATATAATTTAAATTTGAAATTGAAATTGAAACTTGAAATTTCAAATCGAAAACTGAAGATGAAATTGAAATTGAAATTGGCAATGGAATTTTATGTGAAATTGAAATTTGAAATAGAAAATTTGAAATTAAATTGAAAATTGAAATTGAAATTGAAATTTGAAAATTAAATTGAAGATGAAATTGAAATTTGAAATTGAAACATAAATTTGAAATTGAAATTGAAATTTGATTTTGGAATTTGGAATTTGAAATTGAAATTGAAACTAAATTTGGAATTGAATTTGAAATTGATCTTTGAACTTTGAAATTGAAATTGAAATTTTAAATTTTAAATTGAAATGTGAAATTGAAATTTGAAATTTGAAATTGAATTTGAATTTGAATTGAATTTGAATTTGTATTGAATTTGAAATTTGAATTTGAAATAGAAAACTGAAATTGAAATTGAAATGTGATGAGGAAATTTCTCAAGAGAGAAATTCATTGCTTCCTACTTGGCGGAGCATGAGAGGATCCAACGTCGCCCAACAGGGTGACCTTCGACAATGCTCTCGTTCACCGAGGATCAAGGCCACGCCAGGGTCTACTGCCGCTAGAGGCAGCAACAGGAGAGACAGTGTGTCGATTCATCCCGGCGATGTACATAGTGATCTTGAGGAGGAGGAGGTGTGCCAAGACACAGGTACGTCATGTGCATATTTTTTGTTAGATACACTTTTATTAAATTTTTAATATAGAATGTAAGGACGTTCACTTGCAAGTTATAATATATATTTTCACTAACATTTGTGTTTTGGTTTGGATAGCAGGTACATCGGGTGGCTCATATGATGATGAGGTTGCACTCATAACTCTTGCTAATATTACCACCCAGAGAGAGTGGGTGCACTCGTGCATGTGGACACTTAGGGAGGATTCTCCCACTAGACGCTCATTATTCATGATGGTATCAGAGGTTTATGATATTGTGGACCTCTAGAAAAAAGTGGTACCTCTTAGTGACATTTGGAATTTTACATGCCAGAGGAGAAGACAAGATGTCATGGGCCCCCATAAATGGGCAAATGTCAAATCTACCACAAGAGGGCATGATGTAAAGGGTACTTTGTTCGACATCCCTCATGACCGCCCTATTGGTCAACTGCTTAGACTCAAGGAGTTTAAGAAAATTGTTTGTAACTTAATTTCAAAATAACTAAATATGCATGTAACTTGAAATTGTACATTTAGTTTGACAATTGCTAGTAAAGTTTGAAAATAAAGTATATATACTTAACTTGATAATTATTAATAACTTGATAGTTGTGCATTGAACTTTAAAATTGCTAGTAACTTGAAATTTGATGTGGAAATTGACAAATTGACAAATTGCGCGTGTGAATTGAAATTTTTTATTTTTTTTAACATAAATAGCTGAGTGGCTTTGATTATATATAAAAACATAAATTACATAACACAGAGGACAGATTGCGCCCATAACAAGGTGGCATCCGTCACTCCATGTTCATCTTCTTCAAGCTTATAGCTGACATGATATTTTTCTTTTCTATGAAAACTATAACACCTTACAAACTGTCCAAGTAGGATAATACAGAAGTAAAACATAACTACAGTGTTGCCTTATACAAAAAAATCAAGAATGGAGCTTTCTAAAAGAGTGTCGAGCCTATGAGGTACTCCCATCCTGTAAATTTAAAAAAGACAGAGCCAAAAACATAACAACAGTTGTTGTATCATAACGAAACCAAAACTTAGAGAGCCAACCATCAAACCCCTAAGGGTGGAGGCCAGTGTCCATGACTGCGCCTTTGGATTCTACAATCCCATTCTTTTCAAAGTTGAGGTCGACGTAGTTTCCAGCATGAGCCATAAACCTTTTCAGCTTGTTCATCTTCCTGTAGAGGTCTACCATTTCGCTGCTCATAGCATCAACTTTATGAGCTTTGTGGGGGGTGACAAAGACCCAGAGTCTCTTCCATATTTTCTACCTTCTTAGCCACCTTTCTATTCTGCAGCTTAACCTCTAAGTGAGTTGATTGTGCCAGGGAGTAGAGGTAGGTCAAGACCTTTTTGAATTCCAGATTCTCATTACGAACCAAGTGAATTTTAACCTCAAGATCCTGAATACGATTCAGCATTTCCCCTTTGTTCTTCATGCTTCCATGCCTAAATTCATGCCCCTGAGATCTTCTAGACCCGGTATGCCTACGACAGGGGTGAAGCACTAGAATGTTGGTATGTCCTTCATCCACCGAGTCGTCGAGAGCTTCGTCCACCATCGAGATAACCCATCTGCAGGTGCCGTGAGGGATTCTGACGAGCTTGATGCATCTCAAACATTTCAAATACACATCAAACCCTTCCTAAGAATGCCCAGTAATATGGTGCTCCATGTTCACAAAAAGACCACCTCTCCAGACAAAGGAAGATTGCAGACATAAAAAACCAACACGGAGATGAATGTTAGTTGTGGTCATCCCTTCCCATCTTATGCAGAAGCCCTAACTTTGCATGCCCACCAACTGGAAAACTATCTGGATGCCTTTAATGCAGTGCTAAGTGGATATCCCGCTCGTTTCAAGGAGGTTGTCGAATATCTTAGTTGGAGTTTCAATAAACAAGCATTCATGAGGTCTACAAATTGAAAAAACCATAGCTATGTGTAGTCCCTGTGTTGAAATGAGGAGAGCCTAGGTTCTATGGAGAAAAATTAGGCTAAGGAATCCATATGTTTTCATAGATGACATTGTCACAATCAAGGGAACCATAGGTGAGCCCAACTCCTTTGTTGGCCATGTCGTCTGCTTTTCCATTTAGACCTCTCAGAATATGAAGATAAGCTACGTCTTTGAACTCCTTGTTAATGTTGATTAGGAGGTGATGCATCTTGGAGGAGGGGTTCTTTCTTTTGGTGATGATGTTTCTGGCTTCTCCAATGATGATTAAAGAGTCCCCTATTATCGTCAAACTCTTGATTCCAAGGTCTTTAGAAATCTCCAGGCCTTTGATAAGACCAAGCCATTCCGCTCCATTGTTGGTCTTTTTGCCAATGCCCCAGGAAAACTCTCGTTGTTTGTTCCCCTTGGAGTCCAAAATTACTCCCCCCGCACCTACCAACCCTAGAGCGTGTGAATTGAATTTTTCAACTTAATACATAACTATCATTATAACTTGAAAATTATCCATTTAACTTGAAAATTGTTACAAATTTTGAAATATAAATAACATATATACTTACTATAGGAAAAAAAAAATTAATTTATTCGTACATTCATGCATAGAAAAAATTGTTACATGAATTGAAAATACATTAAAAATAACATAATTGAATTTTCCAACTACTACATAATTATCACAATGTTCATTTTATTTGTTGTCATTGAATTTTACATCTATTACATAATTATCAAAATATTCATTTCATTTGTTTTCAAATTGAATTTTCTAACTAATACATAACTATCATAATGTTCATTTCAAATAAAATGAGGGTAAGTTAAAATTAGACATTAATAGTTATTTCAATCAATAAATGTTGAGACTTGGAGCTCACATGAGGCTATACATTTATATTTTTTTAACAAATAACAAAACAAAAATTGAAATTACATTTTAACTTGAAATTGCTAGTAACTTAAAAAATTGCAATTAGTTAAATATGTACATTTTAACTTGAAAATAGTGTCCAAGTGTACATTTAATTTGAAAATTGTTCCAATAACATTGAAAATTGTTAGTCACTTGAAAAATTATTCATTTAACATGAAAATTGTACAAATTTTGAAATGCAAATAACAAAGTTATGAAATAAATAAGAATCTCATTACAAACAAATCTATTAAATAAATTAGTTTGTGAAATAGTTATTTTTTTTTAAATTGTTACTAATTTTGTAGTCTAAATAAAAAATTGTTAAAAATATTATTGCAAACAAAATATAGTAAAGCTAAAATGAAAAAAGATAGTTAGTATATATAAAAAATTATTAGAGAAATATATATGAAATTTAAATTAGGTAGCATATAATTCAAAAATTTACCTTGGTTGTCCTCCATTGGAATTTGTTGCACCAAAGGTGCATCTTCTTCTTCTCTCAATCTTGCTCTTTGTTGACTCATTGTCAAAACCCAAAAATTTCCGAAAAATTTAAAACTTTTTAAGATAGCAATAAATGTTATTAATGCAGTCAATTAACTGTCTGTTTAACTTACGTGATTGTAAGTGTGTCTGAATGGTCTTTGTTATGCTTCAAGATTATTATGAGTTTCTTAATTGTTGCTGATTGTTTTTCTATTTTTCAACTGCAAGGGGGAATTGCCATGATGGACTGGCTTACTTAGCTTTCGAGCTAATGCAACAGATTTTTCTTCTCTTACAGATACACAGGTAATGTCGGTCGCCACAATAATTTTTAAAGCATCATAAGTCAATTTAGCTGTGCCAACTCATTTAGTGAAAAAGTCTAATCATGCTAACCAGGTTTATCAAGCCTTTAAGGTAGAATACTTTTGCATCATGCCCACTTCAAAATTTAGAACATGCTTTGTTTTTACAAGTTAATTGTACAGCTGGGAAGATAAAGATAATTGCCATGTCTTGTCGATACCTGTCTTTTATTGTTTAAAATTTAAAGAGTTGCTTATTTGAAATCTGCTCTTTGTTTCCATTATCATATTTGATTGAACACATTGTGTAATAAGGATAACACAAGTCTATTATTTCTTACGCCGATAATTATGAGTTGCATAATTTAAAGTTCCATCATGAAGCAATAACAAGTTTTTACTCATCCTTGCAATGCTATCTCAATATAGAGACGTCATTTATTTATGCTCTACATCTTTACAGTAACTTAGAGAATGATAGAGATATTGTATCTCTTATTCTTTCACATTAGTCTAGGCTATAAATTTTGGTGACAAGTTGCAAATAGTATTGATTTACTTGATAACTACCCCTTTGGTACTTTTTATAATAATTTAACATATGATCTATGTTGAAATAGACTCCAAGTCTCAAACTTCAATGCTATTGACCAAGCCAGTTTGTTGAATGATAAACAAGGTATTAAAGACATAATTCTAGGGTTTTTAATTATTAGAAGAATGATATAAGGATTAGCCATTATGAAAAATCATACACAGCTCCTTCTATATATAATAGGAGTTCTTATTTCGCATCAATGATAAGAATGTCATCTATTGTAATGTTTGTAATGATTGTTGATCCGAGTATTATGGTTTTCCAAAACAATAATTGAAAGCATGGATTAATATGGCATTTTGACAAGTTTGAACTATGGATTCATATCATAAATGGGATATCCTTATGATGATTTTAATTGATTAACAATTATTGGGAATCCTCTTGGGACTATAGAGTCTCGACCCACCGTATGGAAATATTAATTTGCTACGTGGTTCATCGAGGGCCAAGTGCCTAGTGATATAAAACACTGGACCGAACCCTACCTCGTCATTTCCTTCGCCTTCGGGCTCGGGTCCTTCTCTGCAGTCTCTCTAGGTCTGAGCTATGTGGTGGAGCTGTTGTTACAGTTCTTAGACTATTATCATTCCTTTGCTTACTGTTATCGTTTGCAAGTCAAGTTATCATTAATCTGTTGACAGCTATGGGAGTGTTATAGTGCCTAGGGTTTATCCTTGGAGTTCATTTACTGTTCTGGTCGTCATTATTATAGTGTGCTAACAGCTTGCATGCTGCCTCATCCTTCGTATTGTCCATAGCTTCGTCTGAGAGTCATTTGTGTTCGTTGTTTAGAAACTGTAACTGGTCAATAATCTAGGGTTTGTATTTTTATTTACCGTAGAACCCCTGTCACGGCGTGGCCTTAAATCTTAGCTTGGTTCTGTTTGAAGCTTCCACTGTTGCACATGCTCCTTGTTATCAGTCAGCTTGTTCGTGTTGGTGAAACGAGAGGGTTTCACCCTACTGCTGCTCATGGCTATCAGCCTACCTACTGAGCATGACTTCATTCAAACCTCGGGTAAGTTAAAGGTTTCATCCTTGTTTTCAGAATACGACGAGTTGTTTAAGACTCGACATTTATATATATATATATATAAATGATTATTGATAATGTTTTTGTTTTGTTGCAGGCTCGGACTCCATTTGCAATGTGGGTGACTCATGCTTCGACTGTTGGTTGCATAACCGGGTAAGCCTGGTCTTTTACCACGACGTTCCTCCTTGTTCATTGTCTGTATGGTTTGGTCATGAAGGGCCACCCTTATGGCTAGCTCTGTGCTGTTGGTCTTGAGGCTGACTTCAGTCATTTGTAATTTAATCTTCTTACTAGAGGTGTTTAGGGTTTAATAATGTGTAACAAAAGGCTATGAGCCTACTCAGGATGATAGGGTTACGGCTTCAAGGTTTAATACTGTACCTGTACTTTGCTTGGGGTTTATTACCTAGGTTTTCAAAAATTACCTTAATATAACTTGTGTCTTGTATGAAGGCTTGTTCTATGTCTGCGTTGTTCTTTGAATTCGATGCTCTATATTATAATAAATAAATCTTTGTTTTTGTGGATTTGAGAACTCAGCTGTAGGTTGGATACTGTAATAGCAAAGGTTTTTACTCCTATGTTTTTCCTGTATAATTTTTAACTTATAAAAAGTGACTTGTTACAGCCATTCTATATGATGGAGTCGATGTATGGTGTGTGTTTCAAGTTCGATGTTTTATGTAGAATGCTTCTATTAATAAAAAGACTACGGCCATAGGTGAAAATTATTGTATGAATTTCAATGTTAGGATACTACGTCTAAATGTCTCCTGTAGGTTTCGAGCTGATGTGTGTGGCATATATTTTAACTTTAGGATAGAAATCCATTCTAAATTTACAGTGTTGATTTGTTAGATGATTTATGTATTATTAGGGTAGTACTCTGTCGGTACTGTGCATTCACATGAAAGATATAACTAAAAGATTAGAGCTCGATAATGAGCTAAATATACTGTTCTGATATAATGATTATGACCATAAGGAAAACAATGGAAGTTTAAGGGAATAAAAATACTACCTGTTTAAGCTCGGCCTCAAGTTTGTTATTGTTCTGACTTTGATTTCTTCTGTTTAAAAGTTAATAACTAGGTCAAAGTTCTGCCGAATGGTTTCTTGTTGTAGAAAACTGGAGAGATAGGTTTTGGTTCGAGCTCCACGGTCAACCTTATTGTTTAGTTAACTGTTCGGTTTGTTTTAGCTAAGACTCTGTCGAAAAATAGTTAAACAGGTGAAGGACATTGCTATACTGTTGTTTTAGTTCAAAGTTGAGTCAAATAAGGTTCTGCTAGTCCTTTTGTATATTCAGTCAATGACTAAGTAAACTTTCTATTGTAATTTGGCTCGTCCATTTATGTGACAGATAATGACCTGTACAATTGTTAGCTAGGGTTTGTATCTGCAATATTTTCTATGATAATATATTTACTGTAGTTTATATAATTATATTTATTTTTGTTCCTATCACGGTTTTAAACCAGTTGTAAAACCAGAGAATGATTATTTGTGCTAAAACCCTACCTATCTATTTAACAGAAATAATTAAACCATATCTAGAATTTACATAAATAAACCATTGCTTACAATTTTACTATTGTACGGCATGTAGGATAAAACATTATCAGTACTGAAATAATGCTATAAGGAATACTAAAAACAAAGTAATTATTAAAAATCTTACATGTTGATATCCTGGGATATTGTCTTCTACTAAGCTGATATTATTCAGACGATTTAAATGATAATCATAACAAACATTCATTTAAACTTAATAAACACAAAGCAATAAAAAACAGAACCTGTCTAACTGACGATAACAACAGCAATAGGAGGTTGTTCCTCCCTACCAACTCCTGGAGAGTGCCCAGATAGCACTTCTCAGGACCCCCGAGCTTGCTCTGGTCTCCCTGGCTGGAACTAGGTGCAGCAGAATAATTCACTCAGCCCAAACAGCTAAACTGGAACCAAGTTACTGCAACATTTCCCTCCAAACAACTTCCTTACTGTTTTCCCTCTTCCTCAATGGGACTCCTAAATAACATTCACCTGAATGTATTCTCCCTCTAGAACAATGTTGAACCCCCAACTCAGTTCATTGAGTACTATTTAAAAGATTGCCTAGGTCTTAGTTGGGTTAACTTTCATTAATGAGCCACTTGCTCAGATTCCACTTTCTTGGGGAATCATGACCCCAAAATATAGGGAAGTTGCCACCTACAACTTAGGAAGTGTTTGAGGATGCTGCCACTTGTCTTTTGCCTTTCCACCTAGTTTCATCCACCAGTTAGACCAGTAACCTCTTTTAATAGCTCTCCCGTGCTATTGTCTCCATAATTTATTTATTAATAATAAAATATTCAGAATTACATTCCATTTCTAGTGACTCTGCTAAGTCATCAATTTCTACTAAGCATTAAATTTAACATAATGTCTTAGGAATATGGTAAAATAATTACATTATTTTCACAAAATTGGGGTATGTGACACTCATTCTTTCCCTATTCTTCTTACGCTCTACATGCTCATTTTGTTGACGTGCATGCTTCCTTTGTTGTTTTCGTTTCCTCCCCATCAAACTACAATGAAAACAAACAAATAATTTTTCAAATTGTTATAACAACCAACAATATGTAATATGAAATTGAACAACAATAATATTTTTTACATGTCTAATGAATTCTAATTGAGCAACAATAATACTTCTTACATGTCTAATGAATTCTAATTGAACAACAATAATACTTCTTACATGTTTAATAAATTCTAATCGAACAACAATAATACTTCTTACATGTCTAATGAATTCTAATCGAACAACAATAATACTTCTTACATGTCTAATGAATTCTAATTGAACAACATCAAGTTCACATAGCTCTACTTGAAAGTAAATTAACAATGAATTACATAAGTGTTGTTTGGAAATTGTTAAGTGATTATATAGAGGTTTCTTGTTAATTTTGCGTGGGAATGGTGTTTGGAAACATTAATTGTCCAACTCCTTTCCCGGGTTCCTTTTTATGTTTTATTTACACAGACAAATCCTTGATCGAGGGTTTTTTAAAACCTTGATCGAGCAACAAACCTCAATTGAGGGATTTACGAGACCTCGATTGAGGTCTTTATCAAACCCTCGATCGGGGTTTTTTAAAAACCTTGATCGAGCAAATAGCTCGATCGAGGGCCTAAAAACAGGCCGAAAGCCCTTTTCACTGCAGAAAAAAAAATTGGTCAACCTTTCACAGGCTTAAACTATGTCATTAAATGCACATTAATGGGTGGACTTGATATCGTTGGATTCATCAATGAATCCTCTATCCATATACATATAATCTACGAATTTTTATCTTCGTATGTCATTTTTTTTTAATTTAGGCTACAGCTTACCCTAAAAAATCTTGTCTACAACTTCGAATGAGCTTAGAGATAAATCAACAAAATTCAAAATACACATCCAAAAAATTTGAAAAAATATACAAGCACTACATAGTGCGTCCTCTTCAAAATGGTATTTTTAGTTTTGGAAATTATGTAAACAATCAAAATATTTTGCACACACACTCACATGTGTGCAAAATGAGATTGAAATATTATGTGGTCAGTTTCAAAAAATAATTATAATAAGTTTTCGAGGAAAATTAAAAGAAAAATATGTACGCACTAGTGCATTATGTCTATATCATTTTCACATATTTCTCTTTTTTAAATTATTACTTTAACATTAAATTATTTTTCACACACACGAGCCACTTATTAATTGCTCTTCAAATTTTTAAGGACACATGTTTCATTAAATGAAAATTCGACACGATAAACGACATTGGTATATTTTTAAAAAAATATCATTGGAAATCCAACATAATTCACTACATTTCATTTTTTAACCACATGTCGAAATTCATATGGAAAATATGAGTTTTGAGGGCTTCAATTTAATATATGGGTAAATTTTCCATTTTTCATCGACATATTTGGAAAAAAAAAGAGTTACCCATATTTATGGAATCACCCTCCATATCTAAGTCTCTTTATCCCCTACTCAAATTACCCCCAAACTCCTAACACCCCCTTGTGTCTCTACCTATAAACCCTTACCCCTAAGACACCACCGCCCCATTGGTCCTCTCTCTCTCTCTCTCTCTCACACACACACACACACACACACATGCATCCCTATATCTCCCCTTAGCACTAACACCCCTCCTCTCTCTCTCCCCCTCCCCTCCTATCCCTAACCCTATCTCTAACTCTCTTTCTCCCCTACACCACTTACCATGAATATCCTAATACCCCCCTATGTATCTACCTTTGACGCTTTAATACCCCCAATATTTCTCTACCTCTAATCCCTTAGCACCCCCCCCAATTCCTTTTAATGTTATCTCACCAAACCAAACAATATATTTGTAATGTTAAATATCAAGTACATATTTTGGTGAACAAAAATGCATACGTGTTATTGTTACAATGCTCCTAAGCTACCAAATCTCCTAATACACCCCTTATAAAACTCCCAAACAGCCCCACATTAATCTAACACACCCTTCCCCTAACCCCTAACACCCCCCATCCCACTAACACCCCATACTCCTACTTCCCCTAATAACCCATGTCCTACTCCACCTCTAACCCTTCCCTCTTCTCTTTTCTTACACCTACCCATGTCACTCCTCCACCTACCCACAACTCTCCCCCTAGTCCACTAACAACCCCATGCTCTCTCTCTCCCTCTCTCTCTCTCTCTCTCTCTCTCTCTCTCTCTCTACCTACCTCTAACCCCACCCCCACTCCTCTTCCTCCTCTCTCTCTCCCCTCTTCCCCCTAACTATTACTAGCCCCCTATCCTCCTCCTCCTTCTCTCACTCTCTTTCTCCTCTCTCTCTACCTCTATCCCCTTACCACCCCCCATTGTCTCTCTCTCTAACCTAAACACCCATGCTCTTCACCTATACCTCCCTTTCTCTCCAATCACCCTAAGTTCCTCTCCAAACCCATAACCCCCCCCCCCCCCCACCCCCGCTCTCCCTCTCCCCCCCACCTATTCCACCCAACTCTTATTAACCCCCTCTCTCACTCTCTCTCACTCCCCTACTCCTCCACCTACACCTAACCCCCACCCCTCTCTCTCTCCCCCTCAACCCATTAACACACCACTACCTCATTGGTTCTCTCTCTCTCTCTCTTTGACACACACATGTACACAGAGATATCCCTATGCCTACCCATACCACTAACCCCCCTCCTCTGTCTTCCTCTCTCTCTCCCACTCTCTCCCTAACCCTTACTAACCCGTTTGGATGGATATGTATATAGAATTATCATCCTTCATGAAGGCATGAGATAGAGAAAAATATGAGTAGGAGGGAGAGAGAGAGATTGAGGGGGTTATGGGTTTGGAGAGAAGTAGGGTGATTAGACAGAAACAAGGGGTTAGGGTTAGGTGGGGTATGAGAGAGAGAGGGGGGGTTAGCAATGATTTAGAGGAGGAGGGGGGATAGAGGGATATGAGGGAGGGGTTAGTAGAATGGGGGTGAGTAGGAGGGTGAGATAAAGAGAGAGATTGAGAGAGAATTAGGGGTGTGATTTTGGGCAGGTTGAGGAGGGGATTAGATAGATAGAGAGAGAGAGAGAGGGGGAATGTTAGTGGTTTGGGGAGGATAATGGTGATTAGAGAGAAATGGGCGTATAGGTGAGGAGCATGATTTTTTGGGTTAGAGAGAGAGAGAGAGAGAGAGAGAGAGAGAGAGAGAGAGAGAGAGAGTTTAGGGGGTTGGTAAGGGGTAAGATTGTTCCATTTGGTAAGATGTTCTATGTAAAAATATTATTCTTGTTATTAACAAGGAAAGATGTCGAATTTAATGTTTTTAAATTTTAGACTATTAGTTTAGGAAACTAACATTTTTTTCATTATTTTGCACTTCTTTATTTTATTTGGTTTGTCAAATGGTGGGGGTTAGGTGTAGGTGGAGCAGGGGAGTGAGAGAGGGGGATAATAAGAGTTATGGGGGGAAGGTGGGGGGTGTATTAGGGGTGTTAGAGGGTTAAGACTTAGGGGGTGCAGGTTTATGTGTATTAGACATTGAATGATCCCTTAGCTATGGAACCACCTTCTTAAATGCTACCAAATGTCACTAGAACAAAATTCATACACGTTTTAGTTGAAAAAATGCATATGAATTTTGTGTATGTATAGATATCATGAGTCCCTATCCGAGAGACACTCTAACATGTTTGAAGGAAAATACAGTGCGCGTATAATTTCTAGTTCTAGACAGTGCATTCACTCTCTCCATTACAAGAACAACACACAAATTGATGATTGCATTCACCATCTCCAGCAAAAGTGTATAAGGATTTCTTGGAGCACAAAATAAATTGGTCAAGGTTCAAGAATCTAATAGAAAAACACCATAAACAATCTCCAATTCTACACCATTAATTTTCTTACAATTTAGGAGCATCAAAGGAAATATTTCATTAATAATTGTGGTGGAGTATAGATACAATAGAGCAATAAAAACCCCAATCTTGGAGAATCTCCTATTGAGGAGCACCATAGAAAATCCCCACCATTGATTTTCTTACAATTGAGGAGCATCAAAGGCAATATCTCATTGATCATTGTGGTGGAGTATAGAAACAATTGAGAAAGAAAAATGCTTAGCTTGGAGAATCTCCAATTGAGAAGCACAATAGACCATCTCCACCATTGATTTTCTTACAATTGAGGAGTATCGAAGGAAATATCTCATCAATCATTGCGGTGGAGTATAACACAATTGAGAAAGAAAAATACTAAGATTAGAGAATATCCAATTGAGAAGCATCCTAGATCATTGATCATTGTGGTCATGGGAAATATACACAATCAAAAAAGAAAATCGACAAGGAATAAGCTACCTGAATAAATCATCGAAGAAATTAGAGAAAAGAGAAGAAATAAGATGACCAATCGGAGACATTATATGGACACTCACCCAATTTCGGTTGTAAATGATGCCATGATTCTTCCTACCAATCAACAACAAGAAAGACAAGAGAAGTCACTTGAGGGGCCTTCAATTTCCACAACAGTTGAAGAATAAGCACCCCATGGAACTGATTAAGGAGTAAAACATAGGTGCACAACAAGACCACCTGAAACAATTGATGATTTGGTCTCTTGTGGTTATACAAGTGACGAAGTAAGAGAGGCATTGCATTCCAAACGTATGCTCGAAGAAAACAATGTCATTGAGGCCATCCAAGAGGAGGTCCAATTTCCACCATCCAGCTGCCAGCATGAGAGAGAATGACATGAAGCTCCCATTGAAATGCCATACTGGCCAGGTGATGAAGCTCCAACCTCCCTACCTCCATTAGCAAGTTCACATCGAAGAAATCCAAAGCTTATACATATTGATGAAAGTCTCATTGGTTAGCTTGAAGGTACTCTATCTAAATGCAATATTGCATATCAAACTCAACACATACTTGCTAACTATTTTGATTCTAAATGTGATGGAGATAAATGTAAATTATCTTTATCATTATTAAAATCTAGGTGTAGGACTATTGTTAGGGTAAAGTTAAGAATAAATATGATAAATAGTTTTGAACCAAGTTTTCATATTGTTAGAAGTTTAGTAGATGCATACAGTACAATTGCAAATAAATCTCATTCAAAGGATTGTAATATGGTTCACCGTGTTTTGTCACAATCAATCATGAACAAAATCATTAGGGCCCTTTGTCTTCTTAAGCCTACATCCAAACTTATTAATTTCAATGTCAAAACGCTGCATAGGTATTGTGTTAAAAAGGAACAACTTGAAATTGGTCAAACAGATGTCTAGGGCTTCATTGGCAGGTTTCCATGCTCTAATACGAAGCTCATTCACACGATAAAGGGACTAGTGCAATATTTTTTGCATGACACCACTAAACCTTATTCCAACCAAAAATATGTACTAAGAGAATGGGTTCAATGGATAGTGAACCCCACATTAAAAATTTTCTTCACATGACACAAAAAAAATCATATGAGAGATTTAGGCATGAACATAATGAACTTAACTTGTCCCAAAAATCCTTCGAGAAATGCAAACCATGGTATGTTAAAATAAACACAACTTGTAATACATGTTGTTGTCAATACCACATTGAGTATGGCTATTATTATGACACACACACGCACATGGATATATATATATATATATATATATATATATATATTGTGTATATTGCACAACACTCTTGTGTAGGAATGCTCAACTACATTGCCACCAATGTCATCTAGAGACTTTATTCATAGCATATTGTGTAGAAGGTGAGAAGGATACATATTTTTATCAAAATTTTTGTGTAGATGGGACATGCCTAGGGTGTAGTGGAATGGTATTATTGGAAAAATGCATAGATGTGACAGATGAGCATGAAATTGGGAGGTAGGAGGTGAACATGTAGCCATTTAAATATGTCACATATGATATTGATGGAGGGAATGAATGAAAAAAAATACAATTGGTCACTTCTTAGGATAGTAAAGAGTACTTGAATACTATTTCCCTCTTCAGATTCCAATTTCATGTGTAACAATCTATTAATATATGCATTTATTGTTGATCTACTAAGTATGGGTTTGCAACTTCATGGAATTATTCTTTGAAAATACACAACAATAGATAAAGCATGTACATGTGGCTTGTTGGAAAGATGAGTAGTTTAGAACATGTAGGGATATGTTTCGTGTTGGGACTATATTATCAGTGGTCGATTTTGCGGAAAACTACAGTCTTCGGCTGCAAAACGAGATTCATAGTCAATATTATTACTCAGATCATGTCATCATAATGGTTCATATCACCTACATACATGGAGTAGATAGTACTGAATACAACAAGGTGATATTGAAAGAGTATCACTTCTACATAAGTGATGACAGGTGTCACGACTTGGATTTTATACATCACAACATTTAAATGTTCTACAATCACTTGAAGGATGAAAATATATAATTGTAAGAACATTATATTTGGTCTGATGGTAGTGCAGAGCAATTCAAAAATGCATGTCTCTTTGAATGGTTGTGTATGATCCACAAAAGGATCAATATGTCACATATTTGGAACTATTTCAAGACTGGACATGGAAAATGGGAACATGATGGGGTAGGTGTGTGCATCAAGACTACATTACATAGGAAAGAAATGAATTTCACAACTATTTTTCTCATCCAAGATGCAAAGACCATTGTTTAATGGTGTTCTTCAATCGTGGGGGAGGGAGAAAGAAGGAAAGAAGATTAGTCAACCAGGAAAGCACATGTACATAGATATTTTTGGGAGGTGGCCGATGTAGATTGATCACATTTATATGAGTGAAATACTGTCCAGGGGACTCATGCATTTCATTAAGTTGGAACATCGGAAAATGCTATACTTGAAATGTGGACAATGAAACTCTCTTGTTTTTGTTCTCCATGTAGTAGTGGTGAATGGGACAAATGTGAATCCACATATTGGGTTGATAACTGGGACAGTGTATCACTCCCCATTGGTCAATGTATAGCTACATAATTATACCACTTGGAGGAGGACCAATCAATATTTCACCAGACTACGACCACATATTAAATCTCGTACAACCAGGTTCGATTAATATTTTGAAAATTTGACAACTAGTTGTGTCTAGTCAGTTGACTCAAATGTTGGCACTCTATTTTCTGCAGGGAACATATATGCATTGGTTTCCCCAAGACATAATGCATGGAGCACTAACTATTGGTTGGCGCATTGCTTGGAGGGGAAGAAGACCCTCAATATCTCATTAAGGGACTCCTTTTTCCAATTATTTTTCGATTGGGTCGATGGTTACAAAAGGAGAATATTTGAACCATATTTCCCACTTAGAAATTAAAAAAGGGTATGCATTTGAAGATTATATACCATGTCATATTGTATACCATTATAAAAACTTAGTTATTGGAACAAACCTCCAGCTGCAAACAATTCCAAGGAAGAACTCATCAAAGGTATGATACTTCTTTCCTTACTCCGAGCATGAGAGGTTAAAGGATACCATTGGTATTAGAGGTGACCCTAATGGTCTGCTCGAATGACCACATCTAGGTAGTCAAGTATGTGGTATGCATGTTATTTTTTGTACTATGTTATAGTTAAGTGGTGTACATGTATATTCTGATTTTGTTTCATGGTCACATTGATGATTGAAATTAATATTTTGATTATTGCATTCAGACATTCATAGCTTGATAGATTGATAAATTGCATAAACATATACAACTAGATAAGTTGCACAAGTTTCTTCATGGATTTGTTGTCCTTTTTTTCCTCCCATTTAAGTATACCATAAGATATACATCAATGGTCCATGCCTATTTCAACCATGAACATCACCACCATCTTCCTCTTGGCCATGTTGTCACCATCATCATCCCCTTTTCCATCATTTTCATAATCCAAGTACACCATAAGATTCTCATCCATCATCCACACCATCCTAATTGTATCCATTTTCATTGCTAACATATCCATGCCTGTTGGCATTGGAATTGGAATCCTCGTGTCATCATTAGCATCATCATTTTCATCTGTTACAGAATCATCATCCCATTTTTCATTGCTTTCTTAATCCAAGTACACCATAAGATTCTCATCCATCATCCACACCATCCTCATCATCACCATTTTCATTTCCACCATCTCTATGCCCATTGGCATTGGCATTGGAATCCTCATCTCATCCTCATCCTTGTCATCATCATCATCATCATCATCATCATCATCATCATCATCATTTTCATCATCGTCATCATTTTCATCATCCTCATGGAATTGGATTCAACATGTGTCCCTGAAAGCCTCTAGGAGGTGAGTTTCAACTCAGCATAAAATGATTCCCATGGATCAGATCGATGAACCATTGACTCTATTGGAATCAAGATGCCATATTAATGCTATGTGTGCCCCTCTCCTATGGGTCCATGACCTAGAGAGCATATTTTAGTACGGTTTCAAAAACTAGGGTTTCGCTCAATAAGAGATAGTGAAATTCTTGCATATACGAGTCAAATTTGGGAATTCCTCAACTGGAAACTTGTGGCTCAAATTCTCACATGAATCCCCAAACACACTTGAAGGATCTCATGGAACTCAATTCTACACCATGGTTGGAATTCTATGCCCCTGGAAAGGATTCAAAATGTGTCCCTAAAAGCCTCTAGGAAGCGAGTTTCAACTAGCCATAAAATGATACTCGTGGCTCGGATCGACGAACCATTGACTCTTTTGGAATCGAGACACCAGATTAATGCTAGCAGTGCCCCTCCCGTTTTGTTCCATTGACTAGAGAGCCTCTTTTAGTATAGTTTTGGAAACAAGGGTTTTACTCAATAAGAGATTGTGCAATTCTTGCACAGAGGGGTCAACTTTGGTAATTCCTTGATTGGGAACTTATGGCTAGCATTCCCATGTGGAACCATCCCAAACACGCTTGGAGGATATCACATAAATCAATTCTGCACCACAGTTGGAATTGTATGCCCCGAGTAGAGATTCAACATGTGTCCATGAAAGCTTCTAGGAGGCGAGTTTCAACAGGCCATAAAATGATGCTCGTGCCTCAGATCAACAAAACATCGACTCCATTGGAATCATGACACATGATTAATGCTAGGGGTGCCTCTCTCCTCTGGGTCCATGTCCCAGAGAGCGTATTTTAGTATGGTTTTGGAAACTAGGTTTTCATTGAATAAGGGACAGTGCAATTCCTACACATAGGGGTCAACTTTGGGAATTCCTTGACTGGGAACTTGTGGCTAGAATTCCTACATGGAACCTTCCTAAACACACTTGTAGGATCTCATGGAACTCAATTTTGTTGCATAGTTGGAATTGTATGACCCCAACAAGGATTCAACATGTGTCCCTGAAATCCTCTAGGAAGCGAGTTTCAACTTACAATAAGTTGATTCCCATGGGTCGGATCGACAAACCGTCGACTTTGTTGGAATCAATACATTGGATTAATGCTAGGGGTACCCCTCTCCTATGGATCGATGGCCCTTAGAGTGTCTTTTAGTACTTTTTTGGAAACTAGGGTTTCACTTAGTAATGGAAATTGTAATTCTTGCAGAAAGGGATCAACTTTGGAAATTCATCGGCCGAGAACTTGTGGCTAGCGTTCTCTTGTGGAACCTGCCTACACACTTGCAGGACCTTCTGAAACTCATTTTTGTTGCATGGTTGGAATTCTATGTAGGACCTCCTGGGATTTTTTGGTATCCAGTTATACATACACATGGTTTATTATGTGTTATTGATCATGAATAAAATCTGTGCATCCCATATATTTGTTATATGAAATTCACCACGCCAAATTCCAATTTCATTTATGTGGGCCACATAGGTGGATCACTAAGGTGTGTCACCTATGTGCATCCTTTATGTTTGTTAGGTTCTTATGTGGGTAAGGTGCTTATGTGTTCCACTTAGTTTCATCAGTTGTTTAAGTGTGTTGGGTGCTTATGTGTGTCAGGTATGTTGCAAAGTGACGTAGGTGGTTAGGGTTAGGATCATTAGTAGGTTATTTGTTGGGGGGTTTAGGGGTAATGGGTTAGCCATAAATGGGGCTGAATTTATATGGATTAGTGTTATAGGGGTTGTGTGGGTGAAGGTAAAAGATAAGCATCACTTATGTGGGATAAATAAATGTGTTTCATAGGTGTGCCTCTATGTGAAACCTCTAATATGTCCAATAGGTGCTTATGTAGGTCAGGTATTTATGTGCATCAGTTGGTTCAACATATGTGCATGATGAATTTGATCTGTGGCCCAAGTAATTAACATATTAGGACAAAAGCAATTCATATATGATAAACATGATGCTATTAGATTGAGGTGCTAATAAGAAGTATTGTGATGCAAATGGTTTGTTCCTTATGTATGTCACTTAAGTACATTGGGTGCTAATGTGTCTTAGGTGAAAAATGAGATGCACTAGGTGGTTAGTGGGTTAGGATAAAAGGGTTATGAGTGTATTTGGTGAGTCGTGACTGGGGCATATGATAAAAGGATTAATATTTTAGTGGGAAATGGTTATGTTATAAGGATATTACATCACATTGAACTTATGTGCACCCATTCATTTTGTTATATGAGTGTCATCACACTGAAATTTAACTTGCTTATATGGGTTGCATGAGTGCTTCACATGTGTGTGAGAGTATAGATGCATAGCCTATGTGTGTTGGTCACACATGTTAAGTTCCTAAGTGGGTTATGAGTTTATGTACATCACTTAGTTGTATTAGTTTCTTATTTTATAGGTTAGTGTGTTAGTAGCTTGTGTGGATTAGGTGCATCACTCACATAATTTCATATAATTTGATTGTGGTCAAGAATATCAAGTAAATGTGCATTGTTTTCAATACAATTTAACATTGTATATACAATTGGATTGTGGTCAAGAACATTGTAAATGTGCATTATTGTCATTATGCATTGTTGTAATTATGCTTTGTTCTCAACGTTATGACTGACATATCACCATGTAATCATCCAAACTATCAAAAAATGGTCCAAATTTACACATAGACACATTATTGGCCACACATGTACGATCACACATACAAGACTACTATGAATATGTAAAGAGACAAAATGAAATATATTATATCATGGAACTTTCAATACAAAAATAGATGACCCTTAGATGGCCTATCAATGTACATGTATCGAAAAGGTCAATGATGTACATATAAATGAAAGTACGCCTATCCTAGACTACACATAAAAACTCTAACTTCCTCTTGTTTTTGCCCGACTCTGATTCACCTTGCTTTTGTTTAGGACTGTTATGCATCTCAAGAGACTGTAATTCAAAGATCAAATTACTTGATCAACTAATTGAACTAATACTCAAGCACTAATAAAATTTTAAAAAATATATATGACTCAATTACTTGTAACAAACACTCACTGAATCCATCCTAGGTATAGATGCTTGTGGTGTTCTCCTCGCTAAAATTCTCTCTGCAAAAGTTCTCTGCGAATAAAATATCCTATGTCAATTATCTCAACATTTATCAACATATATGCATGAGAAAGTACTAACTTGAATTTTGTAATTAATGAACATCTCACCGAAAAAATATGCTCTGGGGTAGGAGACTAGGTTTCTTGTGTAGCAAACGTAGCCATAGGTTGAACATCACCCTCAGTTGCATGCACTATTGGACTAGAGGAGTGAGGCTGCATTCATCATATGTTAAAATAGTTAGACATCATGCATTTGAATACAAAATGCAAATGAACTATGTACACATATTGACGTATATGTACCTCTGTGTGACTTATTCCCATCATAGATGCAGCATTAAATGCTACGTCAACGACCGCATTGAGTTTTGGCATGGAGGACTCTCCATCTTGGTGATGTAAACATGTGAAAAAAAACAAATTAAGAAGAACAAGTTGTGGATTTAAAATTGAAAGAGATAACCAACAACTGTCATCAAAGGTTGTACATTACCTTTGGAATCACTAGGTCCATGATCATGGACACCCTCTCTTTTTACGGAAGAGGGCCATTTGATGTAGACAAAAACCTTGTCTACATTTGGACTATGGGGAGAGGAAAGACAAAGCGGTGGTCCAATGATTTTGGTTGATCCCTATGGTCACAGAGTGTCAATTCAAAGTTAGACATGCACGTGAATGAATGGTATAAGATGTATTGAAAACTAACATGTTGTAATAGTTACCTCTGTATCACTACAAGAAACTCCTTGCCCCTATGCATCCCTAGTTAATTCCTTCAATTTTATAAATTATTTAAATATTACCAATCTATAAAGTAGTACAATAGGAAAAATATAATTTGAACAATATTAAGTCATTAACCATGTCATTACTCACCTGAAAAACTCAAAGAGGCCATTCGCGGGGATATCACTAAGATCAATGTCTCCTGCATCCTACTGAGAATCATGTTCCTACAAATTCAAACATTATCAATAATATACCATCTAATAGTAATGAACTAACATGTATTAACAAAATGAAATTTTGAAATATGACCTCAATGTTAGTTGTTTCTGCCTCAGATATGACAACAACTGGTACACCAACACCACCTGTAGAGGCATCAAGCTCCTGCAAGATTAAACATTGTACATAAATTAAAAATATTAATATGTGTACAATATGGAAAAAAATAATTTCGATGACATTAGTGTTTTAACCATATACTTACCTAATCGGAAGTCATCGAAGAGGTACCATGTGTTGGTCCACGACCATAGTAGGGTTTACCACACACCCTGCACACGTGTGTCTCAATGTGGGGCTCATGGGATGTTGTTTTATCCCCAACACTAGATGGTCCAATGCCACTGAAAGGTGATTGTTATGCCCCACTAGAGGAAGAGGGACCTTCCTTGTCAATATCTATGTTATGGCGGATAACCACCTAAGCTAGCTACATAAATGCCTCATGTGTTTGGGGAATGATATGATGTGTAGGAGGAACATCTGGCCTAGTTAGATGGCTACGATCATGAGTTATGGGAAGATTGGAATCTCAATGCCTAGGATTGGGTCAGTTTTGGGGAATCCCCATACCAGGGCCGTGGAACCCCAATATATCAAAATAATTTACATGTTTACCCAACACAAACTCATCATACAAATTCTAGAGGAAGTATAGTTGTAGTTCCCTGTTGTTGTGTGGTGGAATATCAAAAACCATATACCAACTATCCATCCAATGATATTATAATGGTTGATATGTGCACCACTCAATCAAAATATGTGCTTTGTTGGTGTTTGGAATTTGATCTATTCCAAGCACTCTGAAATGTTCATATATTTTTTCTTTTGTGATTTTCAACTTCTTAACTTAATTGTAACTCAAGCCATTTTCATATTCTTGCCATTTTCTTTCTCTATACGATGCTATGTTTTACAACTCATTGTTAGAGAGGCTAATGGTGTCTACAATAGTATCCAATGATTCTACAAGGGAGCGTCAGATTTCATCTCCACCACTCCATGTGGGACTGACTTCTCTCAAATGAGAAATCTCTTTCAATATATCTGCATTATGATCCATAGTAGCAACTGCAATCATAAATAAATAAAATAGATATCAGTAGAAAAATAAACATGGTGTAATCTCATATCTAAGAAATGAAAAATACAACAATAGTGTACAACAAATAATGACGTGAACTATTTATAATTGAAAAATTGCACAAACGAATAAACATATAACATTTTCCACCCTAAATTTATGTCGTATACGTGTATTAATTTAAATTTCCAGATACATACATTAAATGACCTATGTGTATATGTCGTGGAAAGCTTCTCCATATTATTTTAAGGCTTGGATTATGAAATTTCATCAAATATGTAGGGTGTTGACTGATGCCCTTCGAGGACCAACTCCGAGATTATGGGTAGAGGCAATGGATAGATCCTAAAGGAGGGGGAACATGGTTCTATTGATGAATACAATCCAAATATGAATTCTATTTGATATTTGTTTTAGTTGTCTTTTGGGGAAGATATGAATTCCACTTGATTTTTTTTAGTTTTATGCAAACTTTCTATATACATGCAAAATTTTTCATATTTATGAATAGTGGTTTGGATTCATAAGGATACTCGTGGATATATATGCATCTAGTGAAATTGATTTAAATTTGATGAGTAATGAACTATAAATTTCCAATAGTGAATCACTATCTATTGGTTTCTTGATGCCACCATAGATTCTTTCTCCTTAGAACATCAATAATATTATGTTTCTAGAAGGTGAAGTTAGAACCATTTAATTCAAGAATAATGACTACCTAGGAAGTCATGGTGTACTAGATACAAGAAAACTAATAAAATAATCCAAAATGTTGATTGCAAATATGGATTCTACCACTAAATTAGTTCACACAAATAAACCAATTCCCTACCCTAGTGATAGATCATGTATCCACCACAAGATCATGCTCAGAAAGTGACAAAAGAATGGTTTCTGCAGATAATCTAATTATGGAATATGGACCCACGAGAATGTGGTATATCGAAAAGCAATGATTTGATTGAGCTTGTATTAACATGGAGACCCGGGTTCAATATGATTGTAAATATGGTCTTGTAAATATAAGAATTATTTGATGATTCCACAGTATAGGTATCAAGTGCATTCCTTTTTACCATTAAGGAGCAAGAAACCAAGCCAAAATCACCTCGTTCTGTAGGATAGGATGTGATTTGATTGATTATGAAATAATGTGATTAAGTAGTTATATTTTTCTATGTTTAGCATGTTTTTAATAAGCTAATCAAGTGGATGAGCACTATGTGTGAATAAGTGCAGGTCCAAAGATAATTATGAAGATTGGCAAAGTCAAGCTCCAATTAAATTCTAGAGAAGGACATGAAGATTGGTTTTTCCTGATTTATAGGGAAGAATCTAAAATACATTGAGGTCGTGATTTCCAATGTAGAGAATGGGGTTGAAACATTGTAATAAGTAGATGCACATGGATGGCATGGGACAAAAGGCGTTTTTGGGATTATTATATTTTCAGACTTTATTGTATACATCACTCAAGTTTTACGATTGTTATGGATTTTACAGCAAGAAACTGCGTTCTCTATCACCTGTGAGTTTATACGTTTAAATTAGCTCTTGTAATGTTCATTGAGTAGGGCCCCCTCATTTCCTAGAATAGGAGTTATGTGTTTTATTTTCATGTTGGCTTATGTATCCTGTGGTTTATGATTGAACAAGAACTTTTCCTGATTATTCAAGGCATTAATTCTGATATCAAAGTTAATTCTGAACATTACTATTTTTATCTGTAGTCATGTATTACAGAATCTGTAGTTTTAATGTATGGATTTTGTAGTCCTGTAGCTACGTTCCACAAGGGAAATTTCCATATTCACAATCTTATTTCCCAAACAATTTTTCTTGATTAGATTATATTTATGCTTCTAGTTAAATGTCTGTTGTTAATTTCAGTAAAACAAATTCATGCTTTTAAAAGGTAGATGTATGCTTTTGATTTCATTTGATGCTTTCAACAAATAGGTTCATGCTTTAGATTTCAGTAAAATAGATTCATGTTTTTAATAGATCAATGAATGCTTTCGATTTCATTTAAAAGATTTATTATTTCAACAAATAGGTTTATGCTTTGGATTTCAATAGAATAGATTCATGTTTTCAATAAAGAAATGAATGCTTTCGATTTCTTTTAAAATATTTATGCTTTCAACAAATAGGTTTATGATTTGGATTTCATTAGATCGGGATTTATACCTTCATCCCTTAGACGTCTGCTTCCGTCAAAAAAGGTTTATGCATTCACATTTTTTCCCCAAAATCTGATCATTCAAAAATAGGATTCTATTAACAGTGCACATACAGTGAAGAGTGCCTCTGAAGTTTGTATGCCCATTTAAAGTGAGGTTCTTGAACTAATACCTGTAAAAAGGTAAGCATTTCCTAACTGCCACCACTTTTTGGTGTCGTTGCTGGGGAGGTGCTTAAAATTCAGGAGAAAACTTCGAAACACCCTTGTAAAATCTATAAAAAAACAATATATATAAAAGAAAAGGAAAAAAACATTTACCATGAATACCTCAGTGAAGGAGAGATGAATTTGGATTTTTTCTTCTTAACCGCAGCAATACTAGTTCCGAACACCTTGAATTTGAGTTTCTCAATAGCGATGAAGAAGTTGATTCCAGCTATAAACCAGACCATGATAACTTCTTTTTCGGCTCTAGTTCCAATACTACCATGGCTGATGATGAAGAAGAATATAGGGAACTGTTTACCTTCCCCATTAGCGTACCCCTTGGAGATGCTAGAATGAAAAATATAAATCCCGCTAATCTCCTAAAATTTCATGGCTTAACCTCTGAAGACCTTGACACCTTCTTATTTGATATTGAAGTTATCTTTTGGCTTATATAACTGTTCTAGAGGTTTTCAATGTAGACCCAGGTTCTTCGCAGTTTCAAGGAACCAACAAAACCCCTTCTCACCGGCCCTTTCGGCAACAGCCTGCGAAGAAGTTGAGGTCTCACCCGAGGTGTAGCTATGGGGGCACTATGGAATAAGGTTTCCACAATGATGTGATGAGTTGTTCGGACAGGAATACTGCGCAATGCACTATTGGAATTGTGCTGCGGACCGAGGACTGCGCGACGATAGACTGTGTCGCGGTCCTTGTTTCTACAAGTGAAGATGCTTGCGCAACTAGCGCCTCTACGGACTGCGCAGTTCGGGAAAAATGCAAATATTAGGATAGCACAACTAACTTATACGCTTCCTCTACAGACTTTAACCACTATGAAGACTTCACTTAACACTTAGTCATTCATCTACGACCTTAGATTATTAAGCTTTATATGGATGCAAGCAGACGCAACACACGATATTGTGCACCTCCAGTGCTGCGCGTCAAAAGAGTTACACAACCCAAATCCTACATACACTTGTGATTATTCATTAAACTGATACTTCTGTAGACTTAGAATACTGTGCATTCATCATTCATCCATTCACGTAATACTTAACATATCATTCCCATCTCATTCCCATGGAGAATACATACAAAAGCACTAACATATCATCTAACAAATGAGAATTCAAGCACAAATTGTAAGCAAATAAGCAAATGCAAAAACATAATCAGTCACACTACACAAGATTTAACATGGTTCACCCGCAGGATGGAGGCTACGTCCACAAGAACTGTTGTTGTATTAATATTTGGGATGGGTACAATAGTTCTTTGTCTGCGCACTTAGCTGCAAACTCTCTTCTCTCTCAATAGGTCTCTGCGCACTCAGCTTGCAGAGCCTTTACATTAGCATTCCATATTAAAGATTCAACAATCTACAAAGCTCAACAAAATGAAGAGTAACTGATGCAGGAGCATCGGCTACCAAAGACATATGTCAATGTCTAATTAGACCTAAAGGTATTGACATTAGGCCAAGAGGGCTCATTATAAATTCTATGTACAAAATGTTTTAAATTTCCTGGTAAAGAGTCAATAGGAGATAAGTATTAGTCATAATGGTCATGTAAAAAAATCCCTAAAGGGATGAATCGAGTAGATAGGTGCTCATTTTTAGTTACTAATTGAGTGAGTCGTAGGTGAAATAAGTGTAGGTTCTAAATATAGAGTCTGGTGGTTGGATTGTAAGGGGGAAGTGGAAGCTGAAGAGTCAGCTTTTGTAACTGAATTGGAGAGAGTCTCGAGAGATATAGGATATAGAGAGACAGAGTAAAAGGGAGTTAGAGGGCAGATGGCCCAGACTAGAAAAGCAGGCCGTAGTAGTGTAAGTCAGGTTTTTGAAAGTGTATGTACAGGTTTTATTGAATGATAAGAAAAGATTCATCAATGCTGTGTGCGTTTTGCCTCTGTTACAATCTGAATGTAATGTACTTGTGCAACTTGATTAATATAATTACCTATGTGATTGGCTAACTGGTATATGTAACCCTGATGGGTAATGGTAATCGCCCTCTATATGAAATTAGGGTGTGCTGAGTTTCAATATCATTAAGAAAGATGAAAATTATGGATGGGTTACTTCACTAATCTATCACTTGATGTTGGTGAAGTCGAGAATTGCAGACAGATTTGTGTATGGGGATTTCTGCGTAGAAGAATAGTAGAGATATATTGTCGAGAGGAACCAAGCCACTCTCTGCAAACCCGTGGGCAATTCTCGAAACCGTGAGTGCTTTGTAGTGGATCGTGATACTTGTGGAGGCCGAGGGAGTTTCCATAGGGCATGATCCCTCTTATTGTACACGAGCTAGGAGGAGGAGGAGTCGTGAGGGCATGTCAGAGTCCCATTTGGTAGAGGAGCCCGACCTTGGAGGAAGCTACGAGTTTGAAGGAAACCTGTTGTTGCATTGGTTGAAATCACAGAAGTATTTGGGTATAAGACTATACAGAGGAGTGAATTCAAGGGATCGATGGTAGCTGTGTGTTGCCAAATAGATCGAATGGTGATGAATTGATGATGCTATCAAGCGATGGAGTGGTAAGTCAGGGAAACCAAGCAATGGTTTGTTAATTGTGAGAATTATGCTGTTGAATAGACATTGGAAGGATTTCATGCTTAAACCCTGGTATGTGAGTCTGTCAAATGATGTTCCATTGAGTGGGAGAATACGCATTGAGAAACTGGAGATAGAAAGTCATTTTCTTGTGTGCATGGGTCGAATGGGGTAGACTGGGTTGGAGATTGTTCTCCATAGGGCAGTGCAAACTAAATTGCTGGGCATTATATTATTAATGAAGGTGTGAAGATCTTAGATGAGAAAGAGAAATGGCTCCTAAGCTTTAAAGCGATGGTGACTTAGTGGGTGCCGGAGATTGTGGAAGAAGCCCTTCGTGATTGTGAAGTGACCAGATGGTGACCGCTTGAGGTATAATGAGCTTGTTTGGAGGTTGGGTTAGATTTGGCAGAATGTTGATTGACTTAGAAAGAGCCAAAGGTTGGCTAGAGCATTAAAGTTAGGAAGAGATCTAGAGGCGAGTTCTAAGTGTATTTTGTGGGATTTCTTTAAAGAAAGAAGAGCGTGTACAAGATGAGAGTACACTAGATTGAGAGTATCCTGGGAGATGCCAAAGCAAATGGCATGTGGAGGCAGATGAGTAATGAAGAGTATGAGAGGGAGAAGGCTGAGATAGAAGCCCGTCTAGGAGTACTGATGGAGCTGTTACAGAAGGATAAGGAAGAACAGAGATGTGGTTTCCTTATGAGGAGAAAGTTGAGATGGCATAGACCACAGAAGAAGACTAAAACTTCAAGTGAGGCCAAGGGGTCTCAATGTTCTAAAACTGATATTTTGTGTATGTCTGCAGGTACAATGAATGAAGAAAGACAATTTGCTGATATTGTCATAAAGAATGAAGGAGAAGGACAGAATCTGAACTCTGTTTTGAAAGAAGATGAGACACCTGAGTCTCATGTTCATGCACATGCGCAGTTAGGAGAAAGTGATGCTTTCCATCATACTATGAAAGCTGAAAGTAGAGAAGGCTTGGCTTATGATGTTGGCCAAGAGCAGAAAGAAGCAAAGGAGGATATCAAACATTCAAGTGATGTGTTTGAGGAAGTCGAGAAGAAGAGTATTGAAGACTTTATGAGTCATGTAGAAGGCTTGGAACAGCAGGAAGATTTGATGACTGAATCATCAAATGAGACCATTGGGTCTGATAGTTTTGAAGTTAACAATCCGAGTGTGTTTACAGGTATTGCAGGAGGCAATCAATCTTTTGGGATTGTCTTGGATGAGGGTAAAAGTTGCGAAGCAAGGTATGATGAGGAATGTCTTTCTGAAGAAGACAAAGAGAAACTATGGCAGCAAAAAGAGTTCATAAACTCCTTACTTAATGAAGGAAGTATCTTCAATGGAGATGAGACAACTATGTCTCATATGATAGAACCCGTTATTGGTGATGAAGGAGAGGAATTGGCTTTCTTAAGTGGCCAAAAGAAGATTATAGGACAGATGTCTAAGGCTGTCACAGAGATGGAGGATCAGAATTTTATTCTGATGAAAAGTGAAGAAGCAGTATCCCAGAGAGACTGGTCTTATGACAAAGAAGAAGAAAGCAATGAAGATGAAATTGAGGCAACTGTGTCTCGAGTTAAAGGAGAATCGGTCTTAGTACTGAAGGAAGCTGAAAGTTGCCTAACCAAGCATGAAGATACAATGTTTGAAGAAGCTGAATTGCGACATACTGATGATGTGCTTGAGACGAATCAAGTACAAAGTGAATGGTTGGAATACTTGCTGAAAGAATTTGAGCAAAAGGAAGGAATTGGACACATTAGTGGAAGAGTGTCTCAAGATGCAGTTGAGGCGAAAGCAGATGCCAGTATACATATCTATGATATGATTGCTAGTATACAAAGAACTGTGAGCAAGTACATTGCTGCAGTCGGGGAATTGAAATATAATTCACTTTTTGAAAGTAAACTTGCAAACATTGAAGCAAGAAGAGCTAAAGAAGGCAATCAGCAGTTTCAGGATGAATGGATAAAGTGCAGCAGGGTGCAGTGGCATAGCGAAGAAGGCAAGAGTTGTTTGCAGCAACCAACTGAATTGGAAGAGACCATAGATGAACTATGGGAGCAAATGCAGTTACCTATGAAGAGCTATAGCAAGATGGAGGAAGCAGTCCATTGTAAAGAAGATTGGGAAATGCAAAACAGTGAAGGCGAAGACAATGGAGCTTTAGAGTATAAAGTATGGAAGCCTGGAGGGTTGTAGCTAAAGAATGATGAAGAAAATACAGCTTATGGAAAACAACAAACTCAAGTTTGGGACCCAGGAAGAGATGAAGATTGAGGACACATGATCAAGTGATCATGTCTTCTTTCTACTTTGGGAGTCTGATGCAGGAGCATCGGCTACCAAAGACATATGTCAATGTCTAATCAGACCTAAAGGTCTTGACATCAGGCCAAGAGGGCTCATTATAAATTCTATGTACAAAATGTTTTCAATTTCCTAGTAAAGAGTCGATAGGAGATAAGTATTAGTCATAATGGTCATGTAAACAAATCCTTGAAGGGCTGAATCAAGTAGATAGGTGCTCATTTTTAGTTACTAATTGAGTGAGTTGTAGGTGAAATAAGTATAGGTTCTAAATATAGAGTCTGGTGGTTGGATTGTAAGGGGGAAGTGGAAGCTGAAGAGTCGGCTTTTGTAACTGAATTGGAGAGAGTCTTGAGAGATATAGGATATAGAGAGATAGAGTAAAAGGGAGTTAGAGGGCAGATGGCCCAGACCAGAAAAGCAGGCCATAGTAGTGTAAGTCAGGTTTTTGAAAGTGTATGTATAGGTTTTATTGAATGATAAGAAAAGATTCATTGGTGCTGTGCGCATTTTGCCTCTGTTACAAGCTGAATGTAATGTAATTGTGCAACTTGATTAATATAATTACCTATGTGATTCGCTAACTGGTATATGTAACCCTAATGGGTAATGGTAGTCGCCCTCTATATGAAATTAGGGCCTATTGAGTTTCAATATCTTTAAGAAAGATGAAAATTATGGATGGGTTACTTCACTAATTTGTCACCTGATGTTGGTGAAGATGAGAATTGCAGACAGAGTTGTGTATGGGGATTTCTGCATAGTAGAATAGTAGAGAGAGATTATTTAGAGGAACCAAGCCACTCTCTGCAGACCCGTGGGCAATTCTTGAAACCGTGAGGGATTTGTAGTGGATCGTGATACTTGTGGAGGCCGTGGGAGTTTCCATAGGGAACGATCCCTCTTATTGTAGGATCACAAGCTAGGAGGAGGAGCCGTGAGGGCATGTCAGAGTCCCATTTGGTAGAGGAGCATGACCTTGGAGGAAACTGCGAGTTTGAAGGAAACATGTTGTTGCATTGGCTGAAATCGTAGAAGTGTTTGGGTATAAGACTGCACAGAGGAGTGAATTCAAGGGATCGATGGTAGTTGTGTGTTGCCAAAGCGATCGAATGGTGATGAATTGATGATGCTATCAAGCGATGGAGTGGTAAGTCGGGGCAACCAAACGATGGTTTGTTAATTGTGAGAATTATGCTGTTGAATAGACATTGGAAGGATTTCGTGCTTAAACCCTGGTATGTGAGTGTGTCAATTGATGTTCCATTGAGTGGGAGAGTACGCATTGAGAAACTGCAGATAGAAAGTCATTTTCTTGTGCGCAGAGGTCGAATGGGGTAGATTGGGTTGGAGATTGTTCTGCATAGGGCAATGTGAACTACATTGCTGGGCATTATATTATTAATGAAGGTGTGAAGAGCTCAGATGAGAAAGAGCAATGGCTCCTAATCCTTAAAGTGATGGTGACTTAGTGGGTGCTGGAGATTGTGGAAGAAGCCCTTCGTGATTGTGAAGTGACCAGATGGTGACCGCTTGAGGTATAATGAGCTTGTTTGGAGGTTGGGTTAGATTTGGTAGAATGTCGATTGACTTAGAAAGAGCCAAAGGTTAGCTAGAGCATTAAAGTTAGGAAGAGATCCAAAGGCGAGTTCTAAGCGTATTTTATGGGATTTCTTTAAAGAAAGCAGAGTGTGTACAAGATGATAGTACACTAGATTGAGAGTATCCTGGGGTATGACAGGCTTTAGGATTGAGCCTGCATTAGTAACAAAATTAACAACCCTTTCCCATACAAAATATGCCTTATTTATAGATCATGCCCATAGGTCATGTCTTTACAATTCGAAGGAAAAAACCCTTAGGCTTACAAAACTGTCACGGTTTCCCCAAAACCAGATTGTTGGCTTCTGGTAGTGAATCTTCCATCATGGACTTCATCCATGCATGCTTCACGTCGCTATCGGCCTTCCTGTTGCACACCTTCCAACAAGTCGCTTTCACCGAGCCGCTCTTCCTATAACGGTCTTGTGCAAGTGGTTCAGGTAGTGGTTCTTTCGCATGTGCGGCTAGCCGTTTTCTTTCCGCATTGATCCTACCCGTCGGTTGGAACTCATGGAGTATCTTTGCCAAAAATAAACCACTGATGGTCTAACCAGAATACGTTCTGTCTTCCATCCAACACTCTGCTTTGTCAGATCTCCCTAGATTGGACACATCGCAGCACTGTCTCCTCGCAGCACTGAACTTCGCAGCTCTTCCGACGCTGCACTGCACGCAACTTCCCACCATACCAAAAACTTATACCAAATATCCTTCAACTGAACTACTCTCATCTCCGTAGTTCCCAAATCTTTCTTGCTCCAAAAAGCCCCACCTGGGCCAGGCCCAACATAATCTGTAGATCCTTTGGCTATACTATAGATTCCCAGAATTTGAGACTCTTTCCTTCCACACTAAAATATTTATTACTCAGATGGTTTATGAGCCTGGAAGGAAACAATATTTTCTCTTGGGATCAAATGAAACAAGATTTTTTTGAAAAATATAGGGAATATTGTAAAGCCAAAGATACTAGAGATGAAATTTTGACAGGGAGAAAAGGAATCTTTGGAATATTATGGACAATGATTCCATCTCAACTATAAGAGATGCATTCATTGTACCTTGGACCAAGGTTCGTTGAAACTAGTGCTTCCTGGAGGAATCAAAGAAGAATAACTAGAAGTCCTAAACTTGTTAAGTGATGGGGATATCTTTCAGAAAACCTATGATCAAATCCTACAATTATTTAAAAATTATTCAAGATACAGGAAAGGTAAAACTGGAATACGAGAAATACACCCACTAACAAGGGGATCATCCTTTCCAATCCCAACCCTCACCGAATTTGACTTATGAAATCTCCTGGATGACATGAAAAAAAAAATTCCCCAATCACTGGCAATCCAATTAGATGCATTACAACTAACGAAAACATGATGGAATCAGTCAAGCACTAGCTGTATTATGTCCAAGGTGTAGAAAAAAACATGAGAAAGGTCAATGCCTATTAAATACGATCAACGTCTACGGACTCTATACTAAATATCATACAACAGATAAATTCCCCTTACTTCCATCATGTAAGGAATCTATACAAGATCTTACATGAGAAATTTCTATGGTACAACTTTGTTTTGTTAACCAACGAAGAAATAATTTTGCTAGACCCTTCCAATCTAATAATCAGGCCTATTTTAATTAAGGAAATCCATATCAAATTTGGAATCCATCATCAAAACCTTCATGGTCTCTACAAGCATGGACAAGTCAATGGAAGCAAAATCAAAATCCATACCATCAACCATACTTCTCCCAACCATACAAGCCATACCACCCACATTTTCAACAACCACAAATAAACTATGGAAATTAGTATCCATCTTCCACAAATTGGAGATCACCACCACCAAAACAGGTTATGATGCCTCCACCACAAAACCAACAACCCCCAAGACCCCATACAATACCAGCTCGGCCTATTCCAAACGCAAATAACAACAGGTTGAATCAACAAACCTACAATAAAGAGGTGGTGCAGTTCTCAACTCATGTCTTGGACACACTAGAATTAAATGAGGTTAACTTGAGATATGACAAAATACTACATGGTTCCTTGCATCAAACCAATCAAGAACCAACATATCCAGAATACCAACAGCATTTAATTTTGAACCCTCCTGAGGAACAAAATCAACAACAACTACCAGAACTTACTCCTCCCAACCCTCCATTTCCTGACAAGCTAAAACAAAAAAACAAAGAGGAAGCAGAGAATGCTATAATTAATGAACTAAAACCCTTAAAAAATCAAATTCCCCTCCTACAAGCAATAAGAGATGTCCCCATATGTGACAAATTCATTAAAAAAAAATGTATAAGGAGACCTGTAAGATGAAAACATGATCCCCCAACCATTAATGTTGTAGGCCAACTGGAAGACCTCATGTTAGGAAGATCTGTCAATCCAAAATATCTCGATCTAGGCATCCCTATAGTTAATGTCAACATCAACAAAATACATATTTTGAGCAGTATCATTGATCTAGGGGATGCAATAAATGTTATGGCAAAGGATACAATGTTAGCTCTGAACCTCCAATCCTTTATAAGAACAACCACCACAGTTTTACAATTAGCTGACACCTCCCCTGTCAGGCTGGAGGGTATATTAGATGATATTATTATCAACATTGTTCATCATGGGAGTATCCTACAGACTTTATATTCATATAGGTCAAGATCAATCTTAGTGGATACCCAATTATCCTAGGGAGGCCATGGCTGGCAACAACATATGCCTATATAGGGTGTCGATTTGGAGACATGACAATTACAAGTGGACAAACTAGAGAGAAAATCACCATATATCCCCCCATCCAAACGATCTTCTGATGCAAAAATCCCTAATTGGATGGATGATTTTGATGATATAGATGACTAAAGTATGCAGCTAGTCCTCAGCATAAAAACTACTCTAACATTAAAATCTAAGGATGGAGATACCTATTTATCTAATTTTATTCAAAATGTTTATCCTAATCATAATATGCTTGAAGAAATTTTTGCAGCAGGGAAATAACAAGAAGTACTGAACATTCCTATAAACATAGACACAATGTGGCAGCAAGTATTCTCAATTGAACAACCACTGACATCAGTGAAAATAGTGGAAATTATGCCTGGAAAGACTGTCAATATCAATGCACATTTGGAACTAGAACAAGAACAACTCTTAATAAAAGTACTCACAAAGAATAGAAAGGCTTTTGCTTGGACCTATATTGATCTGAAAGGGATACATCCAAATATCTAGAGACATCATATTTATATCAAGGGAGGATATGTCCCAATAAGACAACCCCAAAGAAGGATGAACCCAACATTAAAGCATATAGTTAAACTAGAATTGCAACAACTACTAGATGCAGGTTTCATCTACCCTATCTCAGATAGTGAGTGGGTCTCACCTCTGGTGATACCCCCAAATAAGGGGGCGGAATAGATAATGTGTGTGGATTACATGGAGCTTAATAAAGCAACCAAAAGAGATCTCTTCCCTCTTCCATTCATTGATCGGGTATTGGATACTCTTGCTGGAAACAAGTTTTTTTCAATTTTGGACAGTTTCAATGGATATAATCAAATACAGATCCACCATACTGATCAAGATAAACCAACATTTACCTACCCATGGGGCACATATGCATATAGAGTGCTACCTTTAAGAATCTGTAATGCCCCAACAATCTTTCAAAGAGATATCTTAAGTATATTTTCAGATTTTATCAACGATCAAATGGAAGTTTACATGGACGATTTCACATCGTATGGACAAAGTTTTCAAAAAGTATTAGAACATCTGGAATTAGTACTAAACAAATGCATTGAAATGAGTCTATGTATCAGCAATGATAAATGTTGAATTCTAATGCAAGAGGGTATAGTTATGGGCCACCATATATCCCAAAGAGGTACTGAAGTCGATCAAGCAAAGGTTACTATTGTTAAAACTCTGCCCCCTCCTGTCAAACAAAGAGATGTGCATAGCTTCCTTGGGAAGGTAGGCAACTACATAATATTTATAGAGGGATTCAACAAAGTCACAACCCCAATGTTTTCCCTCTTAACCAAAGACACATATTTTATTTGGATTGAACAATGCATGACCACATTTGATCAACTCAAGGAGAAAACCATGACTGCTCTAGTCCCCCAAGGGACAAACTGGATCCTACCTTTTCACATCCACTCAGATGCCTCGGACAAAGCTATCGGGGTAGTCATAGGACTAGAAGAATAAATAAAACCATATGCCATCTATTTATACATCAACAAAAACTTGCTAGGAGAAGAGATCAACTACATAGTCACTGAGAAGGAATTTTTGGTTGTTGTGCACGCTATTAACAAATTTCGCCACTACATAACATGGTACCTGATATTTGTACACACAGATCATTCAATAATCAAGTACCTCATGAACAAACCTAATACAAGTGCTAGATTTATTAGATGGTTGCTTCTCCTACAAGAATTTGACTAGAAAATCCTAGACAAACCAGGCAAACATAATGTGGTAGAATACTTTCTATCAAGGCTAACACATATGCAGGACAATGAACTAGTAATGGATCATTTCCCTCATGAACACCTCTTTGCAATATCAGCACAAATCCCATGGTTTGCTGACATAGCCAACTAACTAGTATCCGGGAATTTTCCACACCATTATAGCTACAGAGAAAGGTGTAACATAAAAAGGCAAAGTGGATCTTGTAGTTGGGTGCAAGGATTTCTTTTTAAAAAAGGACCAGATCAAATATTAAGAAGGTGCATCCAAGAATATGAAGTCCATGATATACTCCATGCTACTCATAATGAGCCTTGTGGAGGCCATTATGCAACAAAAAGAACAACTTGTAAAATACTACAAACATGATACTACTTTCCAACACTACACAAAGACTCTCATGAATATGTTTCACATTGTGATGACTGCCAAAGAATGGGAAAACCCACACAAAGAGATGAGATTCCTATACATCCTCAAGCATCATTAGAACCATTTGAAAAATGGGGATTTGACTTCGTTGGCCCATATAATCCACCTTCTAATAAAAAAAACTACATTTTAGTATGCAAGGACTACCTTACTAAGTGGGAAAAATTTACACCACTTACTACTGTTGACAAAAATAGCGTGGAAAATTTCTTCACAGAACAAATATTCCATAGATTTGGAGTTCCCAGAGAACTAGTTTCTGATCAAGGAAAACAATTTACCTCAAAACTCATTGAAGAGCTCCTCAGAAGAAACAAAATAAAGCATATAAAATCCTCATCCTATCATCCACACAATGGGCAAGTTTAGGTCACCAACATGGAGCTTGAGAAGATTCTAACAAAAATAGTTCATCTACATAAAAGAGATTGGGCAGACAGATTAAATGAAGCAGTTTGGGATTACAACACAACATGGAAAAAAACTAGTTGTTTTACTTCATATGAACTGGTAAATGGTAAAAATGTGATGCTACCCATTGAATTTGAAATCAAGACACTAAGAATAGCATCCCAACTAGAGATGCAACTTTCAACAATTCAAAAGGAGCGTATTCTCCAATTAAACAAGATGGATGAACACCAACAACAGGATCTTGCTCACACTGAGATCATCCAACAACAAAGAAAACAATGGCCTGACAAGAACATAAAGGAAAATAAATTAAGAGAAGGAGATTGGGAATTATTATATGATTCTAGATTTCATAAATTCAAAGGAAAACTCACAACACGGTGGCTAGGACCGTACAACACAGACAAAATCTTGAACAATGGAGCTGTAAGAATCAAGACCATAGATGACAACAAATTTCTACTGCTCGTTAATGGACACAGACTCAAATTGTACAAGAAAACACAATCTAAAGAGGAGTTCACACAAACAATGTATAAGAAATATCTAATGATAACAGAGGACTTAGATGTCCTCCACTTCCACTAAGCACTTATTTAAAAAATTAATATAAAAAAAGAGAAAAAAAGAAAAAATATATACAAAAAGAAAAAAGAAAAAAGGAAACAACCAGCAGACTGCCCAACTAGGAATCCACTAAAAAAAAAGAGGGGAATAAAAAAACCTAACCAGGAAACAAGTACCAAGCGAGCCAACAACCAACTATCAAGTGAAGGAGCCAAAAATAAACCAGCTAGCAACCGACTATCAAGTGAGGCATCCAAAAATGAACCAATCAGCAAACAACTATCAAGCGAGGAAGCCAAAAATGAACCAATCAACAAACAACTATCGAGCGATCCAGACAATGATCAAGTGAAGCATCCAAATATATATAAAAAAAAGAGGAAACCCAACAGGGAAAGTACATCAACCAAATCACTATCACATAATTCTTCACTACTACAGAATTGAATGCCAAAACTATAGGCAAGACAAAGATAACTAAAGAACCACACACCACTACAAAAAATATCCATGTCACCACCTCAGGTACGCTAATCACAAAAAGGTAACCAATGAATCCATTGTTTCCATATTCTATCAAATGTGTTCCACCTACAGAAAGAATAAACGCGAAGTTGAGGGAAGCTATTTTTTAGAAAGAAGGAGGTGCATGGCTCAATATAAGACCGTCGGACCATGCCAAGTAATCATTGCATATTCAAATCAAGAAATGACAATCTAAAATGGTGAAGAAGGGAGCATGGAAATGAATGATTAAGTACGAGTTTCCATATCTCACCAAGATCTTCATGTCAATCAACAATATCGCAAGGAATGATGGAGAAATAAGGCAGACATATAATGGAAATAAGTGGACAAGTTTGATCGTCACTAATGTAAACACACAGAACTCAAGAGAAAGAAAATACAACAAAGAGAACACAAGAGTTTAGAAAACAAACTGGCTCTTGACTCAGTAACGACGCAAGTAAGTTCATCCGATCCTTCATCCCGATCATATACTGTTCATCTATTCAGTAGTTTTCTTGAGATAATGACTATTGGGTTTAAGAAAAGTGAGCTGGAGGATCATTCCCCTGTTTATGATCAACTGAAGGTGCTAACCATCCCCTACACTGTGGGTTGGATGCCCTTCATTACTGGTTTAAACGGATATGACTTGGATGTAGCCCCCAAATTTGCCAAAAATTTGAAGCATCTGAAAGAAGAGGAGTATGTGACAATGGTAAAGGGGTTACGTATTCGCCTAAAAGAAGAAGAAATAGCGGCATACACTATCATGCCTCATGGTTTACACTGGGGAAAGGATGATAGGGAAGCCAACATAAAAGTAAAGCAGAATTTCTTTGCAGAAGGTGAACATTATGATGAAGATAAAGACGGTGTGAAAAGGGAAACCATGCCCAAACCTTGGGATGAAGTTGCTTATGTCATCCTAAAGTACATCACTTGTATTGGGAGACTTGGCTACATACACACATTTCATTTCCAAATATTGGATCTCTTAAGGAACATAGGGCATATTAAGCCAAACAATAACATCAACATTCCTTTTTACTTATTACAATCCATATGGGAAATGAGCAAGAAGGTGACACAAGGGAAAAAGGATGCACTTGCACATCATGGGTTAATTAAGTTAATTGTCTACAAAGAGTTGACAAGACAGGTCCCTGAAATTTGCTAGGAGGAATTCATACATATCTCTACAGACGATGTACAGAGAATGAGGAGCACCCCAACTTCAGTCTCAAATCCCATTTAGGAATAGAAAGGGAAGAATATGGCCACTCAGTCAGGGGCCAAGAGAAAAATTAACTTACAAATTGATGACAATGAAGTCGGGGCCGAAACCTTGATCAAAATAAAGCATTCTAGAGATTCCCATGGTCATAAACTGACAACATCATTTTTGAGAGCATATGAATTCAAGTGGTAGAGCATAAGGCTTAAAAAGGAGTAAAAAATCAGGGAAGAGAGGGAAAGACAAAATAAAGAAAAAGATGACGACGATTCAAAACCAATCCCCCTAGATCATCAAGACTCTGAGGACTTTGAAACAAAACAAGGGGATCCTTTTATGCCAACAGAAGAAGAAAAACCACCCAAAGATAGTGCATTAACCAAAGAAGAGACACAGACAAAAGATGATGGTTTTCTAGCTGAGGCATTGTCTGAATTATCAAAAGGGAATAATTGGAAGCACTAAAGATAGCGGGATAGTCCCATATGAACCATGTAATGCCCATATTTTGATTAGGCATATTTATCAATTAGACACACCATACTTTATTTTCTTATATATTCTGTTGAACTCAGCTCGACTGAGTAAACTATATTACGATATGATGGACCTTATTATATGATGTTACTTTGTTTTATGATTTCACTATGATTATGATGTTACTATGTTATGCGGTTACGATGTCATGATTATCATATGATTTCTTTATTTTACGATTACAGTATATGTTTATATGTTTTCATTAATAAGATGTGAAATATATGATTCGGTACGTGGATACCATCTTCTTATATGAATTATTGAAGTGTTATATGTCATACGCATCTATGATGAACTAAAAAGGTTACATGAAATAAAATGATTTTTGATAACATGGATCAATTGGCGATCAATGGGAAATGCTTTCTATAAATTTGTATTTTGCGAAATACTAACCTACAGGACACAAGGGCTATGGGATAGCCAGTTACTTTATCTGATATATTGAAAAAAAACATGTTTGTACAGTAAAACTTAGCATCCAAAAATGATGATACGATAACACAAACTGATAATCCCGATAACAGCAAAGTATGAGTCGATAAGGGCGTAGGCCCAGTATGTTGAGAGGGATGGATGTGTTTCCCACCCTATGTTTCCATCAGACCCGAGGTCGCGGGAGGGCCGTGCTGAGACATGCTCTCCATGTTGTTGTGATGACGATGGTCAGATGCCTGCTAGGGGAGGATAGGTCCACTGTTCAGCCGACGCTATCGCTCTAAAGTTCTATGTGGTCAGGTCGGTGAGTTCGACATCCACTTTTGTACTAGCAAATGAAGGATAGGGAGGATGCAGGATGTAGGTTATGATGGGAGGATGTGTTAGTTAGTACTGTTGAGGGTTGAGTATTCCTTGATTCCGCATTAGTGGTAGTAGGTACCCTTCCTTGTACATGATTGATTAAACTAATGAATGACAAAGATAATGATGTGAAATCGTAAAGAATTAACTGTTAAAGAACTGAGGATGTTAAAATAATTGTACTATATATATTATGCTTGTTCTTCTACATGGGGGTAAATACTACTATTAGTTAGCAGGTATGCATAGGCGGGATGGGGTTTGTCTATAATACATTTATGATCTGTTCATACGTTGGCCACGCATGCACACCTTGCACATGTACACTAGTATCGATATAGAAACACTTAACATATTGAATAAATGTATAAGTCGTCATAAGTAATTATGTTAATCATGCATTGATCGAACTCAGATAATGAATATAAAGTTATTTAAGATGTGTAAAACAAATCAATTAAGCTATGTATTACTTGTTGGTAAACATCGTGATAAACAATTGAGACAAGTGTCGTCAGTTCACATTGTCATCTGAGAATTGTTGTAAATAAGGTAATAGTACTATCTAATTAATTAGTAAGATTGTTTAAGCCCTTAAAGGTGCTTTGTTTAGAAGAACGACGATACTATGTAGATGTTAGGGTACTCATGTGATAAACAAATGATTTAAAAGAAATTTTTATTAAATTCACCATTTATTATTACTTTGTGGTGATTTAATTAATATTATTATTTAATTAATGTTATTTTAATAATATTACTATCCATGTCATAACAATTGCAATATAGGTAAAATTTAAATATTGATTAATAAATGATTAGAGTGTGATTATTTCCATTACTAAGTTAGACATAATAGGATAACAATTTTGGAATGGATGTGATGTGATGGAAAATGGTTTATTACTATTTAATTATTCAATACGAATCTTAGAATTTAAATCTCAAGATAAGTTATCTTGACGGATGAGGTGGACCATTAAGACACACCATGTCCAAGTTGAAAAGGTCAACTATTTATATAATATTTTATTAATTACACTAATAACATTAAATACAAAGGTGGTGAATAGACTTGTAATTAATAAACCTTGTCCCGAATGGATAACCTTTGGGTAATGATTCCCACCGTAATAAATACTTACGACCATCAATCAAAATCAAATAAATTTACCGTGAGTGTAATTGATTATTCGGTACATTGAGTGTGAAAAAATACATTTTTATAATGTAACGTGTATGAATGAACTAAGTGAAAGGAGTAAATGTTTGAGGGGCTCGAGAGGGGGAGTTTTGGGTGGTGGATTAAGCCCAAGGTCTTCTCGTGGAAGGAAATGTATATAGGGAAGAGTGAAGGGAGGAGAAAGGGAGGATTTTGGGGTATTTTGTGGAAGAAATGATATTGGGAGAAAGTTGAAGGTAATGAAGGGATAGCTCTAAGTGGAGAGAAGGTTTGTGAATAGAGAAAGGTTTGAGAACTTGGTAAATACTGCTCTCGGGATTATCAGTTTGTGAGCTCAGGGGCTTGGAAATCCTTTGATTTCCAAGGGCCAGCAAGATAATAGCTGGTCGGTAGGGTGGACACATCATCTTGGCTAACTAAGAGAATATAAACATAACCTGCTACAACCTACGGTCTACTAGCATCAGCATCAGGTAATTTCCTTGTTATTTATTTTATTGGTTATTATGCTAAAATGTACTTTGAACACACATATACCTTGCTATTTACTAATTTATTACTGTGAAACATATCCTTATGCTGAAAACAAATTGTCAAAGGAAAATATTGATATGTTAGTTTATTCTTTTTTTTTAATTTGAATGTATGATTGTTAAAGACAAAACAGCATACTAAATTTCATTTAGAAGCATAGAGATTTGGTTAGAAATTTACTCCCATATACCTAAATAAGTTTAATACATAGAAAATCAACTCAGAAATTTTACTTAGTGCTCTGTTGTAAAAACTAGAGCACTACACTTGGTATCAAAGCACTTGTTCGGACTCTTGAACCTAAAAGCCTATTCATGCTTCATGTAGTCATGGTTAACAAGAAAATCTACTTGACACTTTACCTACTTGACCTCCAGCCATAGTCAGCTTCCAAGGTACCTGCACAACGATAACAGCAATTACATTAGAAAAAAAAATATTTATATTTTCATTCTTTATATAATTAATCTACCACTAAACAAATGCAAACTATTTAGGGCTTCCAGCAATTTATCCCCTTCCGTTCTATTTCCTACTACTATTGCCAAAATCTTGGCGGAATATTTTTCTACCTTTACTCCTAAAAAGACAAAGGGCTTCTCTTGATTCAAATTCATGGAAGCGGATGGCTAAGTGAGCGATGGGAATCCATGAACAAAAATAAGAGAAGAAATTTAAATTGAAATTACAACAAAAACAAAAGAGATTTATATTGAAATTAATAGTTGTTGCCGACAAAATATTGAGCAAATTTGCTCAGTTTAAAATAATCAGAGATTTATATTGAAAAACAAATGGAAATTGTTGGAGGAAATGAGGAAATCATTGTCATCTATTTTTGATAGTTAATAAAATTTATGGGATTTTAAATGAAGTCTAGGTTAATTTTATCCAACGCCATGACCTAAATCCAAATTTCATTACATTTCAAATAAACCATTACTGCATTAAGGGATGGAACATCTCTACAACCGTCATCAACGCCACACTAAAAGAAAACAAAATAGGAAAAAAAGAAAAGAAAAGGGAGACTGCCAGGAAGAGTAGTCATTCTGTAGTATTTCTATAAAGAACAAATTTGGGAATTTGTAATTACCTTTTGAGAAGATCCTTTAATTGTTTATCATTGGAGCAACCGGCGTATGTGGATATATACACAAGCATCAGTTTACTATAGAATAGCATGGTTTGCTTTTCAATTGACAGTAATTTGTCCGAAACAACAATAGGAGGAACCTTTTTACTATGTAGTTTTGGTTTTATTCTATCTAAAAGAGCCAAAAGATTTATGGCTTTGTTCAAACTGGAATTCACCACAATCATCCCTAAAAGAGAAGGGAACCTCCGCATTTGTGCTAATACAGTAAAAGGAATATGTCTATCTTCAAACAGTAAAACGTTTCCTGCCAACATTGACGACAAGGGAATCATCATCAAAACAGAAAGATACTACAATAATGCAAGCAGGACTAAGCATACTGCAGCAGATACTAACCCCGGAGGTGGCTGCCACATTTTTGGTAGCCCTTGCTAGCCATCTGCACCAGGATTTCTTGGCGTCGACTTGTAATAAAAAAAAACTTGTTCAAAGAATAGAAAAAGGTGAAACCCTAGCACAGCTTCAGAACCGAATTCTTAAGTATATACCAGGTCTGAACACCACATAAAACAAGTTGCATTAACTAAATTCTAAGGTGTTCAAGGCATTACCAATGGCGTCTTCAGGCTCGTATAGAAGAGCATCATGGTTTGTTGGCTTGGGATAAGCCTGGAACCCTTGCTTGACTTTGTGATCTAGCTAGAATCCACATAAAAAAAAAACGACGTGGGGATTGTAATAATATACATGTTTAAATTTCATGAGACAAAATAAGGCTTAAGTCAATTTTAAATATAACGGTAGTTAAATTAGTACCTAATGAGGATTGTAATGCGTCCAGGCACTGCGCAACCAGGCCATCAAGGACGTGAACCTGCCAGAGGGATGTGTTCTCTCTAAATAAAATCATGTTGTAATAACAAAACGAAGCTTGATGACCTAAATTACATAAAGTTTAAGTAGGATTTTTACTTCCTAAACACTATTTTAGTTGGGCTGCGCTCCCTCTGGGTTGAGCTGTGCCCTCTCTGGCTAAGCTAGGGATGCGTGCTCTCAAATAAAAAAAAAGGGGGAATAACACTAAGCCGTAAACAAATAAATTTGCTGTAAAGTCTGGAATTAAATGCAAAAGCCAGGAAATGAATATGCTGTAAACAAGAAGACGAATCCAATTCCAAAAAGAAGTTGTCTGAGCATTAAATCCTACTATAGCCATAACAATCTACGGCTGAACCAAGGTACGTCAACTGAATCACTCTTTTACAAATTTAAAAAGATAAGTTCATAAGATAAGATAGCCAAATCATCAAACCTGAACCTCCTCTTGTTGATCAAATGTAGGAAAATCAGAATCAAAATTCAAATAGGAATAAAGGTGAACCAAAAATCAAACGCCCACTTGAATGAATGAGAATGTGAATACCAATGCAGATGCAAGCCAGACCATTCATGGGTGCATTCGATTATCAATGCTCGACCAGACCATTTTGGTACTGAACTAAACGATAATAGATATATTGTACAGGACTGATTTTCAGGGAAGAAACAATGTTGTTAAAAATAAAAATTGTTAGCAACTATGAATGCAATATCCGCATAAAAAAGAGCCACATATTATAACCCTGACCTTATACCTTGTTACCTACAAACATTCTTAAGGAACCCATAGCTCCACCACGCCTAGCAGCCGAGTTCTGCAAGAGTTGCAGAGCTAAAACTCCAAGAGAGAGGTGGAAATGGCCGCACCTTGGGGATTGACCCTATTTAGGGTTCCCCACTTTCACATGGCGGTGGGGTGCTTGGAGAGACCACGTGCCCATGCTTACTCCGTTTGCATGGTGGTGAGAGGCCGCGTAGGGTGTAGGGTTAGGATAAATGAATAATAAAACAAAACAAAAAAACAATTTCTATAAATATCCGTATTATAGTATAGATTTTCCTTATTTTGTTTATTTGATTTTATTTATTTTATTGGTATTTCCAATCATTTAAAATTTATATATATATGGTTAAACTTTGATTTTATCTAATTTAATATTAAAAGTATAAAATTAATCATAAGATTTATTGTAAGTTAATCATATAATTAAAATTTAATCATATATTTTAATTATATGATTAATCATGATTACATTAAGAGTTCAAAATGTAAGGTTAATAGGGATAATAATTATTAGATTAAAATAGATTAAGGCCTAAAAACATTTAAACCTAAATAAATGCTAGCCCTATGCATATGGAAATACTATTTCAAATGTCAATTTAGATATAAACCTTAGGGAAATTACATGGAACCCAATGCATAAATTTATGTAGAGTGTTTAGTAGATTTGGTACAAGGTTGCCTCAAGATGGCGTAATCAAAACGCACCAAACTATAGCATTTTTCGGAAATGCACCTCTTGAGAATCCACCAACAAACTAATAATATGATGTTTTACTCCATGAATCAGGACCAATCATGGTAACAACATGCAGAGGTCGAGGTCGGGGTCAAGGTCGACCATCGTCACTGCCACCTCCGCCACCATCATCGCCGCCAACACCGCCACGATCAACCTCAACGCCTGAAATGCAAATCATAATGAGGTCTTTGGAGGCTATTATGACCACAATGAACAGGCAGTCGGAAAGGGCCGTCGAGGTGGAAACCACTCAAGTGAGTTGAGAGAACTCTAAAAGGGCACATGGCCCAAGACAGGAACCGCTTCAGGACATATCAAGGGAGTTGCAAAAGATAAAGTTTCCAGAGTTTTCAGGAGGACGACCCGGTAAGCATGCCGAAGCATGGCTGGAAGGCATGAAGAGATGCTTCGCATTGAATGAGTACACATCTAGTTCCAAGGATAAGATGGCCATCTTTCAACTTAAAGGTGATGCTTTGAATTGGTGGTCAGATCTCGAGAAGCAGTTGCACCTTACTCCTCTTACGATTTCTTGGGAACTGTTCGAGGAGAGGTTCCACAAGAAGTATTTGCCAAATTATTACAAGGAAGAACAGGCAGGTGCACTCCATGCCTTAGTACACGGAGATAAGACAGTGGAGGAGTATGAATCTCGGTTTATGGAACTAGTAAAATATGTTCCTTACCTAGATGCAGATGATTGTCAGGTAGAGCGTTTTGTGTATGGACTTAACTACAAGACTAGGGCTGCTGTGCGGATGTGGAAACCAACTTCAGTTGCCATGGCAGTTGAGTATGCTCATTATGCAGCTGATATGTTAGATGGAAAAGGGGGTAGTAAGTTGACAGGAACCAATCAGTATGTTTCAGGGAAGGCCTCATGTCCTTACTCCACGGGAGGACAATCTAGACCTCCTCCTTATGGTAATAGGTTCACACCAAGGGTTAATACTTCAATTAACTCAGTCTCGCACGCATCATCCACAACCCACCAAAGCCAGGGGCGTACACAAGGAAGTTCCTATAGAGGATCAAGGGGTTTTAGAGGACCCGGGGGAAGGAACTCATCTCAGAGGATTCCTCCGAGCAACATGCAAGCCCCTCCCAATCTCTCTTGTTGGGGATGTGGGGATCCTCATTTCCAGCAAGACTGTCCCAAGGGTCAGTCAAGCAGTAGGAACAGGGAAGGAAAAGCACCCATGGATAGTTCGGGTAATAGTCATTGGATTCATGTAGCGGTTCATAACCACCAAGCAGAACATCAGTCTACTGTAGTAGAATCCACTGGTAAAGTAAACAATGTCAAACTTAAAATTTTGTTTGATCCAGGAGCAACTGATAGTTTTATTTCACCATTTGCATTAGATAAATGTGGGTTGGTAGCCTACGAGCACGATTATTTCAAATTGGTTGAAATGGCTTCAGGAGCTAAGCAAATAGTAGGTCTTAAAGTGAGGAGTTGTGATGTTGACTTAGGAGTATGCACCACTAAGTTGGATGCTTATGTCACCAATTTGGGGACTGATGACCTCATTATTGGCATGGATTGGTTAGAAGGCCATAGAGCTTTCTTATACTGCTATGCGAAGAAGGTGTTGTGCCTCAATGACGAGGGAAGGACAATTCAAATCCAAGGTTTGAAGAGGAAGGTATCCCTCAGTTTCATCTCTATGGTGAAAGCTAAGCGGTGCCTAAGACAAGGATGCTAGTTGTTCATAGTGGAGGCCATGAGCGATAGTAAAGGACCTTCCTTGAATTCTTACCCAGTACTTTCCGAGTTCAAGGATTTCTTTCCAAAGGAATTGCCAGCACTACCTCCAGAAAGAGAGCTCGATTTCACAATCGAACTAAAACCTGGTGCAGAACCTATCTCAAAAACTCCTTATAGAATGACAACTCTAGAGCTCCATGAGTTACAGATCCAGTTAAAAGAGTTGCTAGATTTGGGACTAATTAGACCTACTATCTCGCCGTGGGGAGCACCAATGATCTTCGTTAAGAAGAAGGATGGATCTCTACGACTGTGCATAGATTACAGAGATTTGAACAAAGCCACAGTGAAGAACAGGTATCCCATACCAAGAATTGATGACCTCTTTGATCAAATGAAAGGTGCGTCGGTCTTCTCAAAGATTGATTTACGATCAGGGTATCACCAGTTGAGGATCAAGGAAGGCGACATTCCTAAGACTGCATTTCAAACTCGATTTGGGCATTATGAGTTTATAGTGGTACCATTTGGTTTGACCAATGGTCTAGCTATATTCATGAGCCTCATGAATGGTGTCTTCCGAAAATACTTGGACCGCTTTGTTCAGGTCTTCTTAGATGATATTCTTATCTATTCTAAGAATGAGAAGGAGCATGAGGAACAATTGCGGTTAGTCTTGACATGCTTAAGGGAACATAAACTTTATGGTAAATTATCAAAGTGTTCCTTCTTTCAAAAAGAGATTCACTACTTGGGGCACATCATCTCAGGTGAAGGGATCTCTGTAGACCCAGAAAAGGTAAAGGCCATTGAAGATTGGCCAATTCCAAGGAATTCTCATGAGGTGCGCAGCTTCATGGGGTTAACAGGTTATTACCGGAGGTTTGTGGAAGGATTTTCTAAAATTGCAAAACCCATTACCACCTTACAACGCAAGGGAATCCGGTATGAATGGACCAATGAATGCGATGCCGCTTTTATAGAGTTAAAGAGATTGTTGACAAGTGCACCGATCTTGCGGGTACCAAACATGGATAAAGATTTCATGGCATGCACCGATGCCTCGAAGCAAGGACTAGGAGCGGTGTTGATGCAGGAAGGTGGGGTAATAGCTTATGCATCTCGAAAGTTGAAACCTCATGAGGAGCAGTATGCCACGCATGATCTAGAATTGGCAGCAGTAATGTTGGCACTAAAGTTATGGAGGCACTACCTAGTTGGTAGAAGCTTCACCCTTAAAACAGACCATCAGAGCTTGCAGTACATCTTTACCCAAAGGGATTTGAATGCTAGGCAAAGGCGATGGAGTGAGTTCATGAGTGAGTATGACTTTGGTATCTCTTACATCAAAGGAAAGGAGAATGTGGTGGCAGACGCTCTAAGTCGAAGGTCGAGACTTTTCTCCTTAATTCCCTTGAAGGTTGACTTGAGGGAAAGGGTACTAGGACAACTATTGGGCGATAGTTGGTATCTAAAAGTAACCTCAACTATTCAGAATGGAAAGAAACAGGAATTGAAGTATGATGGGTACCATCTTGAGGAAGATGTATTGTTGCGGTATCAGGGAAGGATGTATGTTCCTAAGGAAGGTGATATCAGGGAAACAATCCTTAGAGAGGCCCATAGATCACATTATTGTGCGCACCCAGGGGTGAAGAAGATGTATACTGACATGAAGAAACTCTTCTTCTGGCTAGGTATGAAGATGGATGTAGTGGATTTTGTTTCGAAGTGCCTTGAGTGTAAACAAGTTAAGGCAGATCATCATCACCCGACCAGTCTCTTACAACCGCATGATATTCCTATGACTAAATGGGAAGTCATTTCCATGGACTTCGTTGTAGGATTACCACTCACATCTATGAGACATAATGCTATTTTGGTGGTAGTCGACAAACTGACGAAAAGCGCTCACTTCATCCCAGTCAGAGACACCTATGATGTGACAGATGTGGCAAGGGTATTCATAAATGAGATTGTACGTCTTCATGGAGATCCTAAAAAGATAATCTCTGACAGAGACCCTAAGTTCACCTCTAGATTTTGGACAAGCATGCAGTCAGCATTGGGGACACAGTTGAACTTAAGCTCAGCTTATCACCCCGAGACATATGGACAGACAGAAAGGGTGAATCAAGTAATGGAGGACATGCTTAAGATGTATGTAATGGATCAACAGACACAGTGGGAGAAATATCTTCCTTTAGTGGAGTTTGCATACAACAATAGTCATCACAGCTCCATTGGTATGCCGCCATATCAAGCATTGTATGGGAGGCCATGCAGGACACCATTCAGTTGGGACAGGTTATAGGATCGAGTTTTAATTGGGCCTCAATTGATTCAGGAAATGGAGGAACAAGTGTTACAGATTAGGCAGCGGTTGAAGGAAGCGCAGGATAGGCAAAAGAGTTACGCTGATGCACACAGATCAGATAGAAGTTATGGAGTAGGGGATCGTGTATTTATTTGCATCAGACCAAATAAAAGTACCATTCGGTTTGGGAAGGGTACCAAGTTGTCGCCTCGCTTTATAGGTCCATTTGAGATTCTTGAGAAAATCGGACCAGTTGCTTATCATCTTGCGCTGCCACCCCACTTGCATAAAACTCATAATGTATTTCATGTTTCTGTATTACGACATTAAATAGCTGACGAGACTCACAAAATTCATTGGAAGGAATTGCAGGTCTCGAACGAGGGAACCTTCAGGGTCGAACCATTACGTATACTTGATCGTAGGGTTCGATAGCTCTGTAGTCGCCATGTGGACCAAGTTAAGGTCCAATGGGACAAGTATAGCCCAGGGTCTGCTACCTGGAGGATGCAGAGACCATGCGTCAAGATTTTCTCTCACTATTTTGACCATGACTTCGGGACGAAGTTTCCCGAAGGGTGGGTGTATGTAACGCCCATATTTTGATTAGGCATATTTATCAGTTAGACACACCATACTTTATTTTCTTATATATTATGTTGAACTCAGCTCGACTGAGTAAACTATATTACGATATGATGGACCTCATTATATGATGTTACTTTGTTTTATGATTTCACTATGATTATGATGTTACTATGTTATGCGGTTACGATGTCATGATTATCATATGATTTCTTTATTTTACGATTACAGTATATGTTTATATGTTTTCATTAATAAGATGTGAAATATATGATTCGGTACGTGGATACCATCTTCTTATATGAATTATTGAAGTGTTATATGTCATACGCATCTATGATGAACTAAAAAGGTTACATGAAATAAAATGATTTTTGATAACATGGATCAACTGGCAATCAATGGGAAATGCTTTCTATAAATTTGTATTTTGTGAAATACTAACCTACAGGACACAAGGGCTATGGGATAGCCAGTTACTTGATCTGATATATTGAAAAAAAATATGTTCGTATAGTAAACCTTAGCAGCCAAAAATGAAGATACGATAACACAAACTGATAATCCCGATAGCAGCAAAGTATGAGTCGATAAGGGCGTAGGCCCAGTATGTTGAGAGGGATGGATGTGTTTCCCACCCTATGTTTCCATCAGACCCGAGGTCGTGGGAGGGCCGTGCTGAGACACGCTCCCCATGTTGTTGTGATGACGATGGTCGGATGCCTGCTAGGGGAGGATAGGTCCGATGTTCATCCGACGCTATTGCTCTCAAGTTCTATGCGGTCAGGTCGGTGAGTCCGACATCCACTTTTGTACTAGCAGAGGAAGGATAGGGAGGATGCAGGACATAGGTTATGATGGGAGGATGTGTTAGTTAGTACTGTTGAGGGTTGAGCATTCCTTGATTCCGAGTTAGTGGTAGTAGGTACCCTTCCTTGTACATGATTGATTAAACAATGAATGACAAAGATAATGATGTGAAATCGTAAAGAATTAACTGTTAAATAACTGAGGATGTTAAAGTAATTGTACTATATATATTATGCTTGTTCTTCTACATGGGGGCATAGGAGGGATGGGGTTTGTCTATAGTACATTTATGATCTGTGCATACGCTGGCCACGCATGCACACCTTACACATGTACACTAGTATCGATATACAAACACTTAACATATTGAATAAATGTACAAGTCGTCATAAGTAATTATGTTAATCATGCATTGATCGAACTCAGATAATGAATATAAAGTTATTTAAGATGTGTAAAACAAATCAATTAAGCTATGTATTACTTGTTGGTAAACATCGTGATAAACAATTGAGACAAGTGTCATCAGTTCACATTGTCATCTGAGAATTGTTGTAAATAAGGTAATAGTACTGTCTAATTAATTAGTAAGATTGTTTAAGCCCTTAAGGGTGCTTTGTTTAGAAGAACGACGATACTATGTAGATGTTAGGGTACTCATGTGATAAACAAATGACTTAAAAGACATTTTTATTAAATTCACCATTTATTATTACTTTGTGGTGATTTAATTAATATTATTACTTAATTAATGTTATTTTAATAATATTACTATCCATGTCATAACAATTACAATATAGGTAAAATTTAAATATTGATTAATAAATGATTAGAGTGTGATTATTTCCATTACTAAGTTAGACATAATAGGATAACAATTTTGGAATGGATGTGATGTGATGGAAAATGGTTTATTACTATTTAATTATTCAATACGAATCTTAGAATTTAAATCTCAAGATAAGTTATCTTGACGGATGAGGTGGACCATTAAGACACACCATGTCCAAGTTGAAAAGGTCAGCTATTTATATAATATTTTATTAATTACACTAATAACATTAAATACAAAGGTGGTGAATAGACTTGTAATTAATGAACCTTGTCCCGAATGGATAACCTTTGGGTAATGATTCCCACCGTAATAGATACTTACGACCATCAATCAAAATCAAAGAAATTTACCGTGAGTGTAATTGATTATTCGGTACATTGAGTGTGAAAAAATACATTTTTATAATGTAACGTGTATAAATGAACTAAATGAAAGGAGTAAATGTTTGAGGGGCTCGAGAGGGGGAGTTTGGGGCAGTGGAGTAAGCCCAAGGTCTTCTCGAGGAAGGAAATATATATAGGGAAGAGTGAAGGGAGGAGAAAGGGAGGATTTTAGGGGATTTTGTGGAAGAAATGATATTGGGAGAAAGTTGAAGGTAACGAAGGGATAACTCTAAGTGGAGAGAAGGTTTGTGAATAGAGAAAGGTTTGAGAATTTGGTAAATACTGCTCTCGAGATTATCAGTTTGTGAGCTCGGGGGCTTGGAAATCCTTTGATTTCCAAGGGCCAGCAAGATAATAGCTGGTCGGTAGGGTGGACACATCATCTTGGCTGCCTAAGAGAATATAAACATAACCTGCTACAACCTACGGTCTACTAGCATCAGCATCAAGTAATTTCCTTGTTATTTATTTTATTGGTTATTATGCTAAAACGTACTCTGAACACACATATACCTTGCTATTTACTAATTTATTACTGTGAAACATATCCTTATGCTGAAAACAAATTGTCAAAGGAAAATATTGATATGTTAGTTTATTCTTTTTTTTTAATTTGAATGTATGATTGTTAACGACAAAATAGTATACTAAATTTCATTTAGAAGCATAGAGATTTGGTTAGAAATTTACTCCCATATACCTGAATAAGTTTAATACATAGAAAATCAACTCAGAAATTTTACTTAGTGCTCTATTGTAAAAACTAGAGCACTACAAACCATGTCATGACATCGAAAGCATCCCCAATCATGCATGAGAAAATTCAAATCTTAAAAATGTAGCATGCTGGCCAACATAAGAAATTGGAACAATGGAACTGAATACTACATGAAAAATTGAGTAAAGCTCATGAGATGTTGGCACAAAAATACCAACATATCTTACAATTGGAAACTACTGCCAAACTTTATGAAGAAATTATTGGGTATAGGCCCCCATCCAGGATTTACACTTTGTATCTCAGAGAAAAATACTGTTGTTTTCAGCTACATAGATTGAAAAATAATTTACCAATGGAAGTGGCCACCCCAAAAAATTTTGTGGATGCGTCACTAGATAGCACAGAGCTTGAAAAGGACCAGCTATGCGAATTTTTCCTCCACAATTTGGTAGTGCCCCATTCACTTGATTGGTCACCAAACCCATATGCTGGTGATTTCCAGCTAAGGGAATTTTGCTCCTAGATCAACCATGAGCTCGAGAGATCACAAGATGCTCATATATATCATTCAAACGAATGGGTAAATGTACTATGGGTAAGAGCAGATGCCACACACCCAAAGAAATTGATCGAAGATCATTGTACCATAACCGCTGATGAGGACCTAAATCCTATCCTTGAGGAAAAGTAGCAGGAAGCCATAGAGAAATTTCACAAAACCATCCAGAGAACCCTTGGGGAAGTACACGAGGTCATAAGGATAGATGGAAAAGGATTTCAAGAGACCTGAAAAAGCAAGAGCCACATGCCCCGCACAGGTTGTAAGTCACGCTAATCAAGGAAAAAATGTATAGAGAATCTTTGATGAAGAACACACTCAAATGGATTGGAATGAAGCTAGGTCCACCATTATTCCTTCCTCTAATAGTCAAAGAAGACATCAATGAGGAATAAGAAAGAAGGGCTTGGACTAAGGAAGAACAGAGTCAAGGGTACTACCGGAAGGAAGGAGCACCTCAGGTCGTTGCTTGGGACATTAGAGAATCCATTGAACAACAATATAAGTTACATAAGGATGTGTAACATCTTCAAGTTCGGGGGAGATGGTGAGTCCAGAATATAGGTATCAAGTGCATTCCTTTTTACCATTAAGGAGAAATAAACCAAGCCGAAATCACCCCTTTATGTAGGATAGGATGTGATTTGATTGATTGTGAAATAATGTGATTAAGTAGTTATATTTTTATGTATTTAGCATGTTTTTAATTAGCTAATCAAGTGGATGAGCACTATGTAATGCCCCTAGACTGGCTGGAAAATTTGAGGGCACTTACCAAGTGACCTAGATGAATAATTTCCTAATAAAAATGACAATTATGTGTGACTAAAAATAAAATTGTTTGATGATTTGAGAGTTCATATGGTAACTTGTTATGCTTCGGTTAGAATTTTGTTTTAACAGGTAATTATAGATATTTTTAGAGTTTGATGAGAATTATATTTTGCTTAATGTTTATCAATGTCATGAAATGAGTTATGAGCATGAAGATATTTATATTTTACCTTACGACTAGCAAAGTTTATGAAATGCATTATGATGGTTATGAGTAGATTAACGATATGCTTAACAATGCTTTACGACTAGCAAATTTATGAAATGCATTATGATGGTTATGAGTAGATTAATGATATGATTAACAATGCTTTACGACTAGAAAATTATGAAATGCATTATGATGGTTATGTGTAGAATAATGATATGCTTAACAACTAGCAATCTTTATGAAAAAAGTTAAGGCGATTATGAGCAGTACTATTAATGTGTGATCTGAGCATGTGTGCAGTGATAAGTAAGATTGTTCACCGACTGACCCACAAAGGAATAAATGGGGTTGTAGAGAATGGGAAAACCACACACGGGGGTACGACGACGATGTCGACACCCGATAACACCCACGCACGAGTTGAAAGGCCTTCACCTTTACTCGAGTGAGTGTGAAGTTGCATGCATAGGACCATAAAGGTTTGGTCACATACGAGGTTGAGGGGCGCACAATAAGAATGGACTTACTCCTCAGTGCCATTAGTCTCGCGTAGAGTGTAGCTAGATGATTTATGGCCATGATTCCTAAATCACTACACGAAATCCCCGCACATCAAATAAAAGGGAAATTATTGTCGAAAAGACCCAACCATACGATACCTAGATAATAAAAAAAGAAGACCCGACGATGCGGTAATAAATATTACTTTTATTTATAATATACTTTATAATATAAAAATAAAAATATATTAAAGCAATAATAATATTAAGATTTTATTAATAGTTTTATTATAATATTTTATTTAAATATCATATTCCAATCTATATAGTTATAATATTTAATTATAATTTCATAATTTAATAAAAATATTTTTAATTAAATTATAATAATTTTTAAGAGCTTTATAATAATTTTATATTATAATTAAATAATAATAATTTGAATTAAATAGTTTTATTTTATTATTATACTTAATACTTTAATTATTATTTGTAATAATTAATTATATAAGTTATGATTAAGAATTTTTTGGACTTATTTTAAAAATAGGTTATATAGGTAGTTATGTGTAACATATCCAAATATGTCAGTTACTAAAGTAGTGAATTTAAAAAATTTTAACATATTTTCATGAGCAAAACAACGATTAAATTAAATGGAAACATCCATCATGCATCATCAATTCTACCTATGAAACATTCTATACCAAAATACATATTCATAAGAAATTAAAGCTCTTAATATATATTAATATAAGACGCATGAGGAGAAACATATAAACAACCAAGCTATCATAACCACTCAATGAAGGTGACCCTCATTAATCCTAAACATAAGACTACCAATCAGCTACTTACCATGATACATTCATGCAAGATTAAACATAATATAAGGAACCAAACAATAGCCATAGTACATTTACATGGCAATTAACATAACCAACATTTTACCAAGAATTACTTGACACAACCAACCATCATGATCATACAAGAGAGAGACGATATTTCATGTGGTTCACCCAGAAGGGTCTACGTCCACCAAAGAGAGTCATATCTTATTATTCATCAAATTCAAGGCATACAATTTGCCATACAACGATTTATTTCCACTTGCTCGGGTCTCTCTTATAGAGAGAGCATATTCAAAACTTCTCAATGTCTAACTTGGGAAATAAAGGGGTTTCTTCCCTACTGCTCACCAAAGGAACACAACTTTGACACACATATCAATACTATATTCGATAACCCTTCGCATTTCTTTTATAAAGAATCTAAGCAATTGTTACGAACTAAAAACCTATATATTTACAAGATATGAGCAAGCTTTGAATAGTATATAAACATATATAATCCATGAATTCTATTTAAACGATATGATCATATACCTTTCAATCCCAAGATATTTCCATCCATAATAATAAACAAGTACAAATACAAATCTGAAACTTTCACTCTTCATATACCTTATGACCTTACAACCATACCCTATGCTATCCAAATATTTAACACTCATATTTTCTTCTTTTAAAGTATTAACTATGCTTCAATATGAAAGCTAAATTATCATCATTCTTAACTATGCTTCAATATGAAAGCTAAATTATCATCATTCTTTATATACCTTTTATATAAAATCATATTCTATTTAAACTATGAATTAGAAAACCTCTCCATAATCAATAAATTTAACACACTTATATATTTTTCTTTTAACTTAATGAAAACACCTTAAACAATATACGAAACTCTTTTTATATTACAACTATTATAATCCAAGTATATAAGATCACCATAATTACATATATATAATACTTAATTAGAAAACATATAATAATTAAAGTGCAACGTATTTACCACATAACCCCATACTATTTAAGTATGCATGGTAAAGGATATTATTCAACTTATATATATCCATAAGTCAATAGAAATATATATAACCCCATACTATTTAAGTGTGCATGGTAAAGGATATTATTCAACTTATATATATTCATAAGTCAATAGAATTATATATGACCTCCATTGGAAACCTATGAAACGATTTAGACTTATATATATATATATATATATTAAGATAAATATGATATATGACCTCCATTGGAAACCTATGAAACGATTTAGACTTTTATATATATATATATATATATTTTAAATATATTTTAAGATAAATATGACCCAATCATATGTATCTTATAAATTAAGGAAAATTCATCAATTAGATAATATTTTTAAAAGTAAATATATTACTTACGGGATTACACATTTATATGATAATTTAAATGCTTATCTCAAGTCTTTAAGTCATATGGTAAAACATTAATGACATGAATTAAAATACCAACAACGATCCATTCACCAAGCATAGTCTTGTAAAACAATTAACCAAGGTCATAGACGTATATACAAGACAAGAGCAACCTTTTTAGATCCCATAATTTAATATTATATATTTATATGGTCAATGAGTAATTGGCTAAAACAATCGTATGAGCATAGGGCTCGTATTGCTTAAGTTAAGATGTGATTGTAAGAACCGACTATTACATAAATAAACTTTATTATAACCCAAACCTACGGATGTATGCGATATGATCTCTCAGTAATGGTGCGACCTGCGCAGCTGGTCATGTAACGGACAGGTAGTTAATCCATACTTGACACGCCACAAAACCGAACATACACTGCCATCTATCTGTCTACAGATCGCATGATAATGCTCAGTCTATCAAAATCCAGAGATGGCGAACTATACACTGAAAACAGCGCTTGAAATATTTGAATTTTGATCTAAGTTATATTGAGTGTGTTTCACTATTTACCCATAGATCTACGACTCAGGAAGGCAGAATTTTCATTTTTCATACAGTCATAAGCACAGAAATGCAACACGACTTCAACATGTCAATCGACAGAGGTGTTATGCCTGCGTTGGAAGATCTATGGTTCATGAGGACAGAGCTACCATTTTATACAAGCATAAACAAAGAATGCAACACGACTATAATATGTCAATCAATCTATAGCCCTGACGTCTAAGCTACCACTGAGGTCTAGAATTCAAGCAGGGATAGATTTAAAAACGAATATACCCCTTAAGTGTCAATAATATATATGTATATGCATTTCAATTAACCCAGCTACAACGCATGAGCAAAACATCATAGATCAATATTCTCGATCTACGGCAGAATCAAACTCTGAGTGCGTGTAAATTTGCTACCATCAGAGATTAGTTAAAATGGCCAGGCAGAGAACGATGGCAGAGTTGGATTGCATCTATTAGAAGCAGAGATATACTCTGTTTATCTACGGTGTATAAAAATAAGCGTATTAACTAGAAATTCTCATTCTCATACCAGGAAGAGTTTGAACACATTTATCAAATACAGAGATAGCAATAAGAAAGTCAAAACATACCCTGGATCGCATCTCCCTCTTATGCCTGCGATGGCTCTCACCAAAAGTATGTGCAGAGTTTCCATGAACTCCTGGATAGGATCTTTCCTTATGGCTGCGATTGCTCTCATTGAAAACAGAGTTCCCAACGCAATCCTGGATCGGATCTTCTCTTATACTGAGATGGTTCTCACCAGAACGTATGCGCAGAAATCCAACTAATTCCTGGATCGCATCTGTTGTTTACGCTGCGATTTCTCTTAACCAAAACGCATGTGCATAAATCCAACGGATTCTTGGATCGGATCTGCTGTTAGGCTGCGATTTCTCTCAACCAAAAGTATGTGCAGAGATCCAAACGTTGTCCAAAAGAAAACAGCGAATGCCCCCCCTTGTTTCAGAGAGAGAGTCTCCATTTCAAGCTGCGCTTGCCTCCCTTTGGGAATCCGCCCTTCTGCCACGTAGTGGGGAGATTGGTTCCATGTGATAGCTATGGTTTTCGAAATAATAGAAGGCTATCCCCCAAGTCTACCGAATCCCTTTACAAGGATTCATCAATACATAAGGTTTATTTATTTAGTTACACTTCTTTTTAAGAGGTTACATCCTCCTAGGCCACACATCCATTATGAAGGTTCCCAAGGATAAGTGGAGTTCACCTTTCTCATATTCAACTATGACTTCGGATTATACAACGACGTTCCCTTCATTGGCTAATCCGCCCCACTAGAGAGAGATAGTATTCTCCCCTTAATAGCTCGTCCACCATAAAACATATAAGCAACAAGATAATATTATCTTTAAAGGGGGGGGGGTGGATGCTATCATCCATGACAAATGGTTATATTCCACTAGAAGTGGCATGGTAACCTACAAGCGTTAACACAAGGTGTCCTTCTTTATATATAAAATTTTACACTTTCAAGCATCCCCTTTGATTGTAATAACTCTTGGTTAAAAACTTTGTTTCCAAACTGTAATAATTCTTGGTCAAAAACTTTGTTTCCAAACTTCCCTTGATTCCAAAAATATATCTATGCAAATATATTGGTGTGAATACCTATAGGTAATGCTTTGGTCATTAATACCAAAATTATAACCTTTATAATAATAATCGCTTAATCCTATTAGGGTGAAAATGCGAAGGTGGGAAACAATTCCGTGACAATTTGCCTTTTTTTTGTTCTAATTTCCGTTTTCTCGCCCGAGACAAAAGTCAACAAATTTTCTTGGGCGAGAGTTTTACTACTTCTCGCGCGAGAAATTAACCCCGGTTAGATTTCTCTCGTCCGTGAGTTTTTCCATAGTTAGAGAATTGTTCGCTCGAGAGTTTTTAATTTCTCGTTCGAGAGTATAACAATTTTTTTGTCAAACTCGCGAACAGATTTCTCAGTCGAGAGTTTTGATTCCTTTTAATGTCTCGGCTGAGACATGTTTAACTATATAAATGCAATAATATTTCCTCGCCACACGCATTGTCATTTTCACGCTGTTGTTGTTGGTGTCTGTGTTCGCGCAAACCTGAAACCTGTGCTGACACAATGCTGAAACCTGTTTGTTGAAACACCTTCAGGGAAGACCCCCCACGGCAACGAAGTGAATGGCCACGAGAAGAGGACCGCCATCACCAGTTCGATCTAGATGACCATAGCATCAAACGACCGCACATGGGTATGTTTCTCTCTTTCCACTGGCATCTCTCTAAAACCCAACCGAATCCTTATCTGTATGTAACCACTTGGTAGTTAGTTCAGCAGTTGGTTCAACAAGAGTTTACTAAGACCCTCACTATTGTGCCTCTATCCAGAGCTTTGAGGCCTAAACTCTGAGAGGGAAAAAGGCCGGCCAATTTTAGAGGGGATATTTTGTAAAAACTCCGAACTTAAACTAAAAATACTAATAATTTCCTATACAACTCCATTTTCATATATCTTAGTGGAAGTAATCCTAATGGGTGAAGACCTCAATTAGGTCAAGGTTAAAATGTCGATGAGATTTCGATCAATTTTCCCTTAGGGTTAGGGTTAGAGGTCGAATTCACAAGCCATATCCAATTGTAGAGTCCTAGTTGTTGTAGGTCAAGATGCGCTGATCACGGTTTACAAGGGCATATGAAACCATGTCTTTGCCAACCTCTGGATTGCATTGGGACCCTAAATTGACATTGCCATAGATTTCTAGTGCTTTTCATGATGACCAGTTCAAGGTTTTGGATACATGCATTATATTCATATATCTAGCATTAGACCACACTACTAGAAAGAGACAAAGTCACCTTGGTATCCTACTATATACAAGTATTAGCTACCCAATAGTGGGATCAAGTGAAAAATATGAGTGTTACTGAATAATCCCTTTGCATAGAACTCAATTAGAGTCTTAATAGACTCTCTAGTGCCATCAATACTTGGGGACCAATTCTACATTGCAGTTCGAGAGTGTTTCTATCTAGCCACATTGGCTTCACCTCTGTCAACTTTCCACTCAGACAATTCAATATACATTGGAATATTTTCCAAAATTCAAATGTAGATCTCCATTTCAGATCTAGACCATGCGCTAATAATTAAATTTAATTATGGTTTACTTCCTTCTCTCCATCATGAAGCTGCTTTAGTGCATAGATGTTATCTTTCATTGGATTTTCAACATGCTCTAGCTATTGAAAAGAAGCTAGAAAAACAACCAATGCCCTTTGGTTCTTCGTCTTGGTTCCCCCTTTCACAACAGGTATAGCACATGGGTAGGCATTCTCCCATGGTATACACACCCACTCCCCTCACCATTCAATATTGCACACTCCATAAGTCATCCTCTCGTGGCACAACAATGTTGTGTTTTATAAAATCCATGATCTACCAATATATTATTCTTTAATGCCAACACCCAACCTACCCCTCCAAATGTTGTCATTGTTGTGGATAACCCTACTACATCTTATCCAAATATCGTTCTAATGACATTTCTATCCCCTCCCACCCATCCCATTCTCTTTACTCAAAACTTTCATATTAAATATAGTGCAGATAATTAAACTAAGGCTTTTTGGCTTCAAATAAGGCCCACTTGAGGGCTACTCCTGAATTTGCATATGTGATGTGCATATTACTGGCTTTCCTCTTTCAAGTTTCAACACATCATTTTGCCAATTGGAACTATTTCCATTACTAGAGTTTATCCATTGGATAAGTTTGTCAAAGGTGCCATTGTAACAGAAGCTCAGGTGTTTACTAATTCTGCTATTTTCCTCCATTATGTTCTCTTTAATCTATGGATTTACCTGCAGATTGTAGCTTGAATGAATATTCCTGAGACTTTTCTTTCCTCGGATTTCCATGTTTTTTGTCCTACCTCCTATATTTCTTTGTTTGACTTTAGAAGCACTAGTTTCAAGGTTACTATGTCCTTCAAACTGTTCCTCTCTTTGTTGTACCTAGGTTGAAATCCATGTATTACAATCTTGAACTTTGTTGTGTTTCTTATTGTTTCGATGCTTTAGCATGATGGTTGTCCTCTTCAAGCATATTGTCAGATTGTATCATGTGTGTGTCACATCAAGGAAGTGGCATGCATTATATGGAAATGGCCAAATTTAGAGTGGTTTAAGGCCTTTTATTTTGTATCTGTGGTTCGTCAATGCATGTATTGTCTTCAGAATTTTCAACTTCTGCTATTACATTTTATGCAGATTCAGAACTAATATAGCAACAATCATTAACTTTGGAGTTTGTGGCTGACTCTTAACTTTGCGTTATGTACTTGTTTGAATTGTGATTTTGGAAACCACATATAGGCTTAAGAACTTATGGGAGATTAGATTTGATCTTGTAGCCCTCTGTATTTTAGGTTCACGCTTTAACAAATCTATCATTATGTGTTACTACCCAAAACCTCATAGAATTGTGCAGACGTGATCATTGTTTTCCTGCAACATGATTTTAGTGAACCCTTGGTTGCTGTTCCAATTTTTTTCCTTTGTTCCATGTGGGATACAAATACAATCCGTCTTTTCACTCTTTCAATTTTCTTCTTCTCACTCAGTCTTAAAAAAGATGCTCCTGTAGATCCTAACTCATAACCAAATCACCTTGTATCCTAGTTGGAGTTGCGATCCTAAAAAAATCCATCTTTTCACTTTCAATTTTCTACTTTCACTTAGTCCTTAAGAAAGCACCTCCATAGATGCCAACTCGTAAGTAACTCACTTTGTATCCTAGATGCATGGGAACTGCTCCTCGGAGTTGGGAAATCCATTCTTGTCATTTCCCAAGTTTCAATGAGTTGGGAAGTCCATTCTTGTCATTTCCTGAGTTCCAGGAGCATTGGAACTTGTAGGAACATTACAAAAGCACACGGAACAATTCCAGGAGCTCTGGGAGCTTTTGGGTGAATGGGTCGCCATTCCCAATGCCTTTCCGGTGATGTTTCACGTGTTCCTTGGCACGTGGGGCTCAAACTACATATGTTTTGGTGAGTTTTTATTCTTGCTTACAATGCCACATTAGCTCAGCTGGTATTACAAACTACTGACTATGAAGGATTCACCCTTATGAATTTGTATTGTTTCCACTCATTCAGTCCTGGTTGGGTCATTAACTTCCAGCTTTAAAGATCATTGTCTTGTTTTTCATAGGTGTATGGAGTCCTTCATTTTATTGATTTTTGTGTCTAAAGTCTGTTGACTACCTTCATGATTCATATTTTCATTTTTATTTGTTGTCAATGGCCCTAAGTTGGTTTACATTTTCAAAGAGTCAAGTGCAATTTTGAAATTCGTTTAAGCATTGGGTTAAGCGGGCCTTTCCTTGTTGATCTAGGCAAATTACAAACACTTTCATAATAAAATACATTAACTGTTACAAACTTACAAGCAAAGGGAAAATATAAATAGGGCACTTACATAAATAATAATTTTATGTGTTTTAATTTTAGGCCCTTATTGACATTAGTAGGTATTAATAGTCACAGATTTTAAAGAGCATCATATAGCTCCTTGATGTGCATGGATTCCCCATTTTTCCCTTTTAATATATATATATATATATATATATATATATATATATATATATATCATTGTTGCTCCCAACCTGCCGTTTCCCACAAATTTGGGTGAAACTTCTATGTTTTGTAGGCCCATACCCTTGTTCCAGATCTTCCTGTATTCTAAAAACTTGTGCAACATAACTTTGTACCATATGATTTAGTGACATAAGATCATCATGGACAATGGTAACCTATAAACACTTATTCTCTTTGACCCTTTTCAATTCCTTGGATTTGTTGGTAACTTCCCACCCTCATCCATACCATCTTGAGTGGGTGAATGAGGGTGATTTATCCTTGTTTGTGACCCAACAATGTAATATAACCTTTTCCATCGGCCCTCATTTTTGGACACTATGTAACATATGCCATAAAAAATGAAGTGTGGGATTCCCTCTTCAGCTAGTATCAATTGCTCCCTAGCATGGAACAATTATATGTTGGTTAATCATGCTTCAATCAATCTTCAATGAGTAAAACATTAGCCCATGATTGAGATCTTTTTATGCTCTTTCCTAATTCCATTGAAATGTTGCTTGCTTCATTGGTGAGGTTGACCTCTCATGAAACTACAAACTTATGGACATTTGTTTCCTTGGGATGCTCAGGTAATGATCTATTCATTGCAAGGCTCAATTGTTGCTTATCATGGTAGCAACTCTCTGCCGTTGGGATGAGCTAATTCTAATCCTAGAAGAAAATTTATATTGATTGGTGAGGTGTTAATCAACACTTTATATCTCCAATAACATCAACTGAAAGACCCTCTAATTGGTGTGTAATCATAACACTTTTACTATGCAAGATAGTGCCAACTCTTGCAAATGCTTGGTTGCAAGTGATAACCATCAATAGGATGCAATGGATCCTTTACCAACATTCTCCACCATATCATAGTTGCTTCTACATTCACTGTCAAAATAGAATCAACTATTCATTGAACCAGAAAACATACTCAACCATGGCCACTTTGTCTGCTATATTCATGGAGTTCTAAGGAACCCCAAATTCATTTACCTCCATGCACCAATATTTGGTCCATCTTCCAAAGTGGATTCTTCAGGTGAAAGTTTGTAAACCATTAGAATGTGGTTATCCTTGACACCAATTTGTTGTCCATATTGCTAGTTTTACATTCCTTTTGAGTGTATATCTCTCCTTGGATAGCCACATCTTGAACATGTACAACACTAATTTAATTAATCTTGATTAACATTCATAAACTTCATTCACAAATTTTATCTAAATCTTGGCCAAATATCCGATAACCGTTTTAGAGTCTCTTATTAGATGACATGAAATAGTTAAAGAATGCATTAAAATTTAAAATAACCTGAGACTAACAAAATTTAAAGTCAACTTCATTAGGAAAGTTTATTTTAGTTTTCTAATAAAAAATGAAAAATCATGGAATAACTGATCAATTGAAACTTGAAATTAATAAATTAATACAATGTACTTTAAAATATTTTTTGAAATGATAGCACAATTTTAAGAATTTATTTTCTATTTGCTCATCTGAATATGTGCTTCCAGCACAAATTCATAAGGGCTTGAACTTGGACCTAATCACAACGAACCGATTGATTGCAATATTTTTTGAATGACATGTTGACTGGCTATGGATTCTGACTAGGTTGAAGCTGTAGATAACTTAAATCCATTAAGATGTAAATTATTTCTGGTAAAAAGCTAATTCATGTTGTCTATAGACAACAAAATTAATGAGTTTCGAGTCTCCTTTTTGGAAAACTTTGGTTTTTAGATTGTGGTGTTGTTGGGTAAGTTTCCTCAAACTAGAGACATTGCACGGAAATTAAAAGAATATAATAGGTTTTTTGGATTTGTTGTCTTAGTTGATTGCAAGTCATTGTTGAGTAGATAATCATCTTTTCCCGGGAAGATATCGTGATATTTCTTCCACTTTATATGCTGGGAAGTTTGAAAATGCCTTTTTAAGCTATTTCTCGAACTTTTTGGTTGTCCTCATTCAAGGCTCATCAGAGTTGCTTGGCTGCCAGAGATATGGTCTACTATTTTAGTTTGTAAATTTCCATTTATTTTTTTTGTTGAACTTTGGTGACTTGAAATTGAACTTAAATATTTGTTATCATGAATTCCATCCAAAAACGTGAACTAAACAGGCCACGTAGGAAATATTTCTACATGTAATAAGCATTGAATTTCAATGTGTCATGACACTAAAATCATTAATACTTTGGAAGGCTAAAAAGCATCATATGTTCATTCAATAATTATAAGCACCCACTAACCTAACTATAGGTTTCATGTTGAGAACTCTAGCTCTCCATGCTTTTCCCAAAGGAAAAGGATCTTGATGTTACTTCCCTAAAGCATAGCCTTCACAAACACCTTATGGAGTTGTATTTTTGTTGATATTTTAACAGTGTTATTATCTATCATCTATGTCCAAGTCAATCATGCCACAATTTGGACATATAATATGTATGAGAGATCAAAGGTGCACCTGATGGTATACTTCCATCACCAACAAAACTAGTTAGCTTAAAGAGGCCAGCATCATGATCAATGGTTCCTATAGAGTTTAGGTGTTTTATTTCTCTATTAATGACTTGGTCTGTTGAAGCAACAAATTCATAACTATCTTGAACAAACTTATATATTTATGTAAAATTGTCCCCTAATCCTTTGACTAACAAAACATTTTTCAAATATCCATTTCTTAAATGAACATATTCATTTCTCAAAACATTTGATTTCACTTTATTTCCAATAGTAATTTCTTGGACTTTAATCTATTTTCCTATAAAAAATCAGCAAATATAGATCTATCTCCAATCATATGAAAAGATGCACCAAAATCTAGCAGCCATTCAGTATTTCAATTAAAATAACCCCACTTTGTCAATAAATTCAGGTTTTGGTTGTGAATTCACTTTAAAATATCCCAAAATTGATGTTTCTTTCTTCTTGGAGTCAAATTTCCAAAACTGGATCTTTTTCAATGAGATCCTCCCCTATACTTTCTTTATCTCCTTTCTACACCTTAGGATTATATTGTTTCTCTTGATATTTCAATAGTCTTTGTTGCAAAAGTTGCTTCAATTTTAGAGTGCCGATGTCAAAGGATTTATGTTAGTGTTTCCCATGTTATTATGCACTTGGACCAAATTCAATAGCCCGTGCTAAAAAATGTGCTTCTGTTTTCCAGCATCAAATGCAGTGTCGAGTTTGTCTGCAATTTGATTGTGGGGCTTGCTCATTGCATGCAGTTGTTGATGCTGCAAAATGTGCATCGATTTTAGAGCATGCGCTATAATATAGATTTTTTTTGCAATTTGGTCATATGAATTGGTCATTGCATCCTTAAGAATATGTGTTTACTGCAATGTCAAAAATGCATGCATCTCTGTTTCATTGTCACAATGTTAAATGATTAATGTAGCCACGGTTTTCTTGAAAAGAGTGCAAACCAAACTTCTGTTTCTCGACTAATTGATACTAGGAAATGTGGATTCCTTTTATTTTAGAACATCGACTGTGATATCAAGCATGTTTGCAATTTGATATATATCTTGAACATTGCAAATTAGCCCAATGATTCTATTGGAAGTGGCCACAAGAACATGCTTTTATGTTTGTCCTATCACACTATCAAATGATCTATGCTGATGCTTCTCGTGTTATTATGCACTTGGATCAAATTCAATATCCTGTGTTGCAAATGTGCTTTTGATTTAGAACATCAACTGTGGTATTGAGTATGTTTGCAATTTGATCATGGAACTTGATTGTTGCATACAGCTCCAAATGTTGCAAAATGTTCATCAATCTTACAGGATCGCACTGTAATATTAAATATATTTGCAATTTGGTCATCACTTGAAGATTGCATCGATCACAATATTAAATATATTTGCAATTTGGTCATATGACTTGAAGATTGCATCGATCACAATATGTTTTTACCACAATGCCAAAGATGCATGCATTTCATATTGTAGCTCTTCTTGCCATATTGTGAAATGCAAAATATGCCCATATGCTAATAGCTACATGGAATCTTTGCAATCAACAATGCAATTATTGCAACAACGAATAGAACTTGTTCCATTGAGTTGGTTATTTTCTCAATTTTTTATGTCAATGATGAGACCTTGAAATGATGTAGCATTGAAACTCTATGTGCATTAGAAACAACCCATTTAGCACTCAATTACTCCAATTAAGTTGTCTCTTGAAATTGAAAACATAGATAAAGCTTAAGTGCCATGAATAACTTTTAGTCTTAAAAAAACTTGAATATAACTTGTACCTGTTTAGTGAAGATGAGTGCAAATACAAGGATTCATGTAAGGTACACCTGATGGTATACTTCGAATTGGATGGTTTGGAGAAGTGTTCTTTCCATCCTTCCTCTAAAATGAATATGGATCCCTGCAGATGTCTTGCTTCTCCCAAAAAGAATCCATATAATGAACTTTCTTTCCACAAAATGAACATGATTTTGAACACCAACAGTTAGCAGCTCTATGGCATTTCTTCTTGCAGCAATGACAAATCAAGGATGTCTTGCCTAATGTATGTCTCTTGGTCTTCTTAATCTTTCTATGGTTGATTAGTTTTCCACTTATTCTACATGCTGGTGGAAGATGAGTCTTTAAGACTTTCTCATTACTTCCCTTCTTCAATATGTCAAAAGAAGGTTGAGGAGGTAGTGGGTTTCTACCTTCATTTGTTGCTCTTTCTTTTGAGGATCTAGCCAACTCTGTCGCATCTTGTGCCTTCACAAACATGGTATTATTGGACATATAATTTTTCATTCTTCCATTAAATCCTAGGTCGTCGTGCTTGTCCAACTGTGTAGCTACAATGGGGATTGAGATTGGATTGAGGTGGAGAGAAACATAGATAGTACCATGTTTCTAATGTTCTAACGTTGCATTTCATGTGCCTACATCTCTAAGTTTATGATTAATCTGGTTGATTTCTCATATTTTCTTGGCAGGGACACATGGATCGTCCACAGACATCTACCATCAGTGCTAGACGAAGACATGTGATGCAGTCAGGTATATTTGATTGTTAATATGAATATATTTTTCTTGTTTGACACGTTTTGACATGTTTATTAATCTGTGGAAAATTCTTATCAGGAACAGGTTCACAGCTTCAGGGTGAAGCAATCTTGACTTTTATGCAACAACACTCCATGAGGTCATCGTTAGGTAAATTCAATTGTTATTCAATTTATGCTCAAGTGTATATAATCATAAATATTGTTTTACACAACTTTCTAAGATCTTGTTGTGCACAGGTGTTGTCTCTCACAATGACAGACGTCTGTTTGAGGGGTCTACAGGTGCCGGTGGACAATCTCAAAGGACACGCTTAGTGTCTCATACGCCACCGCCAGGTAGAGATTGTTTACATACATTCTAACTAGAATTCTTGTTTGAAATGTTTATTAATCTGTTGAAAATTCTTATCAGGCACAGGTTCACAGCTTCAGGGTGAAGCAATCTTAACTAGTATGCAGCTTCACTCCCGGAGGTCATCGTCAGGTAAATTCAATTGTCATTCAATTCACGCTCAAGTCTATCTAAACATAAAACTTCATTTACACATATCTTTCTAAGAGCTTGTTGTGCACAGGTGGTGGCTCTCAAAATGACAGACATCTGTCTGAGGGTGGGTCTACAGGGGTCGTTGGACAACCACAGATGGCACCCTTAGTGTCACATACGCCACCGCCAGGTAGAGATTGTTTACATACATTCTAACTAGAATTCTTGTTTGACATGTTTATTAATCTGTGGAAAATTATTATCAGGCACAGGTTCATAGCGTCAGGGTGAAGCAATCTTGACTTCTATGCAATAACACTCCGTGAGGTCATCGTCAGGTAAATTCAATTGTTATTCAATTTATGCTGAAGTCTATATAAACATAAATATTTTTTTACACATCTTTCTAAGATCTTGTTGTGCACAGGTGGTGTCTCTCGCAATGACAGACGTCTGTCTGAGGGGTCTATAGCTATCGGTGGACAAACTTAGAGGACACCATTAGTGTCTTATACGCCATCGTCAGGTAGAGATTGTTTACATACATTCTGACTAGAATTCTTGTTTGACATGTTTATTAATCTGTGGAAAATTCTTATCAGGCACAGGTTCACAGCTTCAGGGTGAAGCAATCTCCGCTAGTATGCAGTGTTGAGATATTGTAACTTCAAAGAATATTATAATTGTACTTTATTATTCCGGAGATGTTTCATTCCTCCGTAGAGATCTTATTGTATATCCGGAGATGTTTATTCCTCCGTCGGAATGTGGTAACTCGGGTTATTAGACTTCCCTAGTGGAGGTCGGCCCTGTATGTGTTATGTGGGTCAAAGGATTACTAGACCACCCTAGAGGGGTCATCCCAGTCAGTTGTAGTGGGGTATTTAACCCATTGGTTAAATACGAGCCTACATGTACTTGTGTAAAAGATATGTCAGAGTAGTGTATAAATAGAGGAGGTGTATTCCTCATTTGATACACACACACACTTGAGAGAGGCGCACTTGTGGAGGAGAGGTCTTCTATGGTGGAGGAGGAGATCATGTCTTTGGTTTGCATCTTTGTATATTGTTGGTCATCTATATTGAGGAAGCTTTACTGGGTTTTCTACCCCATGAGGGTTTCTCAGGATAAATCTGTGTCTCTTGTGTTTATGCTATGCTTGTTGTTTCTTCAGTGATCCTGTATATGCTATTATTGTGAAATGGAATGTAATGCTGCTATTTTCTATCTTATCATATTAAATTTTAACATGGTATCAGAGCTAAACTGAAGGAAGGCAAGGTATGGCACTTACGACACTTGCTTTACTTACGACAATTTGAAGGTTAGGGTTTTATATAGCAAAAACCAGTCATCGTGGAACTTTCACTATAAATCCATTTTGGCAAAGATTCAGGATCTAAAACCTTTACAGGTCGTAGATAACATCTCCAGGTATCTTGTGTCCAAAGGGAACCCTCAGATTCATTGTACTTTGTAAGTTATGATCAGTACAAGTTAGGGTTTCTGCCTCTTCCAGATCTCAGTCAAAATCAGGTGACCTAGGCAAAAAGGTCATAACTTGGGCTAGGAAGCTCCAAATAAAATTTCGTAAAAAGTGACAGGTAGTACACAGACTTTAATATCTCAAGAAACCTTTTCAGAGGCCGAAGCTGAACCAGTGACACGTGGCACTCTGTACAAGTTCGCTCTCCTGGTTTATCCCATAAACAAGTCACATTACGACAGTTGGCATAAATATCTCTCGGAGAATCCAATTGCGGTCAGACCTGTCAGGATGGAAATATAACAGAGCGAGATATCTTAGAAAATGTTTTCAGAGGCCGAAGTTCAAACAATGACACGTGGCATGCCGTACAAGTTCGCTCTCCTGTATTATCCCATAACCAGGTCACGTTACGACACTTGGCATAACTCTCTCTCAGAGAGTCCAATTGAGGTCAGACCTATCAGGATGGAAATATAACAGAGCGAGCTATCATAGAAAAAGTTTTCAGAGGCCGAAGTTCAAACAGTGACATGTGGCACGCCATACAAGTTCGCTCTCCTGTATTATAACATAAACAGGTCACGTTGCGACACTTGGCATAACTCTCTCTCAGAAAATCCAATTGAGGTCAGACCTGTCAGGATCGAAAGATGACAGGTCAAGTTACTGCAGAAAAATTTTTTAGACCCTGTGGAGTGAAAATTTCAGAGTTATAGCAGAAACAATCAGCTACATATTTCTGTCAAAACAGAATTATTTTCGGAGCACCTTTATTCATGGCTTCCGGAATTTAGGGTTTCGGAGAAATTTAGAATTTTTGGAATCGGAGTCCACGGCTGAATGCTACTTAGGAAAATCAAAATTTAGAGACCAAGATCGAACTTTTGGTTGGGTAGAAGACCGGGCTTGATCAAACCCTAGTTCGGGATTGTGATCAGAAAGATGGAAAATTAGGACTTCAGCAAAAGTTGGAATTTTTGAAGTCTGCAACCTAAGCTGGAAGCTCCTCCTAAAAATAAGAGTTTAGAGCCTTGGATCGAACCTTTTGATTGGACAGAAGGGTGGGATTCATCAAACCCTAGTTTGGGTTCCTGTCCAGAAGATCCAGAAGTTTCGAAGGCAACTATGAGGGGTCAAATTTTGGAGATTTCAAAATTGAAGAATGCTAGTTTGATCAGCTCAGCAAGACACATTATTCCATCCATTCAGAAGTGTGAAAGTCAAAGATTGAATTTTTAGGGTTTCTCTAGCAAACCCTAATCAAGCTCCAGATCAAGTTTCAGGGGGATTTGAGGCTAAGGCCTTACATAAGAAGACTACAAAAAGTCTCGACAGGTATGACTTAAGGAGGTTCAGGTATGCCTTGAAATATGATTCTTGATTAAGTTCATAATGTGTTTGTCTTCATGTTATTTATTAGTACAATCTTGATTAATGTTATTAATTGTCTTATCACCCTAGTAACAATATGAATGCATGTGAATGATCGAAGACATTCATTGATTAGGGCTATATGATTGTACTTATGCATTATGGTGTTGTGTGAGGTTGATGCTGTCTGCTAACAAGAGACAGGTACATCACAAAAGACAAATCAAGTTCCATGACCATGACAACATGAAGACAAAGACTCATGAGGTATGTATGACTTTGTTATATTATGTTTAACCTATGAGACATGCAGGTTCTAGCTCAGGATCTCTAAATCATTGAAGAGATTGTTTAGGTATGTTGTACATAACTAAGCAGGTATACTAATCCAGGTATGTTTTCCTATGTCATGTTAGAATATTACCTTGTGTTAGGATCCCTTATGTAAGTATACTTGGTATGATTGGTTAGTAATCAAGGGTTTATGCATATTATGTCTCTTATCTTGGTTGATGATTTAACTAACTAGATCAAACAAGAATATGCATGAGTAAAAGAAGACTTCCTTGAAACCCTGAATACTAATGATCATGACTATACATATTCAAGATTATTTAGAATTAGAATGTTTTGATAATATTATGTATGTTTGTGTATGAGATCATGAAGATGACACTAGTGTACACTTGAGCATGCACAGTGGTACAGAATGAATAGAAGTTCAGAATACATACAGAAGATCAAGCAGGAGGCAACCACACAAACATAAAAGATAAGTATTTGAGTTGTTATTAGAAATAGTAAATGATATTGCTTGTATTGATATTTGTATTCCTAGTGTAAACATTCATAAAGCATTGAACAGTATACTGCTAATATGCATATGATTGGTAAGTTGGACAAACATTCCATTGTTGCTTGTCTAGTATGAAACCTCTTTGCTGACATGCTAAGAGCTGTGCACACTCTCGATAGTATGTTCTGGTAGAGATGGAAGGCATCTATATAGCCACTATATGCATACAGGATATGGGAAAGTGTTGTGCCAAAGTATTGGTCAAAATAGTTGCATAACTATGTAAATGATATTTGTATGCATAATAGGTTATCATGTCAATATGATTTGATGATTATGAAGTATTACTAATCATGTACTTAATTTTGATTTGTAGGAAAGATCATGATGAATGATGAACTCTAAACAAGCGATGGATGTTCAACAAAGGATTTACAAATCAAACACACTATAGAAAGCTTGTGATTAAGAGATTCTCTTAGAAAGAGGAAGAGAATCATGATGAGATGATTTGCTCCAACGGACTAGATAAGACCAATCTCTTAATGATGTAATTAAAGAAGAAGTATGAATCAGGTTTTGTATGGGTACCCAGGATCGGTAGTCAATTGATGAGCTTAATGATCATCATGGGTGATGTGGATCTCAACCTTTGCTACAAGGTTGAATATGGATTCTATACACATATGACATGGATGCAAGAAAGAACTCACCACAGAGTTCGAATGATTTTGAGGCTCATATTAGTAGACCCATCTGACAAGAGATGGCACAGATAGATATGCAGAAGATCACTCAATGCAGAGTGTGAATAATGGACAATTGACAGCTTCATGAAAAAGCTTGGGCTTTACCAGAAGTAAAGCTGTTCCTAACATTTACCTTAAGGTTGTGGATGATGAACCTATCATACCATTATTGTATGACGATGATCTCTTTCTGACAAGCAATGAGAAACAGGTCATGAAAATGGCTGCAGAAATGAAAATGAAAGATCTCGGATTAATGCACTACTTCTTAGGTCTAGAAGTATGTCAAGATCCAAAAGGAATATTTTAAATCAAGGTAAGTATGCTGTAAAGTTTCTAAAAAGATTTGATATGTTGGAGTATAAAGCCATGGCCACTCCCATGGACTCCAACTTGAAGTTATTAGTTAATGACTCATCGTATTTAGTGGACCTAACCCTATATAGACAAATCATTGAGTCATACTAGGCCAGATATATGCTTTGCTGCAAATACCCTAAGTCAGTATCTAGTAGAACCTAGAAAGGTTCACTTAATAGCTACAAAGCATGTAGTGAGGTACCTAAAAGGTACATTAGATTTTTTGGTCTATATTATCTTGGAGGTCATGAACTCCGTTTACATGGTTACTTAGATTCTGATTGGGCAGGAAGTGTCTCAGACAGAAAGAGTACATCAGGTGGATGTTATAGTCTTGAATCTGCCATGATCTCATGGTTCAACAAGAAACAATCTAGTGTGGCTCTCAGTACTGCTGAAGCAGAATATATGGTTGTCTGCTCTACCAGCTATGAAGCAGTGTGGATTCAAAAGATATTATATGGAGTGTTTGACTTAGAAATGGATCCCACTGTGATTATGTGTGACAATCAAAGCTGCATTAAGATGACTGAAAATCCTGTGTTCCACGATAAGTCAAAACACATAGAGATCCGATACTTCTATATACGAGATATGGTGCAAAGAGGAGCTATCAATCTCGTATATATAAGCATTGAGGATCAGATTGCTGATATCTTGCTAAACCTTTGTCTCGAGTGAAGTTTGAATACTTTCGAGACAATCTTGGTATAGTTCAAAAGAACTCTCCTCGAAAGGGGGAGTAGCATAGTATCTGATAACAAGTCTGTCTCATCAATGATGAGGTTAGCTATTTACTGCACTTAGTTACTTAGAATTATCTAGATTTAGGAATCTTATATTTTTTCTTTTGATGATAGATGTATACATGCTTTTGATGATAGATGCATACATGCTTTTGAAGTTAGATATACATGCTGTTGATGATAGATGTATACATGCTTTTGATGATAGATGTGATGATGAGGATACATGTTTTGCTATACATGTTTTGATGATGAGGATACATGTTTTGCTATACATGTTTTGATGATGAGGATACATGTTTTGTTATACATGTTTTGCTATACATGTTTTGATGATGAGGATACATGTTTTGCTATACATGTTTTGATGATGAGGATACATGATTGACACATGTCTTAATTAAGTTCTAGGTGAACATGTGAGGGGATTGGATCATCCCTAGACTTCAGTCTGAAAGAAGAGCCGTAGACGTATGTTTTCGAGAATGAATTCCTTGGTGGACGGTTGACGATTAAGTCATCCTTGGACGTAGTCCTAAATGTACGGTGGAGGATTAAGTCATCCTTGGACATAGTCCTAAATGTACGGTGGAGGATTAAGTCATCCTTGGACGTGGTACTAAATGTACGGTGGAGGATTAAGTCATCCTTGGACGTGGTCCTAAATGTACGATGGAGGATTAATTCATCCTTGGACGTGGTCCTAAATGTACGGTGGAGGATTAAGTCATCCTTGGACGTGGTCCTAAATGTACGGTGGAGGATTAAGTCATCCTTGGACGTGGTCCTAAATGTACGGTGGAGGATTAAGTCATCCTTGGAGGTGGTCCTAAATGTACGGTGGAGGATTAAGTCATCCTTGGACGTGGTCCTAAATGTGCGGTGGAGGATTACGTCATCCTTGGACGTGGTCCTAAATGTACGGTGGAGGATTAAGTCATCCTTGGACGTAGTCCTAAATGTACGGTGGAGGATTAAGTCATCCTTGGACGTGGTCCTAAATGTATGGTAAAGATTGGATCATCCTTGGACTTTGGTCCTGTGAACTGAGCTATAGACATGAGGTCTCTGAGAATTGATAGGACTGGATCGTCCCTGGACTTCGGTTCAAAAGGTACATGACAGGACTGGATCATCCCTGGACTTCGTTTCAAAAGGTACATGACAGGACTGGATCATCCCTGGACTTCGGTTCAAAAGGTACATGACAGGATTGGATCGTCCCTGGACTTCGGTTCAGAAGGTACATGACAGGACTGGATCGTCCCTGGACTTCGGTTCCAAAGGTACATGACTAGATTGCATCATCCATGGACGTATGTCCTAAAGAGAGCAGGATTGATCACCTTGGAAAATGTTGATCGTATGATGACGATGCTGATGACGATGCTGTTGATCGTATGATGACGATGCTGATTGATCGTATGATGACGATGCTGATGACGATGCTGTTGATCATATGATGACGATGCTGATTGATCGTATGATGACGATGCTGATGATGATTTTGTTGATCATATGATGACGATGCTGATGTTCGTATGATGACGATGCTGATGATCGTATGATGACGATGCTGTAGATCGTAATGAACCAGATGTTGTAGATCAAGATGATGTGACGACGTTGATGATCGTGTGATGACGATGCTGACGATCGTGAGGATTCATATATTGATGTTACTGTAGGTGTTTGAGTACTGCAGAAGATAAAGACTCGGTACTGAAGATGTTTATGTTCCAATATTGAAGATGTTCCAGTAATTGGTTGAGTTACTGATGATGTTGAGAAAGCTTCCGATGATTTATAGATGTATCATGTATGATGTTGATGACTCCTTGCTCGTGCAGATGCTGTTATAATATCCTTCTCGTTAAGGGGGAGTGTTGAGATATTGTAACTTCAAAGAATATTATAATTGTACTTTATTATTCTGGAGATATTTCATTCCTCCGTAAAGATATTATTGTATATCTGAAGATGTTTATTCCTCCGTCGGAATGTGGTAACTCGGGTTATTAGACTTCCCTAGTGGAGGTCGGCCCTGTATGTGTTATGTGGGTCAAAGGGTTATTAGACCACCCTAGAGGGGTCGGCCCAGTCAGTTGTAGTGGGGTATTTAACCCATTGGTTAAATACGAGCCTACATGTACTTGTGTAAAAGATATGTCAGAGTAGTGTATAAATAGAGGAAGTGTATTCCTCATTTGATACACACACACACTTGAGAGAGGCGCACTTGTGGAGGAGAGGTCTGCTATGGTGGAGGAGGAGATCATGTCTTTGGTTTGCATCTTTGTATATTGTTGGTCATCTATATTGAGGAAGCTTTACTGGGTTTTCTACCCCATGAGGGTTTCCCAGGATAAATCTGTGTCTCTTGTGTTTATGCTATGCTTGTTGTTTCTTCAGTGATCCTGTATATGCTATTATTGTGAAATGGAATGTAATGCTACTATTTTCTATCTTAGCATATTAAATTTTAACATGCAGCTTCACTCCCTGAGGTCATCGTCAGGTAAATTCAATTGTCATTCAATTCACGCTCAAGTCTCTATAAACATAAAACTTATTTTACACAGATCTTTCTAAGATCTTGTTGTGCATAGGTGGTGGCTCTCAAAATGACAGACGTCTGTCTGAGGGTGGGTCTACAGGGGCGTTGGATAACCATAGATGGCACCCTTAGTGTCTTATTCTTCAGATATGCCATCGCCAGGTAGAGATTGTTTACATACATTTTGACTAGAATTTTTCTTTGACATGACTGTTTTATTTGTGAAAAATTACATGATTTTTCCTGTAAACTTACATGGGATTGCCAATATTTGGTTTCCTACAGGGGCTTCTGGACATTCTAACAATAATGATGGTTCAGGAGACTTTATTTCTATTTCTCACCATGTTCATGATAATGCAGAGGTTCCATCAGGTATTTAAAATGAACACATTTTATTTAAATGTTTATAGTTTGATTGACAAATTATATATATATAGTTTTTAATACTTGCACATGCATTTTACTTCTTACAGGGTTTGTTGCTGCTAATCCTAATCCACATCCCCAGAGAAGGAGAGGTCGTCGGGTGCAGTAGTATGCTCGCAATGAAAGATATGATCCTCTTTACAATCATCCTATAGATGTTACCAAGGAGACTCCTTGGGAAGACAACATTGCTATGTTGACTGTGGAAGAGATGAAGGAGCATTCATCGAGATTGCAGGCAGAACTTGACACTTCAAATATCTCTTTTGGTTCTCAACAGTGTCTCCAGATTGTTTTGCATAATCTGAATAGTTTGACCAAGACATATCTTGGGGTTGGACCATCAACCCATATTTTTCATGACATGATGCGTAGGAGGCGGTTATCAGTGATGGGTCGCCACAAGTTTGAAGAAATAAAAAAACTTGTCACAAAAGAAATGGTCTTTTCATGTTTTGAATTACGGCCTGAAGACAAAAAACGTCTAAAGATTGCAAGATTCAATGATCCACTGATTGCACCCCATATTTATTCCAGGTTCCTGTGTGCATATGAGAAGTTCCCTAATAATGACGAGGTTCCTTAGTGTTTTGTTAAGATGTTGATTGCAAAGTTTCGGTTTCACATGGACCCCGACTATACAAATACGGGATCTTGTTTCTATGGTGCTGGCAAAGGTCGTACATATGAACGACTTGATGCATGACGAGATGTTCAGTATAGGCGTCCGATGCCTTGGTTAGTACAACCACATCCTAGAGTCATTTCTTTGCCAGAGGAGTTGGAAATGACATCCCAAATAGCAAGAGGGGTGAGGGAAGAGATAAGAGAGCGTGTTGGGTGTTATTGGTCAAACTTGCACCTCTCCGTCCGTGATCACCTTGAGCTGTCGATCACACAAAAGCACAACTTGGATGGAGGAGCATGTTGACCTTAGATGACACTTTGATTTACTCCACCTCCAGATAACAATGAAAAACCCTAAAAATATCATTCTGAGATATGAGTGCTACTTTACTTAAATAGACTAGCGCCTGTACGCTACTCCAGTGTATAATAGTAGCGCTCAAAGCCATATAAGCACTACTCCTTCTCAGCATAGTAGCGCTCAACATTTAAAAATCGATGAGTGCTAGTTGACAAGCACTAAAGTAGTTCCCTAAATGCTACTTCACTGAACAATAGTAGCATACATCTCAAAAGATGATTAAAAAATAATTAATTTCACAAGGAGGATTAGTTGTCGGTAGTTTCCCAACTTCCCCAACTTCCTCCATAACCATCGCTGGACCTGAACAACTTCTCTGATCCTATAAATACAGGGAAGAATAAAGAGAGGGGTTAGATGGAGAAACTTGGAGACATAGAGATATAAAAGAGAAGCTTGCATTGGAGGAGTTTATGCTGAAGATATCCAAGCCGGAGAAGAGCAAGAACCCAGAATCAAGTTGCAGGAGCATGTCACAAAGTCAGGTATACTTGTAACATCATTTTTTGCATTTGACAATAAAAGGTCGGAGTGTCTTTCTTGTCCCAAATTAGGTGTTCTTTGAAATAATATCTTAATTTGGATTTGTTTTGGTTAATATCGAATGTTTAAAATTGCTTTTGTTTCTTTTAATCATTATATATTGTCCAAGATACACTGAGAAAGGTGTTTGTATTGCAGGTTTACTGAACAGAAGGTGGACTTGATGATTGAGCGCAAGATCAAACAAAAGCTAGGATCGAACGTCAGTTAAAAGGTATGTTCTCAAGGTCTATAACTCATTTCTTTTCATAAATATTTCTGTAATACAGTCAATACACTTACCTGTCACCCCATTCCAGTTGATAGTATTAGTTTCCTTGTTATAGGGTAGTTTTGCCCGCCAACAGACTGGCGACTCCACTGGGGAAAGTTGTGTTTTTGCTCTAGGAAACCTTTTCTTGTTTGTCTTTCCAGAATTGTTTCAACTCCTTTCTGTGCTGAGAAACCCTGTAGGTACCCCCTGCCTGTTTTTCTGTGCTTCGATCAGTCTTTATTGTATCTTTTCAAAGTCAATTTTTAAACTTTTAAGATATGAGCACTACTTTGTTGTACATACAGTAGCGCCCATACGCTGCTGTGCTATACATACAGTAGCGCCCATCTATGTAGGAGCGCGAGTTTCCCTACGGCATAGTAGGGTACATTTCCCGAAGCCTTCTGTTAGTTGTCTGCTTGGGTTTTTGGCCCTTTTGGTGGTCTTCTGACTTTGCTTTTAGATCTCCTTGACTGGTGTATGAGGTTTTTAACTTTCTTTTTTAAGTCATAGAACCTTGCTTTGAGTCTTTTTACCATCTTTGGATCGCTTGTTTACCTTTGAAACGTTTGGACTGTTTATAACTTTTTTGGAAGACTAGGTTGTGTTTTGTGGTGAGCACTTCCGCTTTTTAGGCCCTGACTGTACGTTGCTGGTTTACAAACTTGCATACTTTTGTATTTGCTGTTTGTGGCAACTTTTGTCTGCTCTTTACCTATCCTGTCCTTTGTTTTAGGGTTTGGTCCATTTTAGAGCCTCTAGGGTGTCTTCCGAACTTGTTGATTTCCAATCTTCTTGGACTTCTTGTCTTTTTCTCGTTTCAAGTGTATTTAAAGTGCTTTAGGCTGATTCATTTCTCAGTTCCTTGTGTTAGTAGGGTAATTGGTAGCTTGCTTGTCTACTTTTTGCTTGGCATAGTGGTCTTGTTAGGGTTAGATGCTTTAGGTCAGTCCTCTTGTATCTATCTCCTTTGTTTTCTCCCACTTTGTTTCCGAGTATAGAGGCTTTTTTTGATCAAAAAACCTGTAGGTCAAGTCTTTTTGAGCTAGTGCCTTGACAACTATAAGCTTAAGTACCATTTTTAGCCATACTTACACATTGCACACAAGTCTTATTTTCTTTCCATGTTTATAGTTCTTTTTCGTTTATGATAACATAAAAAGCAAAAAAATTTGGTAGTTTAAGTTTAATAAGGCTTATTTTTTGTTACAAGATAGCATAGGTTATTTTGTATACAATTTCAAAAAGAAAACAAAAAAAAAAAGAGATTTAAGTAGATTTGCTCAGTTTTTCAGTTTGGAAAAGAAGTTTAAATGAAAAAAAAAAGAGCTTTGTTGTCAAAAGTTAGAATTTATGCACTTTTGTTTTCCTGTTGCAACCACGCCACACAAATGCACTACCTTTTGAGTAATAACAGCCCTAAAATTTTTTTTAATAAAATGAAATGGAAACAATTTTTCTTTTTTAGGGATACACTACACCAACTAGTCTTGGTTAGGATCTTGAGTTTAAATCACCTTAAACCACTCAAGATCACACATTAGGCAAAAATTGTAGTTCGACTATCACAGGTAAATCCATTTCACTCAAAGCTTGCCTAGGATTTATGCAGTAGGTCTTGTGAGATCAGATTGTTGGGAATACTCCTCCTACTTTCTGTTTCGATCATATACCAGGATTGGATCGTGTATGGGGACTCTTTAGAGTTTCAGGCTCAGTTACCCTGCCCACGGCTTCTGATTCGACCAGCGACTGTTCCCCCAGGAGTTTTCGGTGTTGTGGTATCCTTAGTATCTGACTTTAGGTTCATACACAGGTGACAGCGGAGGGTATATCTGTTGTACCTAAGAAAGACGTGGGAGGAAACCCCTTGCAAGTCTTTGGGAGGGTGGTTGGGTGATTCCAGCGGTTGCACCCTTAGTCATTGTATTGTGGACCCCGGGTAACTGTCTTTCTTCCTTCGTTGATCTATTCTGGGCCCTCATCATCCCAGACTCTTCTCTGGAAGGCATCTTGTTTGCCTGGTTTGCATACTTAGGACTTTTTTTAGTTGGTGTGCTGTTTACCCCCTAGTCATAGTGGCCACTAGGTTCTAGTTTGTTGTTTTATATATATAATCACGAAGAATCAAGAACTTCGTAGATCGAGAAGGCTCCAAAACCTTCCACCAGTTAGAACAGAACCTTTACCGCCAGCTAGAAGACAGCGGGTAAACCCCACTGCTTCTTCAGAAACCACTCCTGAAACAGAATTTCCTGAGGAAATTTTTACAACGAAAAATCCTGAAATAGGAATTCCTGAGGAATTACCACTTGAAGTTTAGTTTCTTGAAGAACAACAAACAACAATAGAAAACCCTGAAATAGAGGTTCCTGAAGAACCACAACTAGGTACCCCAGACCAGCAATACTTTAGTACAGTTGAGATTGAAGATCTTACTTCTGCGAAGTATAGCACTCCCTTCAATCCTCCTCTGACCAATCCTAGAAATCCGCTTCTCTTACCTGTTGGTTTCCAGTAGCCCCATTACACTACATAGAATTCCTTACTTGGACATCTGATGTCTACTCTAGGAGGTGAAAAGAGAGTTCCACAAACTCCCACCATAGGTATGAACACTAACACAGTAAATCCTGCTTTTACTGCTACACCGAGTCTGGGACAGACAACCTCTGTGTCTACTCCATCTTTCAGTTTTAATACTGGTACATTAGGTATGCCAAGTTCAACAACTATGACACCTACCTCTACACCTACTGTTTGACCTAGCAGTACAGCCAATTTAGTGACACCTCCTGCATTTCAATCGTTATATTAGATACCCAGTACTTGGATTTCCACACCCGTTGTAGGGCCAAGTGCTTCTGCAACTGTTCCTATCATGAGTACCATGACCGCACCGTCTACATCAGCTTCCACTGGTTTCAATACCTTTGCAGGTCCCAACATGAATCAATGTAATATGCCTGTAGGTAATGTCCCTTTTTCCTTATTCTCAGGGGGAGGGGGTAATATTTTTAACCAACAATATGGCGGGGGTAATACCCAGCCACAATGGACAAACCCACTGAACACTAACCCGCTTTCATATGGGTGGGGAAATTTCAACAATATTTTCGCACAACAACAAATGGTAGGGGGAAACCCCTACCAATAAGTAGCAAGGGGAAACCCCTATCAAAAGATGGTAGGTGGAAACCCCTATCAGCAGATGGCCGGTGGCAACCCTTATCAACAGATGGTTGGGGGAAACCCCTACCAGCAGACGGTTGGGGGCAACCCCTACCAGCAGTTCATGGGTCAAACTATGGGTGGTTCTCCTTTTTCAACCCCAACTTATCAAGTACCGTCTTACCGACCTCGTTTACCATTTCTGGCAACTTTGAATTTGCCAGATCTTTCCAAACTGACCAACGATCTAGTGTATCATAACGCTACATGGCCACCAGTTCCTACCAAGTTACCTTCGAACATTCCAAAGTTCAAAGGCAAAACAGGTGAAGACCCAGGTGACCATGTCACTACTTTCCATTTATGGTGTTCCTCGAACTCATTAAATGAAGATTCCATTAGAGTGAGACTATTCCAAAGGACTTTAACCGGTGCTGTAGCCAAATGGTACATTGAGTTACCTGCAGCTACATTCTGTAATTTTGGGGATCTCACGACTATCTTTTTGAATCACTTCTAGCTTCCTATTTGGTATGATGCCGGAACAGACCTTTTGTCTACATTTAGGCAAAATAAAGCCACTCATATATCTGACCACATTCAGGAGTGGCGAAGACGGAAGAGGCTCATTAAGGCCAACATACCTCCAGAATTCCTTCTTGAGTGATATTTGAAATCACTCCTTCCTTACATTTCTAAGGAAGTAGCTACGTCTGGAGTGTCTAACGAGGAAGAAGCCATCCTACGGACCCAGCAGTTAGATCTCATTTACGCACAATCCAGGTTACTGTATGAGATCATACCTGATGCACCGCGATCGAATACCAATCTGAGTAGACCTAAACCTAGACCACATGCTGACGGCATAGTGGGTTCAGTTGACACTGCAGCTTTCGAAGCATTGACCAAACAGGTTCATGCCTTATCTGTCAAACAATCGACTGCAGAAGTTTCGTCCGTCACAACCTCTCCTTCTACTTATGAGCCTGTCAACCAAGTTCAGAAAAACCAAAAGGGCCCTCGGCAGCCCAATAACAAAAAGAAGGGCAAGAAAGGAGAGGGGAACCAACAAAATCCCAAAAAAGAGAATGCCGAAGAGGGTAACAAAGAGAAAAAGAAGGTGAAGTTCCCTTGTAAACTTTGCAAGCAGGACCACCTTACTCACCAGTGCCCTCTGCTTGAAGAAGCCCAAAAGCTCTTAAGAGAAAAGAAGCCTGTCGTACTGAAAGATCCATTCCCTAAAGGGCAGAGCTCAGCTTTTGGCACCTCCAACACTGGGGGCACTACACATGCTACGGTTGATCAAACTTTTATCAACATGGCTAATTCGGATGCACTCTTACAAACGAGAGTTAGGAACTATATCCCGGACGCACAGAAAAAGGATAAAGAAATTCAAGAATCCTCCACTCCACTCCACATACCTGTGGACCCAATGCCCAAGATCCCAAAAGGTGTCTTGAAACGAGCATCGCACAATCCTAACACTCCGGCCGCTTCCAACCACAACGTGGCTGAAGATTTAGCCCAGATCCATTGTGCCATGTCTACTTTAGAAGTCTTGCAAAGTTGTCCTTTACAACGGAATGCACTTCTGGCAGCTATTGGAAGTATGGAATCCTCTAACATTTCTGTGCGATTTGATATGACTGATGTCAAATACCGGTTTCCCTAACACGTTGCTCTTCAGATTGAAGTCGTCCATGGCCCAATGACCATCAAATGAGCTGTCGTAGATGAGGGCACGCCAACTTGCGTAATGTCAATTTCCTGTTGGAAAGCTTTGGGTTCCCCCGAATTAGCCCCTTCTAACACACTGCTTACTGCATTTGATGGCAGGACTTTCCGTCCACATGGGGTTTTGCCATCATTTGATGTCACATTGGCCGGTAAGAAAGTTGTTGTAGAAGTAGAAGTTCTGGACGCTCCGCTTGACTACAATATGTTATTAGGCAGGAGCTGGACATATGCCATGCGAGCCATTGCATTGGCAGTTTTTCGAGTTGTAATGTTCCCATTTGAAGGTAAGGTCATTACAGTTGATCAACTTTCTTTCACTCAGAGAAACAACTAGAATTCTTCGGAGACCACAGTTCCCCTAGTTGATCAAACCGCCCCGGTTAATGAGAGTTTAGGAGCAGGGATGTATGGGTCATTAATAGGCACTTTCGACCTCCCCTCCCCTGTTTGTTTTATGCATTCTAATGTGGGTACTGCTACCGAAACATTCAAAGTTTGTTTAAGAACTGATCCTTGGATCCTTCCTACTACTTTAGAACCTTTTGTGCCTCCGTCCATTGCAGAATTGGCTTATATGGAAACACAACACACTGCAATGGAACATATCATGACTCCACCAGTCTCTGTTGAGTCAGATATGGACTATGCTTCGGCATGGTCACTAAATTCCACTCACTCATTCGATTGTTTAGATACGGTTTTTCCGTTTGATGAAGCCATCTTAGAAGTCATGATGCGCCTGGACCAACCATGGGAGCATATGCACCATAGGTCCTACATGCTTCCAGATCTAGACAAGATTGAGAGAGGAGAATTCCCTATGAGACTCGGTGGATTGGTCGATTTGTCATCTTTTCCTTCTACTTCGATAGTTGTTTATGCTGAAGGAAATATGTCTAATATATTGAGAACAATTTCGATCAACATTTCCACCAAACCCAGGGTCGTGGAAAACATTTTTATTGGTGCAGACTGTTCTCCAGAAGAGATCGCTCTGTATACAAAACTTTTTAAAGAATTCCGCGATGCTTTTGCCTGGTCATATGAGGAGATGCCAGGTATAGACCCAGCCATCGTGGAGCATGTCATCACGACATACCCTAATGCAAAACCTATAAGACAAAAGCTCTATCCCGTGAACCCTAGAAAAGCGGCCGCCATCAAGGCAGAGGTTGAAAAATTGCTTAAAGCCGGTTTCGTCTATCCGATTGATATGACGGAATGGGTTTCAAACCCCGTTTTGGTTGATAAAAAGCAAGGTACTATTAGAGTCTGTACTGACTTCTGGGATTTGAACAAAGCTTGTCTGAAAGACAACTATCCCACACCATTTATCGATCAAATTATAGATGCTTGTGCGGGACATGAGATGTTCTCTTTCATGGATGGTTTTTCGGGATACAATCAAATAGAAATCAAACTCGAAGACCAGCATAAAACAACTTTCAGTTTCCTGTGGGGGACCTTCGCTTATCGGAAAATGCCATTTGGCTTGAAGAATGCTGGAGCTACCTTCCAGCATGCAATGAATTTCGCTTTTCATGATATCAAACACATAGTAGAACCTTACCTAGATGATATCCTGGCGCGATATCGAAAGAGACGGGATCATCCAGATCATCTTAGATAGGTGTTTGAAAGATGTAGACAATATAAGATTCATTTGAATCCTAATAAGTGTGTGTTCTGTGTCGAATCGGGACATTTACTAGGCTTCATTGTCTCCTGTCGTGGCATAATGGTCGACCCACTGAAAGTAGAGGCGATTGTAAATCTGCCTCCTCCTCGCACCTTGCGACAACTGCAAAGTCTGCAACGCATGCCTAATTTCTTATGGCAATTCATCATAAACTATGCTAAGATTACTAAAGGTTTTATGAGGCTACTCAAACAAGAATCCTATTCTGTGTGGGACGAGGCTGCTCAAGCATCCTTTGAAGCCTTAAAAAAGGCACTCCTTTCAGCACCCTTATTGAGCCCGCCAGACTACTCAAAAGATTTTCTTTTATATCTGGAAGCGTCTCTTAATACAATTGGTATAGTTTTGGTTCAGGAAGACAATATGCTCCAAGAGCATGTTGTCTACTATCTTTCTCGTGCATTGATAGCCCCTGAGGTGAAATATTCGCACATTGAGAAGTTAGCACTTGCCGTGGTCTATGCGGTACAGAGGCTTCGTCACTATATACTTTTACGAACTACTACTGTGATAGCAGAAGTCAATCATTTCTAGTACGTTCTCACCCGATGAATCATCGGTGGGAAATATAATAAATGGATTGTAATCCTACAGCAGTTCGATTTGGTCTTCCAATCAGCCAAGTCGAAGAAATCACTAGTGTTCGCTGAGTTAATCTCAGAATTTCCAAGTGACCTAGAATACGTTGAGGAAGAATCATCATTCTAAGACGAACATATCTTTCTCATTGTTTCCTCTGACCCATGGTACGGGGATATCTTAGTATATCTCCAGACTTTGAGGTGTCCTACTACTTTTTCTCGAGAGGAGCAATGCAAGCTCAAAAGCCATGCGAAGAACTACCTTATCATCTCAGATACTTTATATCGACGTGGGGTAGATTCCATTTTACGACTCTGCTTAACTCGAGAAGAAGCCGAAGCAGTATAAAATGATGTCCACAGTGGAGCTTGTGGGGGACATCTTTCTGGGTTGGCAAAAGCTCAGAAGATATTGCGTGCCGGATATTTTTGGCCCACGATCTTTAAAGATTGTGTGGAAGCGGTGAAACGCTGTCGTCCGTGTCAGTTTTTCACTAAGAAAATGAGAGCGCACCCAACTCCTCTTGATCCTGTGATTATAGCAGGTCCCTTCACAAAATGGGGGGTTGATTACATGACATGCAATCCCGTTTCGGCTGGAGGACATCATTACATCATCGTTGCCATTGACTACTTTACTAAGTGGGCAGAGGCAATGCCTACTGTTAAGGTAGATGGAGAAACTACCGCTTATTTCGTGTTTAATCAGATTATTGCATGGTTTGGCATACCTAAAGAGATAGTGACTGATCATGGCAGTCATTTCCAAAATAGCATGATGACCGAGTTGTATACAATGCTTGGTTTTCAACAAGAACATTCGTCTTCATACTATCCACAGGCGAATGGACAAGTCGAAGCAGTGAACAAAACTTTAAAGGTTATACTGTAGAGAACTGTTAATGCCAGTCGAAATAACTGGCACGTCATGTTGTACCCGGCTCTTTGGGCTTACCGAGCCAACGTTAAGACTGCTACTGGATTCTTTCCCTTCCAACTCATGCATGGGATAGAAGCAGTCGTACCGATTGAATGCGAGATTCCTTCACTAAAAATAGCAGTTCAGTTACTACCAGACACTTCAATACTAGAAGAACGTTTGTTACACTTAGAACATCTAGATGAACAGCGCCGCGACGCACTCACAACAAACGAGGTCCACAAAAAATGATTCAAAGGATAGTATGACAAATCCATCAAACCTAGGGTTTTCATTGAAGGAGACTTAGTCCTACTTTGGGATCAAGAAAAAGAACCCTTAGGACCTAGCAAATTCAAATCCAGGTGACTCCGACCTTTTATAATTTCCAAAGTATTGAAGAAAGGTGCCTATGAACTGATAGATTACGAAGGTAATAAGTTGGCCGAGCCTAGAAATGGGTTCTACCTGAAGAAGTACTACGCTTAGGCTGAAGTACTTTTTCTTGTATCATAGCTGTATATTTTTGTAAAGCTAGTTTTTGTTATGCTTGGTAGTTAATCTTATGTGTGTTTCGTTTCGTGTACTAGATGTCAACCAAACATTTCTTAGGATTTGCTGATGGCGCCAGTTGCCACACCTATCAATTGGCGGCAGCAGCTTGGGTCATTTACTCACCCGCTGGCCAACTTGTCTCTTTGAGGGGGGTTTGTTTGGGTCCTACCACGAATAATGTGGCTGAATACAGTGCAATTATAGAACTTCTCCAAGATGCTCTCAGTCATGGCATTTCACATTTGGAGGTAAGAATTGACTCGCAATTAATTGTATTTCAGTTAACAGGTGTCTACTAGATTAGAGTTCCTGGTTTGCTACGTCAATTTCTACGAGTTAGACTATTGGAAAGGCAATTTGATTCTATTATATATGAACACATTCCAAGAAGTTTAAATGCATTAGCTGATTCTTTAGCAAACTATGTATTAGACTTGCATTTGCATCATACACTTTCATAAACAACATTGCACACATAAATTTCAAACACATACATATGTAAATAATCGATACTGTATATAGCCGATACTGTATCAAAAAATATATGAGTTTTGGGTCACAAGTCTATCAAGTCAAGTCATAAAAGTACAAAAAATGGGCATAGTAGCCTCAAAAATATATACATAGAATGTATCCCTCTCCTATGGAGAAGGAGGGACCTCATCAGCATCTACTGCATTGCAATAGCATATGACTAGGCTAGCTATCTTCCGCAGCACCTTAAACCATGCTGGGGGCACCCCAACAACATCTTCCTGCATATCAATAGGTATCTGATCCATACGGCATGCAGGAACTTCGTGAGTCAACCGACTCATTTTTCTCTCTAGGGTCCCCAACATAGCATCTACTGCAGCAATATCAACTGGCCTCACAAAGATGGTAGGATGTCCCTTAGGACGAACAGGCCCAAGATCTGCATATGACACTTGATTAGAACTTCAAAATTCATTCATAAAAATCAAATACTTGAAAAAGTTTGAAAAAATTAAATAATTCTCAAAATTTAAACATACCAATATCTCCCCAGGTTGCACCTAGAGGAAGCACCAGTTCTAGATCATGACGGAAATCCAATCCAGCATATGGAAACTGCTCGAAAGCGGGCACTTGCCTCTCCCACCACCCCCAGAAATCATCAGTATGATAACAGTAGTGACTTTCCCCACCACCCTAGTGGAGGAATATGTCACCCCAATGGCCTAGTCTGGGCTCATGGGGGTTAACCTGAGGTAGAGGCATCCCCAAACTGATAGCAGGCATCCTCTCGAAGAAGAAAGTACACAAAATGCTACCATACCCAAAATTCTTCATTGTACCGGATTTGCAACCTGTCAATTGAGATTTCATGCTTGCCAATAAACTAGTACACCAATCATAGACATGACCGTGTAAGCATTGTACACCAATATTTATAGAGTGCCTGGAAGCTAAGTGTAGTGAAGCACTACCTGCCACTCGGTTGATCATGCTCACTATCACTTTCAAGGGGAGGCCTTCAATGGTTGAAATCAAGACTTGGCTTCCCGATTTCTCAGCTCCGACAATACAATATGAATTCACGTACTCTTGCACAGATCTTACACCCACACGAGAAGACCCTTTCAGATTAATTACATCTCCTCTTTGTGAGAGACCAGTAATGAAATATATGTCATCAACTGTAAGCTCCAAAGTTTGCCGACGGATGACAAAAGTATTGGTATCCACATCCCAGGACTGAATAAGTCTTCGAAACAATTTGTTTAAGGCCCTCATGTTTACGGTTCGGTAAAACTTCAATAAACCACATCTTTGGAGAGCATGGAGAGTGGTCGGATCTTGCATGGCCAACCTATCCATGTCCTCATGTTCTCTGTCCCTCCATTAAAGAACCATCCTACACAAAAAAATGACAATTCTTTGAGTCTCGGCGCTTGTGTATAGGTTTTCAAGAGTGAGCGCTACTGCATATACTACACAGTCACGTATGGGCGCTACTGTATATACTACACAGTCACGTATGGGCACTACTCTGCTTGAACACAGTAGCAAAAATCGCGTTTACACACTACTGCTATTGTTACACAGTAGCGCCTTCATAGCAAGCAATTTTTCGCTCAAAAAATGAAAACTAAACCATGAAAATGCAAGTAGGGTGAATTCTAACTTGGTGGAAAAAGAACGACGTTTGGATGCTTGGTTTGATCGCCACGGAGATTTGAAAATGCAAAAGGTTGCTCCAATCTTTGCCCTACAAAACAATTTGGAAATTTAATTTTTAAAAGGAAATTATATATATGAATTGAAGTTTGATTTTTACCCACCATTGTTTAATTTTCTATAGTTTCAAAATTTTTCAAAAAATACCTAATTAATCAATTGCAACACACATATGGTGCATTACTAATCCAAGCTCAATTTTCATTTAATTTCTGTAGGATCAATCTCCTAAGTTTAAAAACTCTTGATGTTAGACCTTGTCAACTAGTTAACAGTTCAAATTCATATATCATTCAAGATTTTTTGCCGCATCAACTAATATTTTGTTGAAGACCTAGTTTTGGCAGAGTATGAAGCTATGATCCTAGAAGCTGACCTTTAAGTCATTTTAAGCTCTTGCTTGGACTATTTAAACCTAAAGAAGATTTTCGAGCAAGCTTGTCCTCTTCGAGCTTGTTAAAGTAATCGAAGGCTCATCCACTCAAGTATAGAATTACCCCTTTTCCGGGCCTAGGTGGATTAACTACGAAAAAGGTATACTCTAGGTATACTTCTGTATGCACTAGGAGATTTCTTTTCCATTTGTTTTATACTTTTTCGGGGGAGGAGACTAACTGCATGAAAAAGGACCTTTTGGAGCCTTTCTTTAGGGTTTTCAGGCTCTCTAAACATGAAAATAGCAAGCGAGCATTCACCTACTCGGGCTCGATGTGAAATCCACGAGAGGGTAAGTAGAGGACTGTTTAAGTTTTTCAACTCTATAAACAAGAAAACACCGCCAAGCACAGACCAATCTGGGCTTGATATAAAATCCACGGATAGGTGAAAAGAGGATTGTTTAAGTTTTTCAGACTCTATAAACAAGAAAACACCGGCGAGCATTAATCTACTTGAGCTCGATACTAAAATCCACAAGCAGTTATACGGATTTATTGCTTTAGTTTTTCAGACTCCTTAAAATTGAAAACACCGGCGAGCAAGAACAGATCTCGGCTCAATATTAAAATCCAGAGATTAGTAATATAGAGTAATCTTCTATTTCTTCTTCGAACTCTATAAATAATGAAGAAGGTCCTGAGTCTTTTTCCCATGGGCTCGTTAAACTTTTTACATGGTTGGATCTATTGAGTTTTCATTCTTTCTTGGACTCATTAAAACAACAAGAAAGGTATCCTTTTATCTAAAAATAATAAGGGATGGGAAAGACGTATCATATATTCACTATCAAAGGCAGTTTAGTCAGTTCTATCCTTGAACACAGCACCTACTTGAGTCTATCTTGTCGGTTGGGTTTAGTTTTGACCTCAGGGTGAACCTGTCCTCCGAGTTATTTACTCCCCCGGTTGGTTATTCTTCTAACCATATGGAGGGTCTGATAATGTCTCTTACATTTCAGGCTTATCATTCACCCATTATGTCAGAAACTGCCTGAGTCACTTTGTGTCGTGCTCATTGTTCAAGGATAGACCCTATGTCGGCCATTCTGCAGTTTACCTTGACCTCATGTGTCGGCCATCCTAGTGTCAGTCTTGTTACATATTATTCCATATCAGCTCTTACCAGTTGAGTGTTCCTCAAGTTGGATGATGGAGGATGCCTTAAGGCCTCCCTTCCAATGAACTTTTTTCCCATCGACATCAACTCATTTTACTTTGGGAATGAAGTTTAGAGTTTCGGTTAGTACCTTGGAGATTGAAGACACCAGTGGCAATTTTCCTCGCTGTTGAATGATGAGAATACATCAATGTCTCTTCTTCGACAAGATTCCCAAGTGTTCGACTTCAAGTCCATCTATTCACACTTGGCGGATCGTACTTGGTACCTTGGACCCCATCATCATTATCGGTGGAATTCCTTGCATTTGTTAACGGTATACTTCAATGACCGGTAATCAAACGATACCCCCCATGTTCGACTATCAGCTCATCTATTCACATGGCTAGGGTTTGTACCTAGAGTTGTTTTTGGATGAAGACCTTGGGATATGAGCACTACTCTACTTAAATAGACTAGCGCCTGTATGCTACTCCAGTGTATAATAGTAGCGCTGAAAGCCTTATAAGCGCTACTCCTTCTCAGCATAGTAGCGCTCAACATTTAAAAATCGATGAGCGCTAGTTGACAAGCACTAAAGTAGCACCCTAACGCTACTTCACTGAACAATAGTAGTGTACATCTCAAAAGATGATTAAAAATTAATTAATTTCACGAGGAGGATTAGTTGCTGGTAGTTTCCCAACTTCCCCAACTTCCTCCTTAACCATTTCTCAACTTGAACTACTTCTGTAATCCTATAAATACAGGGAAGAATAAAGAGAGGGGTTAGATGGAGAAACTTGGAGACATAGAGATATAAAAGAGAAGCTTGCATTGGAGGAGTTTATGCTAAAGATATCCAAACCGGAGAAGAGCAAGAGCCCAGAATCAAGTTGCAGGTTCATGTCACAAAGTCAGGTATACTTGTAACATCATTTTTTGCATTTGACAATAAAAGGTCGGAGTGTCTTTCTTGTCCCAAATTAGGTGTTCTTTGAAATAATATCTTAATTTGGATCTGTTTTGGTTAATATCGAATGTTTAAAATTGCTTTTGTTTCTTTTAATCATTATATATTGTCCAAGATACACTAAGAAAGGTGTTTGTATTGCAGGTTTACTGAAGAGAAGGTGGACTTGAGGATTGAGCGCGAGATCAAACAAAAGCTAGGATCGAACGTCGGTTAAAAGGTATGTTCTCAAGGTCTATAACTCATTTCTTTTCATAAATATTTCTGTAATACATTCAATACACTGAGTTGTCACCCCATTCCAGTTGAAAGTATTAGTTTTCTTGCTATAGGGTAGTTTTGCCCGCCAACATTGGGGCTGCATTGGCAGGGGTGGAAATCGGCATAAATACTTTGTCATCTTCAACCAGTATGGATGATATTCCACTTGATGATTATTCTGATGATCGCTTGAGTAGCATGACTCGATTAGAGCTTCAACAATATGCAACGTACTGTAGAGATAATTATAAGTGAGTCATCACTGGACAAAATCAAAACAAAGGCAAGGTACGTAAGTATGCAATAATATTTTTCAATTTATTATATGAAATCTAATTATTTTATTCTCCAAATCTAATGTCTATAAATGATATGGAATTTATGCAATATACCAGATTCATGAATGATGACAACTTTGATGATACGGATTTTATTAACCAGTCAGAAACAGAGGCTAGTGGCACGAATACGCATGTTGAGGAAATTGTAGTTTCTCAATTTCCACCAGGGACACAGGTATGGATATTCCTATTTCATGTCTTCTAATCATTGGTCTTAGCTTTAGCTTAAAAGGTTTACCTCCTATTAAAAATGGTTGTTCGTGCCCAGATTCTAAGATTAGGGTTTTTTCATGCCTAGAAGACTAGCCAAAATAGCTCCCAATGTACACAACTCACACTATTTTACTCCCAACTTACCTCAGAGAAACATGACTTGTTTTACCGTCACATTTTGCATTTTAGATGTTGGTCAGCATGTATCAACTCTCTTTAATTTTATGCTACCAAATTTGACACTAAGCTTATTAGGCACACACATTCTTGGCAATGACAGAGTGATCATACAATCTTGGTGAAAGGTGTGCTGATAAAATCTATGAGCAATCTCATCTTCCTGATGCTCGGTTCGAACCCCACTCCATATTCTTCTATGGATATTAGTATATTGAACCCATATATGTATTCAAAGAATATGCCTAGAAAAACTACACCACAAAGAGGGAAGGACGAGAGAGGCTGCACTACAAAGAGGGGACTTCCTTCAACTTAGGTTCTAGGTCTAGATGTTGTTTTTTGTTGCTTTAGTTCACATGCATGACTAGCTTTGCTCCCGTTTGAAAGTAAAATTATCCATAATATGTACCTACCATTGATTGCCATTAATCATGTTCTAACATTGCTACAAGAATCCTCAAAAACCTATGAAATATGATGATGCTATGGATTCCAATAACTTAACAATCCAACTCTTCCACCAGAAAGGATGAAATAAATTCCATTTTATATGATATTTCGGGTCATATTAAATAGGGAATGCTTCCTCCTATGCTCTATCCAAAATGCCATTAGTAAATATTCCCTGCTACACAAATTCCTCTGCACATAGATATGGAAATGCATCATATGCTTCTATTTGATGTCTAAAATCAAGAACACAAGCCATCAAATCTCTATCACACATAACCCCCTAATGAAATTGTGATGAAAGTGGACACCCATACAAAATGGCGATAATAGGGCTCATCCTTTAGGAAAATGTGTTCAAAATGAATATTTCCATACTGGGTCCATTTTGGAGGGATTGGGCATGGATATTTGGTCCCCCGCTCTCCAATATTATGATTGTTAGAAGTTATACATCCTTTTGCATCAGTGCCAAGAACTAGCCCATATTATCAATGCTTGTTGGATGGCCTCCAGATTGCATCAAATCAAGCAATTGGCATACAAGCTTTGGTTCGGTGATAAATAAATAATCTTCTATGTATCTGAACAACTCATTATTGTTTAGGATTATAGTTCATAGTGTTGACATTCTATGCTTATAGTAGCGACTGCAAATGATAGGATGATGTCTTATCAATGATTCCAGAGTTTCATCAAAATTTGTTTATCAAATTTTCCAAAAGACTTGTTTCTAGTTTCCTGTAATGGATTGCACAAAGGAGCCCAAAGATGTTCAACATTGGTAAAAGTTACAAAGATTGTTGGAGGACCAAGTTGCCATATCATTGCACACACATCCTTTCTTATGTGTTCAAAATACTCAGGAGATGTGCGTATGTTTATGAGGCAATGATAAGCAATTGTTGATTTCAATATTTTTTCAATATTTGCTTTATATTTTACATATTTTGCAACAAGGGTTTGGTTTTTTAGATGTCCTTTTTTGAATTGAAATCCATGCAGAATTCGAAACCTAGATGATGAGAATGTGAACTTCCTTAAAGAAAATATTTGTGTTGTGTTTTTTAAAGTCTTTTGAATCATGGAGCAATTCTCATTGTGATATTTTTTCTTAAGTAAATCTATTTATAACGTCATCAGGTTGGCTAGATCCGAAAAATAGTGTGGGGGACGTTGAGTTCTTCAGACAATTTGTCTTGGAAAATGGACAAAGTTTGAAACTCTTCAGAAGGTGAAATTTGTATGATTTCATTGTCCAAGTCATATATTAAAAGAGCTTGTCCACATCCATGTATCATTATTTCAGAACTAAGTTTCAACTCATCCTCCTCATCACTAGAATCAATTGACCTGATATTCAATAAAGCATTGTTGTTTCTTTCGATTTCTTTGTTGAAAATTTCTTCCCATTTGTCATCAATATCTATGCCCTCAGCTCTATAAAACAGAGTATTGCATAATTCATGTAAAGAAAGCATAACACAGTATAGCTAAACATTGCTAGATAGATACGCATTTTTGTTTTCTAGCTTTCTTTTCAACATCACTGCAACCAATCATTCTTGAATATGTTAGGATTCTAGGAAATGGCATTTGTACTCTATCCAGGTCTGTAGACAAATTTGTAATTGTTCCTATAAGCGCAACATGAGCTCTTTAATAGATAAATTGTCTTATTTGATGAAAGGTCATCCTTGGCGATACCAATCTTTCCTCCAAAGGTGTCAAGTTTGCAACATTGTCTCGTTTTTGGTTATGCCGAATTTGTGAAGGTACTGCAAATGATGGAATTTCTTCATTGCATAGAGCCTTTTTGAATTTTTTGCATATTTCTTGATTGATTTCAATTCTCTTTGAACCATATTCCATTGCTAAAGATGCATAATTTTGCATCGTGATGTTATCAACTATGTCCATGTAAATTTTGGGCATGGATATTTAGTCTCCCGCTCTCCAGTATTATGATTGTCAGAAGTTATACATCCTTTTGCATCAGTGCCAAGAACTAGCCCATATTATCAATGCTTGTTGGATGGCCTCCAGATTGCATCAAATCAAGCAATTGCCATACCAGCTATGTGTTTTCATCTGGATTTTTTTCTATTAGGGGCTCCCCTTGAAGGCCTAGTTGGGGAGAAATGGTCAATTTGATGTTCTCTTCCCTATCTCCAGCCATTCTCAAATGGTGAAGCACATGTTTTTGGATTGTCAATTTGATAGGAATTGTTGGAATTACGTTTAGACTTAGTATTCAGTTCTTTTACAGAGGAAGGTACATTTGCATGCAACTCTTCTTGGAGATTCCAACTATTTGGTATGTTCTTGTTTCATGGGTATTAGGCACTGTAAGCATACCCTTCTATGTTCACTCTTTGGAAGAGATGTGTTGCCCAATATTGGCCAAAGGGTTTTCAAGGATATGAACTATTGGTAAAGAAATGTTGATCTATTGTAAAAATACAAACCTAGTCCATAAGTATTAGGAGTGATTATCAGATGGCTTCACAAGGGTCAACTCCTATATAACCAGGAAAGAATTTTCCCTCTAGCATGTCATCACTGCTTGGATGAACATTCTTGTTAATGTTGTGGAATTAATCTTATTGTTTTGGAATTAACACGAGATAAATATTAATCTTATTGTTTTGGCATTGAACTATTGTGTAAATCCATATTAGGGTAGTAAGAAGTAACTATTCTTCTTTCATCCTTTTGACTTTGCATCCCACAGAAACCCAGGAGCCATTGGTGTTCCAGTCCGAAGGTTGAGATCAATCTGCTCTACTCGTAAATCAATTGTCACCATTTTTTGCGATAGTAAGAAATGACCAAGGGCATGACGATAATTTTTGGTTACTTGAACGATCATTTTTGTTTACTTGAACATAGTTTCCTTGTGACTGAGCTACTGGTGATCAAATTATTTGGTTATGGCAGGTATTGGAATATCACTTCTGTTTTTGTCAAGTATGGTTACAAACTGTGTGGTTACTCGCATATCTGATCATCTTATTCCTTCCTCTTGTAGCATATCAAGTGAATCCTTGTCATCTGTCCTATTTCAAGTTTTACGGCCGTTTTATGGTCTTGTGGCAGCTGTTATGCTATTTTTCACCCTGGATGATTATCAATGTTAGTTTTGATCTGCTTTGCCATGTGTCAATATCATCCTACTATAGCAGTAGATGAGGTTGATCAGCTTTCATAATGATTTTATGTTTTGCTTGTTTATTAATGCTAAAGCACAACAATTGATTAGAATTTTGCTTGTTTGTTTAAGGACTAGGACATGCAAGATCCATCTCAATTCGCCACTGAGATGTGTGGTTTTGCTACAATCCTTTCTAGCACATTTTTGCTGCATAAGACCAAAGATAGAAAGTTTTAAGGATGGATTTGAGGTGCATGTAATCAAAAGCTTGAGTATCAGTAGACCTAAATATTTTTTAGATTCTATTAAAGTATTAGATGCTATTACTAACATATATCAAATCTGTAAAGTCCATTCCATGTAAATAAATCATGTGGAAAACAGCTGACAAGAACACCATCTACAGATATCCTCCAAGGCTGAGTTAGAAAATGCATATTTCATCACAACTTGTCCAAATCATGGGGGTAGAGAATGATCTTATTGCTACTGCTAAGTACTATTGAGGGCGACTTCATTAGAGTGAATGGTGACTGCCATCTGAAGAAGGATGCACTGCTGTATGGACAACTATATATTTCCTTAGATCTTCTTTCATTTGCTAAGAAGAATACAAGTTTACTAATGTTCTGGGCTTTGCTTCTCCAGTGGATTGATCTTGGGTGTGAAGACATTATTGTGGTGTGGTGGAGCAGGTTCCTATAGCACCACAATAGGTCTAAAGGGTAAATTATCGACAACAACCTACACTTGTTATTTATGTACTGGGTTTGCATAAGGAAGATCATGATCCTTTTGTGGAGAGTTGTATCATTGGATTATTCACTGCTGCCATCACTGTTGGTCGATTTGGGGAAGATTCACTACTGAAGCATGCATTTAGAAGTATGATTTCTAAGAACCACTCACTGCCACCTCAAATACATCACCTAACTATCACCTACAACTCCATGAGATCAAAGGTACACTTGCTAATAAATATCATGTGTTTATATAGTCCATGTATCTTGCCAATGTGGGCATTTGTGTATTAAAAGGGGTCATCTACAGGACTGTTATAATGTTTCAATCAGATCTGAATCATTTATTGATATTCAATGCTCGAGATCAATGCAATGTTGGTATGATGCCGTGATCAATTTGTTTTGGTATATGTATGTGAAATGTATGTTGTGAGCTCTTGAACCACACACTCCTCAAGAGAGTAATTCAGGTTACATAAACTAAGATTATTGTGGTGTGGTGGAGTAGGTTCCTGTAGCACCACAACAGGTCTAAAGGGCAATTTATCGACAGCAACCTACACTTGTTATTTATGTACTGGGTTTGCATAAGGAAGATCATAATCCTCTTGTGGAGAGCTGTATCATTGGATTATTCACTGTTGTCATCACTGTTGGTCGATTTGGGGAAGATTCACTGCTGAAGCATGCATTTAGAAGTCTAATTTTTGAGAACCACTCACTGCAGCCTCAAATACATCATCTAACCTACAACTCCATGAGATCAAAGTTACACTTGCTAATAAATTTCCTGTGTTGATATAGTCCATGTATCTTGCCACTGTGGGCATTTGTGTATTAAAATGGGTCATCTACAGGACAGCTACAATGTTTCAATAAGATCTAAATCGTTTATTGATATTCAATGCTCGAGATCAATGCAATGTTGGTATGATGCTGTGATCAATTTGTTTTGGTATATGTATGTGAAATGTATGTTGTGAGCTCTTGAACCACACACTCCTCAAAAGAGTAATTCAGGTTACATAAACTAAGATTATTATGGTGTGGGGGAGTAGGTTCCTGTAGCACCACAACAAGTCTAAAGGGAAAATTATCGACAACAACCTACACTCGTTATTTATGTACTGGGTTTGCAAAAGAAAGATCATGATCCTCTTGTGGAGAGATGTATCATTGGATTATTCATTGCTGCCATCACTGTTGGTCGATTTGGGGAAGATTCACTGCTGAAGCATGCATTTAGAAGTCTGATTTCTAATAACCACTCGCTGCCGCCTCAAAGTCATCATCTAACTGTCACCTACAACTCCATGAGATCAAAGGTACACTTGCTAATAGTCATCCATGGAAGTTTATCAGTATCATGGAGGGGAAGCCTTGTCATCTTCTAAGTCCTTAGTTATCATTGAAAATTTCCCCATAGCCAGGTGGCCACAAGGACTAGGGGAATCTTCTCAAGCTTGTCCTTATGCATCTAGATTTGCTAGAATGTTCTCATGCATCAAATCCAAAAGCACACAACTAAAGAAAGATATGCTTCCCTAATAAGAATTCATTTCAAAGGGATATTCAAGGTTTTTTTTTGCAGTCGATATCAAGCAAGGTACATTCAAAATGGAAATATTAGTGACCGTTGTCTCTGGAAGAAGGATCTCTCCAGATCAATATAGGGCCACTTAGATGATGTTCAAGTTAGATGAATTCAACGCTCTGGATAAAGTGCCATTATAGCTTCCTTTTCAAGTGCCACCTCCACAATACATGGATCCACCACCTCACCCTCAAGGTCAACATCATGACAGAAGAAAAACTTAGCACTCCAATGCAAGGATTGGTTAACGTCAAAGTTGCCAGCAGCACTAGATTGAAGATTTAGTTGAGAAATTTTGTAACATAAAAAAAAATTTGTTATGTAAGATAAAAAATTTGTTGTAATAGAATGTAAAGCCAAGTACTACAAATAGAGTCAGTGACCTCTTTTGAATGGTTAACATTTTGTTTGGGCTAAGTGTAAGTCCATACTCTGTTTCATACTCATATTAATTATTGAACTTAAAATGAAAATTGTATGGTATTTGAATCTTGCTGCAAATTTTCTCACAGAGATTGAGGATAGTGCTTTAGAATCCTCTGAAAAATTTTATGTACTACTCTATGCATAGCTTGATGCTTTGTGAATGTACCATTTGAAGTGCAATAATTTCATTAGGAATGCAACAAATAATTTATACTTTCCTTGGTTGACAACATAAGTTAACTATTTTATTCTTCTAGTACAAAATTCAAGGGTGTGGAGTTTACAACACACAAATCTTATTTTCTCTATATAAATGAAGTGGATAGGCCTAGACAAAATCATGTGTTGAGAAATGAATTATAAAGAATCCAAATTTGAAACATAATATATAGTCAACCCACAATGATGTTGCAATGCATGATATCCAATGGACAACTTAATAAATGGGAAAGCAAAATAAGCAATGAGAATAGATTGCTTAACAAATGAGTTTGTAAAATTAGAGAGGAAGGTACTAAGAGTAGAAATATAAGATCAATAACAATTCATTGCATTGTTTCATTGTTCCACTTAGGTGGGTAAGGTGGGAAATCTAATGGATTTTTATGCACACATGTCTTCGTTAGTCTTTCCAACTTAAATATTTGTGCTCCAATTATGGTGGTGTATTTTTGTGCCCATAATGGTGGTGTATTGTAGTCATAATGCTGCATTGTGAGTTAGTGCTTCAACTCTCTAGCAATGATTATAGTGGTGTATTTTTGTGCCCATAATGGTGGTGTATTGTAGTCATAATGCTTCCTATTGAGCCCATTAATGTTGTATTGTGTAATAAGGAAAAATTTCCATAAACTAGTGTTCTTAGAGTTAGTTTATCAAATGATGTGAAGTTGATATAATGCGAGGTTGACCTCTATCACAATAATCTTGTCCATACTTGGGTCAAAATTCCCTAAATCCATGTGATAAACCTCATTGATATAAACTTAAAGATGAATGCTAAAACATTTTATCCCTCTAAGGAAATATTATCACTTTATGACTATTAGGATAAAAGGTTTAAATGTTATAATAAAATCCGTTCTTCGAGTTATGTTTTTGTAATTTTGGTGCAAAGAAAATCTATTCTACATTCATAAGTGGAAACTATTTTCTCCATGAGTAACCATATATAAGGAGGTGAAATCCTATGTAATAATTGCACTCATGGTATTATATTGTGTTATTATGTTATCAAAGGATATGTAGCCATTGTTGAAAATCCACCTGACACTAACATCACAATTGATATATTGCTTTGCTAGTGTATCATTATGCTCTTGGAGTTGTAATCTTGTTATAAAAGATAATTTACACTATAATCATAAAAGCAATGTGGTAAAATAATAATAATAAGGATGTTTGTATTAAAAGGATGCTATAGAAGCATTACATAAGATTTATCCTATGTTATTAGTAAACCATTCGAGGTTGCTTTTCATATTTTTCTTGATTAGCTTTCTTTAGTAAGTGAGAGGTGGGAAAGATTATTGAAATTTTGAGAAGTGGGAAGAATGTTGAAAGTTTTCTACTAATTTAACAAAGGCTATGCCAATCATTTATGTCTCTTCATTTTTATTTTCTTAAAAAAATTGGCATAGGGAAGAGATGTCAAGTTATTTTATGAAACGTGGACCACCTCATCCTCGTGTGTTGCTACCTTTGATTTGTGCTCTACATCCTTAGAACCACTCTTTGATTCCCCTTCTTCAAAATCTTTGTCCTTGGCTTCCTCACCCTTTGTTGTGACTTCTTCATTGTCTTCTCCTTCTTCTTATGCATCTCTAACTTCCTCCTCATTTTCTTCATCATCTTTATCCTCCACTAAGACTTCATTATTTCCCACCGTTTTTTCCTCTAGAATACCAAGGACTTCAAGTTTGTATATACCTTTTTTATTTTGTACTACCTTATGTAGAGAGACTATTTTGGTTTAGGAGGCCACCCATATTATGCTTTATGGAACTCATTATGCGCCTCCTTTAGAACAAATTGTGGAGGAGTGATATGATGCAATTTAGGAAAATTCCTTGTATAGGGTCCATAGGTATGGAAGAGGCTTTATTTAAAAGGAATTTTATCATAATATAGGGGTTACTTCTAACATCACCCCTCTATTGATTTGCAAAATTTGTGGCATGTTGGTCTCATAGAGCATCTTCATCCCAAAAGAATCGGGACATTTAGAAGGAAATCAAACCCACATTCAAATTGTGGCTATCTCTTATATGGATTAAAGTCAAAATATCATAGAGCTAAATAAAACCCCTTAGAACCTATGAAGTATCCTCCATAGTGAAATATCCGTTGCTGGAATTTATTTGTACGAGTCCTTGTAGAACTTTCTGTCTTTTGAAACCAATTATGTAATTATGGAATGATTTACAAACATGTGAATCGAAGGTGGAACATTTCTGCATAAGTTTCTTGGCATAATGTGAGACAATTTTTTCTTATTCTTCTTTTGTTTCATTTTAATTCAACCTTCAATTTATCTAGAGATCTATTCACCCTTGTCTTCAACATTATCTTTGGATTCATCACAACCCTTCTTCTCATCATCCCTATGTTGGAGGTTGCATGTTTCATAAGAGTCATAAGTTGTAGTTCAATCTTAACCTAGAAATTGAACACAAAAAATATATAGAACCCTTATACTTTATAAATAACCAAAGACATTCAATGGCAGGTGTCCCAAAGGGTGAAGCCATCTCTCTTGTTCCCATGAACATTTATGAGCCTTGAGTTATCATTGGATATGTTGTTAAAAAAAGCTTCTCTTAGTTTCGAGAATTATATATATATTCTCTACTAACGAGGCCAACCACGTGAAGGTGGAAGCTCATTTGGCCCCACCCACCCACCCTATAATCAAAGAAAACATTCGTCAACCTTGATGTGTTCTTGAATCATATGAAATGTGCCAGTGGCATATTTTCAAGAATGGCATTATGATCTTCTATCGACAATTTCCATTGTCAATTCTTGGAATTTTTCCTACTCTTCACTACCTTCAACTACAATCGGGCTGCTATGACCAAATGACTGTATTGAGCACATATAACATCTGACTCATAGTCTTGAAAAGAAATATGGTCTTTACATTTCCTTACTTCTGCAAAGAAATGTCCCATTAAAACCATTGAACCCACTGCATACGTATAATTTGACGGGTCTTTAAATTCTTGCATCAACATGCTTTTTGACCTAGTGCATCTCAATAAATAATAATGCACATTTTCTGGATTATCTGCTGGTGCAATGACTGCAAATACATCGCCTTCTCTAACCAAATCAGAAACACGATCATAATCTTTGTCAATCACAACCACTTCATTGTCGCGTTCTACATCGCTGATATTTCCAAACGGGGGCAATGGTGTCAATTCTTGATGTCTCCATGGTTTCACAAATTTGTTAGTTTGGTTTTGACACTCATCCAAAGACTCTACATCATCAATACATGCAAGACAAAATCACTAGAGTACTTTCGTTTCTCGATTTCCTATATATTTTCCATTTTCTTACTCCTAATGGAGTGTAAGCCCCTTGTTTTTGGAATTGCAGTACAATTATATGGCATTGATCTGTCAACATCACCCATTGTAATATTCTAGAAAAACCTTCTCACATTACCCATCCTTTCATTGAATTCATGGCTCAAATTTTGTTTGCACCAATTAACAACATCGTTTGAATTTGCAAGGCGAGCAACAGAATGATTCATTTGATATCTCCTAAGTGCACGTTTCACGCAGGTCCCAACACCATCATGTTCTCCTTTTCCATGTCCCGTTTCATAAAAGGTCCATGTGTGGCGAACATCCATGTTTCTATGAAGGCAAGACAACCATAAGAATGATCGTGTCGATTTAAACTGACCAGCACAACCATCTGACCACACCCAATGTTCTTTAAAAGTGACCCTTCTTCTTTTTAATTCTTGAAAAAGCATACCAAAACAATGCCGGACAAAACATGTATCATGTGTACGATCATCACTGATGTAGAAATGATACTCCTTAATCACTTCACGATTATTTTCATTGCTATCAAAACCATCGACATCAAGCTCTGCATGTCTATACGTAATATGCACAACTACAGATACCTGATCTGAATGATAATACTCACTTTGTATCTCCTTTTGCGGAGTGAAAGTGTAATTTTCTGCAAAATCAACAATGGATAATATTGTCCCTTTTGGAAATACATCTCGTGATTGCTTGAACTGTAAGTCCTGCCATCGTGCTGAGTGAGAGTGCTTGATATATTTATATATTTGATCCCTGAACAAATTCATAAAATCTGTCAAACATATATCACTTTCAACCAAATTAAGCTTTCTTGATGTTGTCATTGAATCTGTAATTGTAGTATAGTCAACATAAACATATCTCTTGCATTTGACAATGCGATTTGACAATTGAGGATCGTTTGCATCAATGGGGTAGTTAGCATTAAAAAGGGCCAAATTAGAACATTCCTCACATTTTTTTACCTCCGACGCATTGTTTCTTATAGAATACTTGATGATTCTCTCGAGCACATAATATTTTAGATACAAATTCACGAACACTCGAAGGAGGGGGGTTATTTGGCCAACACTGCATGCCAAAAGTTAGAAATGTCTCATAATATAATTCGAATTCTACATGGTATCGAAAACAACATGTGTCGCGAACAATGATGGGCCTGACATACCATGGTTTAAGCTTCACAAATGTGCTAAGGGCAATCTTCACATCAACGTTACTCTCCATGAAAGTTTTGAACATTTCCGCTTAAGTGATCGCTGTTATGTGTTTGGCATGAGTTTCATAGTTTCCTTTCGATATACGATGTCGAACAACATCCTTTTCATTTGGTAAGACACGTGAGTTTACATCCCAAAACTCTTTCACCATGTCCCTCACATTATCCGAAATTCTATCTTGATAAGGTTGCCTACAGATAACACCGCAACATGCAACTTCATCATCCTCATCTAACTGAACCCGAAGCTTTTTATGCTTCCATAAACTTTTTCTTGATGTTTTTAACGTTCTTGCAGTCGTAGACAACAAACGACTGGTTGTAGTGTTTTTTTCCACAACCCCTGTTAGAATTGCTTTACGAGCAACCATGAAATTGTGAGATCATTTTTTTGCAAGTGATGCAAGGATCGAGGTCAGATTTTGTGATACAATCTGATTTGACTTATCCTCTTTGGCACTTTGAATGCCCAATAATGTAATTGCATCTTTTAGACATTTTCGCTTTAACAATTTATGCAACATTTGAGCTTGTTGTATGACAGAAATACCTTCAAAATATTTTTTGACTATCTTATCTACTCTATAACGAGTTGTACGATCAAGCATCTCCGGTCCCATTTCTTCAATTTTACTTGGATCCGAATTCTCCAAAAAAACATCATCAATGACAATATTGTTGCAGCTTCCAGTTAATCTCTATAAATTGCTAACTGTGGTAGGATGTTGTATGTTGGATGTCAACCCTGCATAAAAATAAATATAAATTTATAATATTTTGTTCACTTTTAAATCATATATATATATATATATATATATATATATACTCAAGTATTATAAAGTAAATTATAAACATATAAAAAAATATTTACTCACCACTCATGGTCTCAATATCAACACTACCCATAGTTGGCTCCACATTTGTCATTTCCTCGTCACCTCCATGTTCCTCATTTCTTTCATCAACGTGCTCTTCGACTATTTGGATTCCTTCCTCACCGCCATGTGCATTCACATTTTTCATTTCTTCGTCACCGCCATGTGCATTCACATTTTGCATTTCTTCGTCACCGCCATGTGCCTCCACATTTATTTCTAGTGCTCTTTTTGCTCTTAAATTTCTCATAGAAACACGAGATCTCTCTTTCCTTGCCTCTTCATCAACTCTGGTGCGATCATATTTTCTTTCACGTTTCTTTCGGTTTCCCATGTTGAAATAAATAAAGACCTAAAATCCAATGCATGAAAACATATGAGAATTGAGAGTTATATGCTGAAAAAAAAGAACAGTACATTGACCCAATAAGTGTTATTCATTCAAAATGAAATAGTTCTTGTTATGGCCAAATAGTATCCAAAAACCTCTTCAACATGAAATAGTTCTTATGCATGTAAAATGAATACAAAGCATTGATTGATCTAACCTTACCTTTATATCAAGAATACCATGATCATATAAAACAACAATTTCAAAATAGTGCAAGACTTGTTATGTGCTTCAATCTCAAATATTCATCAAAGACATGTGATACTCCAAATCTTAAAACAATTCCGAATGTAATCAAAATGCTCATTATGGGTGATTCAAGAGAAAAAGTAGTGAAAACTTAGTGAATACAAACAAACGAGACCTCTTTTAGGGAATATTTCACCATGCAACAACCAATACAATTCGCACAAGTACACATTCTAAAAAATAAAGAATAATGTGATGAAAACTTTCTCAATGGAAATGTACTAAAAGTCTTTGCCTATCAAACTAAAAATAGTCTTCATTAAAAGCACTAAAAATTTACTTTAAATACCAATGAGTTTAATCTCCAAACCTTGCTTGATAGAAGTGGTGATTTGTAACCCTTTTTCAAGTGAAATTTAACATTTTGTAAATATATAAGATGAGTTCAAGGTTCAACAACCAAGAAGAGAGAAAGTGCAGCATTAGGCATAATTGAAATTGAATAATAGACTCTCGGCTAAAAAGAATGCTCACCTGAAAAAATCAATTGAAAACAAACCCTTGGCTGAAAAAAACTCAACTGAAAACAAACCCTCGACCGAAAAAACAATCCGCTGAAAACAAATCCTCGGACGAAATAATTTGGAAAAGTCTCTTAGCCGAGAGATTATATATACCATTCTCGGCCAAGAATCCCGTCCGAATAATGTGGAATCCCACCCACAAATCAAGGAAAATTAATATTTAATGTGTCGGGGCCTAAAATATTCTCGGTGGATTACGTAACAAAACTCTCGGGCGAGAAATGTTATAAACTCTAGGACGAGATTTTAAACCAACTTTCAACTGAGAGTTTTCATTAACTCTGGGTTAATTTTTGAGGGGGAACAACTCTCGCCCGAGACATTTTAAATCTCTCACCTGAGACATTTTTTGGGCCGAGAGTTTTTGGTCAACAGTTCCAGCAGAATTTCTGTAGAATGCTGAAATGTCTCACTTTAACAAGGTCGGACCACTGCAAAAAATATGAATTACATGTCGGAGTTTATACCAGTAGATTCGTCATTCAATCTACTTTCTCATAATATAAAATTTTTTGAATTTCGTTTAGGATTACTATTTTTTTACTAAACTGAATCATTAAAAAATTTAGTGACGTAAAAATCAATCACAATGGAAATTCAATATCATCACAATGTCGAAGACAAAAAAATTTAAAAAACTACAGGGATGTTCCTTGAACTGTCCTCTTCAATGGGTTGGTTTTAGTTTGTTTGATAAGACACAATTCAATTCTGATCTTTTTCAGTTTTGACCTAATCTCTACTGCGGGAAATTAGGGTTTTGGAGAAAGTTGGAATTTCTGAAATCTAAGACCACAGCTGGAAGCTCCTTTGAAAAATCAAATTTTAGAGCTTTGGATTGAACCTTTTGGTTGGGTGAAACTCGAGGAAAATCAAACCCTAGTTCAGGGTCTTGTCAAGTGAATTCAGAAGTTTCAAAGGCATTTTTGAGGGCTCAAATTTTGCAGATCTCAAAATATGAGTATACCAGCTTGACTAGCTCAGTAAGGCACATTTTTCTATCCTTTCAAAAGTTTGAAATTCAAAGTTTGAATTTTTAGGGTTTCTCTAACAAACCCTAATCCAGCTTCAGATCTAGTTTTCAACAAATCAAGTGGTAAGACCTAATAACTTTTCTATTTCCATTTGAATTACAATTTAAGATGTCTCACCACACCAAGCTTGAGGATAAGATTGAAGGGGCTGATAAATTCTGAGCCTAAAAGTATAGGATTGGGTTAATCCTAGAGGAGAATGAGTTGGACACTTACATAAGTGAAAAGGTTCCACTTCCAGAGGGAGAAGAGGCTAAGGCCTTACACAAGAAGAACTTGGTTAAATCAAAGAGAATCATTGCTAATTCTATCAAGGACCATCTCATTCCCCATATGTCTTCCCTAAAGACACCTAAAGAGATGTTTGACTCTTTGACCAAGTTGTTTGAAGGAAAGAACATAAATCAGAAGATGACTCTGTGGAACTAATTGAAAGCGGTAAAGATCTAGAATGGAAAGACCATCCAATCCTACTTCTCCAAGGTCTCTCAAATCAAGGAACAACTTGAAGCTATGGATGACATAGTGGAGAATGGAGAAATTGTCATGACCGCTTTGAATGGCCTACCTAGGTCATGGGACTCCTTCATCCAAGGAATTTGTGCAAGAAAGAAATTGATCTCTTTCAGTAGACTGTGGGAGAAATGACCAAACGAAGAAGCTAGGCTTGTGGCCCGAGAAGAAAATATGGGAAATGAATATTAAGCTCTCACAACTCACACCAAGAAAGGCAAGTTCAAGAGGGATCCATCTCACCACAAGAAATCTTATCACCCTTATCATAGAGAGAAGAAAGATCTGAGATGCTTCAATTACAATGAGAAAGGTCACTTTGCCTCAGAATGTCCCAAGAAAATAAAAGAAGTTAACAACAAATTCAAGAAGAAGAACATCAAGAAGAGGCATCATGCTCATGCTTCTGAGGATGATGAGTCTCCCAAGAAGAAGAATAGGGCAGAAAGTGAAGACTCTTCAAGTGAGGAAGAATATGTGCTGATCTCTGCTCTCACAGGTACTATCTCTCATGGATGTGATTATTGGCTTATTGATAGTGGGGCTTCCAAACACATGATAGGATTCAAAGCATCTTTTGTAGACCTATCTGAACATGAGTCACTCCATAAGGTGAAACTTGGGGAAGACTATCAATATCCCATAAAAGGAAGTGGTGAAGCCTCCCACATGCTAAACTCTAGGAAGTCTTTGAAGATGAAAGATGTTCTATATGTACCTAGACTCAAGAAGAATATTCTCTCCATATCATATTTGGATGCAAAATGGATGAGAGTTTCATTTAAAGATGGCCAAGTACTTATGTGGCCAAAGGGTAAGACAATAGATGATGTAGTGGTGATTGGAGAGCAAGAGGGAGGATTGTACAAATTGAAGGGACAAAGTGAACTTTGGCATAGAAGGCTTGCTCATGTGCACTATAGAGCACTTCCAATAGCAAGCAAAGCAGTAGAGGGTCTTCCTGAAATCCAGTCAAAGCATGAAGGTATTTGCAAAGGATGTGCAAAAGGAAAGAACACAAGGAAGGCATTTCCAAGCAGTGAAAGTAAAGAAAAAAGAATTTTGGAGATTATCCACTCTGATGTATGCAGACCAATGTCATCCATTTCTTTGAGTGGGTATGTATACTATGTTTCCTTCATTGATGATTTCTCTAAGAAGACTTGGGTTTATTGCTTGAAAAACAAAGATGAAGTGTTTGATAAGTTCAAGGAATTCAAAGCCTTGATAGAAAATCAAACTGATAAGAAGATCAAGACCTTCAGATCTGATAATGGCAGAGAATTCACTTCAGGTGACTTCAAGAAGTTATGCAGTGATTCAGGGATTAAGAGGGAGTTGACTACTCCTTACAATCCACAACAAAATGGAGTTGTAGAAAGGAAGAACAGAACCATCATGGAAGTAGCTCGAGCAATGCTTCATGATAGTTGTATATGTGTAGAATAGAACACCTCACAAAATACTTGACAACAAGACACCAGAAGAAGTGTTCTCCAGTAAGAAACCTGAAGTTAGCCATCTCAGAATATTTGGATGTCTAGTATATACACACATTCCAAAGGAAAAGAGGACAAAGCTAGATCCTTTAGGAAATAAGGGCATCTTTGTGGGTTATAGTGAAAGCTCGAAGGCTTACAAAATCTACTTTCCAGGGTTCAAGAGGACTGACATCAGTAGGGATGTAACTTTTGATAAAGGCTTAGCTTACATCAAATTTAGAAAAAACACATGTTGAAGACAATGAAGAACCAAGGGTAACCAGAATTCAAGACACTACTATGAATGAAGCAATTCCAGAAGAAGATCATGAAATTGAATATCCACAAGAACTTGTAGATCCACCCCATGAGAAGAACTCTCACAAAAGGAAACCTGCATGGGCTAGAGAGCTCATCCAAGATGCAGAAAGGTATGGTATTCCAGAAGAGGAACATAGAGAAAGGAAAAGGACAAGGTCACACACCAGCTATGTTGCCTTGCTCTGTGATATTATGAACAAAGAACCTTCCAATTATGAAGAAGCAGCAGAAAAGAAAGAATGGAAGAATGCCATGGTCGAGGAATACCAGTCGATCATGAAGAATGGTGTCTGGGATGTAGTCCCAAGACATGAGGGGAAGTCTATTGTGACTTCCAAGTGGATCTATAAGATCAAGCATGCTGCAAATGGTAGCATAGAGAAATACAAGGTGAGGTTTGTAGCTCGTGGCTTCTCACAGAAAGAGGGAATAGATTATGAAGAGACTTTTGCTTCTGTAGCGAGATACACTTCCATTAGAAAAGTACTTGCTCTGGCTGCAATGATGAAGTTGAAGATACACCAGATGGATGTCAAGACAACTTTGTTGAATGGTGTAGTTGAAGAGGAAGTATATGTAGAGTAGCCACTTGGTTTTGAGATACATGACAAGGAGTCATATGTGTGCAAGTTGAAGAAAGCCTTGTATGGCTTGAAGCAGGCTCCTAGGACTTGGTATGGTAGGATAGATAGCTTTCTATCCAGTTTGGGCTTTACCAAGAGTAAAGCAGATTCCAACCTTTACTACAAGGTCTAGGAAGGCAATCTAGTGATACTACTACTGTATGTGGATGACCTGTTTGTTACAGGTGAAGATAGATTGATTGCCGATACGAAGAGGAAGCTTGCTTCTGAGTTCGAGATGAAGGACTTGGGGATGATGCACTACTTTCTAGGCATGGAGGTGTGGCAGAGTGCAGATGGAATCTTCCTTGGACAAGGGAAGTATGCAGTAGAGACCCTAAAGCGGTTCGGCATGATGGACTGCAAGGCCATGACCACACCTATGGAATCGAACCTGAAGCTATTGTGTGATGCTTCATCTTAGTCGGTTGATGTCACGGTGTATCGTCAGATGATTGGGTCCTTGATGTACCTGATGAACAAGAGACCAAATATTTGCTTTGCGATGAACACATTGAGCTAGTTCCTGACGGATCTGAGAGGTGTTCACCTAGTTGTTGTAAAGCATATTCTGAGGTACCTGAAGGGTACGATTGATTATGGGATCAAGTATGATGTGAATCAAAAGTTTAACCTGGAGGGTTATGTTGATTCGGATTGGGCAGGCAGTGCTGCAGATAGGAAGCAGTTCGGGGTGCTGCTTCAGTATGGGATCAGGTGTGATCTCTTAGTTTAGTAGGAAGTAGTCCTGTGTAGCATTGAGTACATCTGAAGCAGAGTATGTTGCAGCTTGTTTGACCATTTGTGAAGTAGTATGGCTTAGAAAGCTATTGTCTGAGTTATTTGATCTCCCGTTGGATGCTACTTGTATCTATTGTGACAACCAGAGTTGTGTGAAGCTGTCAGAGAACCCGGTGTTCCATGACAGGTCGAAGCACATCAAGATCAAATATCACTATATCAGGGATATGGTGCAGAGAGGAGTAGTGAAGCTCCTGTATGTTGCGACGGATGAGTAGATTGCAGATGTGTTGAAAAAACCACTAGCCAGAGTGAAGTTTGAGTAATTCAGAGAGAGGCTTGGTGTTCTTCAAATAGAAGATACTTTGAGGAAGAAGTGATGGGACACATTTGTTGGATCCATTCCGAGCATGGTGGTAGGAGGATCCTTCCCATGGCTGTGGATGTAAGCGTTTTGTGATGAACACCAGGACGATGCCCAAGATGATGTTCTGTATGATATGCATTAGTTGGATACTTTGTATGGTTAGTTGAATCATATGTGATGACATGTATCGGGTGGATGCATTGTATGATCAGTTTGATCATGTGTGATGACCATCAGGTCGATGCTCCAGATGATGTACATCAGGATGATGTACTGTATGATGATCAGGACGATCATGTGTGATGAGCATCAGGTCACTGCTCCAGATAATATGCATCAGGACGATGCTATGACGATGATCAGGATGATCATGTGTGATGAGTATCAGGATGATACTCTGGATGATATGCATTAGGACGATGCTATGATGATGATCAGGATGATCATGTGATGATGGTGTGCATCAGGTTGATGCACCGTGCGATGATGATTAGTTGGATCATGTGTATTAGGATGTACTTGCAGGTTAGAGATGATATGTGGCAGGTTGTGCAGTAGCATGTAAAAGATCCTGGGAGATCTGATAGGTTGAGCTATGTGCTCGTAATCAGTCCTGGGATGCTCTTTCGAGGTTTTGCGAGGGAGGCATGTAATCACTTCTGGAGATCCGATAGGTTGAGCTATGTGCTCGTAATAAGTCCTGGGATTCTCTTTAGAGATCTTGCTGGTCATGCTGTGGCACATAAATGTTCCTGGGATTCTCTTTAAAGGTATTTCCTATTCACATGTAATCAGTCCTGGAGATCCAATAGGTTGAGATGTGTGCTTGTAATAAGTCCTAGAATGCTCTTTAGAGATATTGCTGGTCGTGCTGTGGCACATAAATGTTCCTGGGATGCTCTTTAAAGGTATTGTGAAGGGATGCATGTAATCAGTCTCGAGAGATCTTACCGGTCGTGCTTAGGCACATAAATGTTCCTGGGATGCTCTGGTTTGGTATTGCATCAACACATAATTAGTCCTGAGATTCCACCTGTATTAGACCATTCACACAGATGATGAAGACCTAGAGGAGGCTAGGCCTACAAACAGCATGAAAAAGGGCTGGCTCTATAGAACTTCCTATGACGAGAAGAATTCAGAGATAGCCTAGTGATTGGGATGTCAGGTACAGCAGCAGTGATGACGATGATGCTCTGTGTTCCATTAATGATTATCCAAGCTCCAGAATTGAAGACTTGTGCTAATATATATTGATGACCTGTGTCTAGAGAATACCTTCCTAGTTAAGAAGGAGTGTTGATGTATTTGTAACTTTGGAAGATATTCACTTGTATATTACATTTGTACTTTATTGTATATCCAACAGAGATGTATTATTCCTCTGATTGGAAGTGTCATCATTTGTATTTGCAAGTGTCTCATGTTACATTGTAAGTGTCGTCATTTGTATTGATGGGTTATGAGACCACCAGTGTGGAATCAGCCCTAGTTAGTTCATGTGGTTGGGTTATTAGACTTCATTAGGAAGTCATCCCTGTTGGATTATTGGTAGGTCAAGTCAGTGTATAAATCGAGAGGTTGTGTCTCTCATTCTATTCATTCACTCACTTCTCAAGCTTGCATAGCTAAGAGAGAAAGTGGCGCACAAGTGGAGGAGATGGAGTATCTGCTAGAGACATCTCTTTGGGTTTGATCATTGTGATCTTGGTTTGTGGCTTATTCTATCTCTGAGGAAGTTGTGGGGTTTTTCACCTTCTTGGTTTTCCCCGAGGAAACTCCGTGTCTATTGTCTCTTGTGTTTTATGATTGATATGTTGCACATGTTATTCTCTTAGTGATCCTAGATAATATTGAATGAAATTATTGAAACATTAACAGCACCCACGAACGCTTAGCTTCAACAGCTTTGTTAGCATAGCCATCCCCCGTATGCACTACAAGTTCACACATTCCTGTGCCCACAACTCCTCCAAAGATGTCAATGTTTCCATACTTGGAAACTCTTCTAACTTGTACATCCAAGTAACACTTAGGATTCTAAGCTTTGTAGCGTGCTCCAACCCCTGTATGCTCTTCAGATTCACACACCCATCTTACCACAACTCTTCCAAAGATGCCAATGGCTCCATACTTGGCAGCTCTTCTAACTCGAACATCCCGGTAACACTTAGGATTATAATTTTTGTCGCATGCTCCAAGCCACGTATGTTGCTCATCTTCACACACTGATTTACCCACAACTCCTCCAAAGATGTTAATGGATCCATACTTGGCATCTCTTCTAACTCAGACAACCCACAAACACTTGGGATTCTAAGCTTATGCGCAACTCCTTCTCCATATCCGCATTCTTCGCAAATGCTACGCCTCCCTGTATCAATATTACAGTAACAAATAGAGATAGAAATGTATGAAAACGACCTTTGGGAACCCTGCACATCAATATCGCAGATTTATTTCTCAGAGCCCTTGTGCTCTCAGAGAGCCTCGCGGACTGTGCTACTTTCATGGGAAAGCATTCATAAATAATGCAAAAGAATTTGCCAGGTACCAATTACCATGCAATACAGCCGGCTGAAAGCATGCATGAATAAATGCAAAAATATGTCAGATACCATGCAATACAACTAGCTGCTAGCTTCTAAGATAGTTTTAGTGGAAATACTAAACTAACACTAACCCTAAACATATTTTATGAGCTATGCATCAGAGGAATCCCTAAAGCCTTGAATTTAAATTGAAAAAACAGAGACACAAAAACAATCTAATATATATGATTTCCTCATTAGAGTTAGCCAAGCGTTAAAGATCTCCCCACTAAAAACTAGTGTGAATTCATGTGGGCAAACTAAATGACAAATACCAAGGAAATATACAGGGAAAATCAAAACTTGTACTCGAAGAATTATCACCTCATCGAAAACCCTACAACGAGGCCTGAATTTCGATCATAGATCAAGTGGCTTATCGCTGAAACAATCAAAAGTGATTGAGAGAATTATATACGGCAGAGCTCTGAAACCTCACTATTCATTATGGATTTCAAAATAAGGGATTGAGAGAATTATATACGACAGAGCTCTAAAACCTCACTTTTCATTATGGATTTCAAAATATATTTTATATTTGCCTTTATGTGGGAAGGACACATTTGTCACTCTCGAAGGGTTTAGGTGGCGGTGCATCCTCATGCTGCTTCACCTGCACTCCTAAAGAGGCTTCTGCATTTTTGTCTCTCTTTTTGTTGCTCAGCCTTTTGGGAGCACATTTCTAAATGCGCATTGTGTTTTGGGTTCACTCCCAAGCACTCTATCTTCTGGGGGCTATTCCGGGCACTCTTATGATGATGTGTACTTCCTGAGCATGCTATGTTCCAGGCACATTGCATTCTGGATGCACCCTCCCTAGGAACACTCCTTCATGGGAGCACCCTATTTACTTTGTCACGTGCTCCAATCCCCGTATTTTGTTCAGCTTCACACACTCGTCTGCCCACAACTCCTCCAAATATGTCAATGGCACTATACTTGGCATCTCTTCTAACTCGTACATCCCAACAACATTTAGAATTCTAAGCTTTGACGTGTGCTCCAAGCCACATATGATGTTCATCTTCACACACCCGTCTTCCCACAACTCCTCTAAAGATGTCAATGGCTCCATACTTGGCAGCTCTTCTAACTCGGACATCCCACAAACACTTAGGATTCTAAGCTTTGTCACATGCTCCAAGCCCCGTATGCTCTTCAGCTTCACACACCTGTATGCACACAACTCCTCCAAAGATGTTGCTATTTCACCCGTATGCTCTCAATATGTTATCAATTTCTAATGACCAAAGATTTGTTTGCAGAATGGATGGTGGCCAGTGGACACATGAAAGCATAAAAGAATACAACTTGTTTGACACTGGTTCCAGTAGAACTACACAGGTGGGAACCATGACTCGTGTTTGTTTCATGCTGAATCAATAAGAAGAATTAATGTCTTTAATGTTTTCTTCTCATTTCAAAACTCGGAAGTTTTCAGGAAGTGTTATTTATGAGAAGGGTGGAAATTTACCCAACTTTAACCAACTTTCCTCTTTTCCTACCAGCATTCGCTTTTGCCCCTCAAAGGGCAAATGCTAGTTCTACAATCTGCTAACACTGTCTTGTCTTTCTTCCGCTCCAAAAATTAAATGATTCTTCAATCAAATTTAATTTGTGAAATATTTTTACCATTCTCTCCAAGTGTCACTTCGATCTCCTCATTATTACATCTATTGATCTCTTTTTCTAGGAAATCGCATTAATGACCACTTTATTTTAATGATGCAAAGTGTTGTATTTATTACTTTTTTCAAATTTCAAAATTTTCTTGTTTTACGCGTATCAATTGTGAATATTTTCCATAAATGAACTTAAATAATATACTTTTTCAAACTAAATACCTCCTACTTTCCCTATTATGCACATAAATTATCAATCATTACTGAAGATTGCATATATTTGACCCATATGGGCTGTAATACGCCTTCAATCGACTCTCGTTAATTAGTCCCTTCAATGGATGACGAAAGCTAAGCACTGAGTTGCAGAGCATTAAATGCGGTAGCTCAGTGGTCAGGGTCGGTTGGATATGGAATTCTCCAAATCCAACCGACCCTAGCCATTGAACTACCGCATTTAATGCTCTGCAACTCAATGGTTAGCTCTCACCTTAATGGATCACCCCATAAAGTATGCAAGTTTACAAGTCCTTGTTCAATGATGTAACAAATATGAAACAGTCCCATCCATTGCATGTGCATATTTATTTGGTGTTTAATATATCTTATGTCTTAAAGTAGAACAAGAGAACTAGGTTCAAGCACTACTACAAAAATACCTCTCATTCCATAGGTTTTTGCGTCACACAAAGATCAGAATAACGTCGGTTCTAAAGTCAGTCAAACGTCCATGGTTTAGCATCTTCGACATCATCGATTGGATGTTAGTGACGCATCTAAAATTTTATGTGTATCAACATCGGAACGTACAACACGAGATGTTCCAAAACGTGGAAGAAATGTCAAAAAAGATTTGATGATTCAAACCATTCCCTAATGTTGATTTTACATCCTAAAGGAGACATCTCTAATGTATAAATAACGTTATCCAAATTTGCGGTAAACGTGGAATGAAATTTTGAAAGAGGCCTTTTTAACATGGGACCAACGTGGGCTAAATATTCTCGATAAGCCACATCAACATGGGAATGTACGTTAGAAAAGAGATGTTGCGAATGTGGAACTAAGGTCGGTCAAACAATGGATAAGCCACGTCTTGTAACATGGAACGAGTGTCCATAAAGATAATCTTCAAACTTTTCCCGAATGTGGATTCAACCTCTGAAAAGAGATGTACCTAACATCAACTAAACGTCCAATAAGCCATGTTTAAAAATTGATTTGAACCAAAAAAAAATGACATAATGTCTAACTCTCGTCGAATGAACGTTGGCTAACCCATAAATAATCAATGTTATAGTTATGATGTTGACATTCAAACAATATAGCTCATACATTAAATGAACATCCTACCAGTTGAGGGTTTTTCTTGGATAATAATCAATGAAGGTGTGCACTACAACTAGTGCTTATCTCAATCTAGTTTTATGGATGATTCTAGTTGTCTACATTGTAAAGAGAGAAACAAAAAATTCCATGCTTTTCATAGTTGCAAGTATGCTCAAGAGTGATATGAATTTTTATGGGACACTTGGAATCACCTTCTATGCAATAAGATATTTTGGAAAGAAAAAATGTTAAATGATGTTGATTTCCCTAGCCCTTTACATTTCAAGGGCACTTGGCATTGTATTTGTGTTATCACTTTGTATAACTTTTGGAGGATTCATTGGAATGTGAAGTTGTCTTTAGTTGTAGGGTGTTATATGTTTCTTCTCTTAAAGAACATTTGTTAGATGATTTAGATGTATAATTCAAAGTAAAATGTGCTCTCCCACAAATCATTCGATGCACTTAGTAAAGACATGGCTCAAAGAATAAAATTGTGAGGAAGGTGCTACAAGAAGGAAATCCCCATCTTTGTTTCAAGATGCTTAGAGTTATGAAAAAACATTGGAATGTGTGTTGTTGTGTTAAGAGCATGGAAAAATTGTCCCACAATGATGGGGTTCCCAAAATTCTAGTGTCATGTCCCCAATTTTGGTTCATTTAAGTTACCATGGGTAAAGGGGACAAAATAACCCCTAAGGAGATAAATTTATTTCACTTATGTGTGCTTAGAAAAAATTTATCCTAAGTCTAGTATAAACAATAATTTTAATTATTTTTATAAATAATCATTCCTAAATTTTGAGCAAGTGGGCCAAGAGGGCGCCCTCATGAGGATAAGATTGCTAAAATTGAACTGGAGGCAAGAAAATAGAAAAAGATGAAAAGCGGGGAAGGTGTAAGAAGTTTCCAAAAGCATAAAATTGAAAAGATCTAGAAAAGCCAAGGGAGGGTGCAGTTTACAAAAGCAGGTCAGTTAACAAATCATGACACATCCCAAAGAGTGCAATTTCTAAATTAGAGGCCAGATTACAAAGCAGGCAACTGATTTTACAAAGTATGAATATATATATATATTGGATAATTATTGAATTTGTGTGTAAGCACTTTAGCTTACCAAGGCAAGCAGATGCACCCTACCTAACCAGTGGGATATGAGCCCCATTACTTCACTTCAATTATTCTTTTATGATATTATTCCTTCTCTTGCAGCCGTGGATACTCTTATTTCAAGTCCAAATCATTACATCCTATGAATAATTCAAGCATCCAGAGAGTCCATCAATGCCAGTGCAATTGGAGTGAGTTATTGAGGAGGATTCACGAGGAGGAAGAAGATCCAGTCTAGATAATGCACCCTGATCAGATACAGAATCTTGTTGCACCAACCATGAGCATAAATATCCTCCTTACTCAACATTATTTCAGAACCAAGTGAACCATTCCTCTCTTATTCTACTCTCCACAATCTTATACTCTCATTATTGTAATAATCCTATGTATTGGAGGATTTCTGACAAGTCTGAGTTTAAAATACTTATATTTGCTTCCCAGTGTTCTTCAATTCTATTTGAATTTGTTTTTATAATCATGTATGAACCATATTATACTTTAGGGAAGAACTTCGGAATCCCGAGAGGTTGTTAGATTAAGCTCTTTCAATGACTAGTTTTCCAGTTTTTGGTATCAAAAGTCATTCTATGAGTCCAATTTCACTGTTGTATGGAATTATTAATACATAAATAAAAAACCTCCATCACATTCCCTGATATTTCGAAGGCCTCTCAGCCAGTTTGGGTGAACTTGCAAATTTCCTAGTGGAGCAGTCCAACATAGTGCCCTTAACTCATTTGCTCCCAAACACATCCAGAACCTTCCAAATTATCAGAAGAAATCATCCAACACCTTATTAAGACATTAATGAATTATATATTCCACTTGGTTACATCAAGTGTAAGCAATTATTTTAGTTTTCATATACTGGAGTGCCCAGGAAGCCTCAAAGTAGACATCAGTCACCACTGTTGTTGAAATGTAAATGGCCCCAGTACGTTGTGCATAGGACTCAGAAGTTGGACCTAAAAATGATACCCTTTCTGATGCACATCCACCGATACACTTTTCAGATCCTAAAGCTTACCAAGTCCTAACCCTGGGAGGAAAGCCAATTGTGTCCAAGGCTAGTTTTTCAACTAGTCTTGGTATAAGTCAATTCCGGTGTTAATTAAAGTTTTAAATTCTGAATTGTGATAATATATTTGATATAAGATCAGGGATATTACAGTGGTATCATAGCACTTTCCTCCACCCATGTGAGAAATAATCTCTTTTATTGAAGAATATTACATATCAGACCTTCAAGTTACAGAATGAGGCTCATACAACCATAAGAAGAATTTGATTTTGAGTCATATGAAGAGGATGAAATGACCTCTGCTGGAGATTTTTATTTACATAGATTTGATGATGGTTACTTTAGTGACCAAGTGTTTGAAGAGTACATAGGATATGATCTACCTATGTCTAAATGTGATGATGGAAAAATTCCATGTGGAAAGAATTTGAAGGGATCATTTCAGTATCTCATGGAATACATTGCCTTGAAGAAAGAGATAAGGGAGGTTTTGTCTTTCCAAGACTACTACTATTTGGAAATTAAGATATTGTTCAAGGACCCATACTAAAAATCAAATGAAGTAAATATTGCACATATGGTTTATAGTGTGTGCAGAGAAGTGGGGACACGATATTTTCTTCCAAAAGCTGAGATTGAAAAGAAGGACAAGGATGTGTCCTCACAGCCATGCAAAATCAATGAAGGAGACCAAGAGCCACCTAGTTATTCATGTGGAGAAGACTAAGGAAAAAGTGAAGATGAAGTTTCAGACATGCATGTGGATCCATCCCAATCCCATAAAGAAGTGAAGCATAAGGAATAAAAACTTATAGATGTGATTTTTCATGGGGACTTTGAGGAGTAAAATCATGCCTATGCAATTTTTCTACTTGGAGAGGATGAAAAGGAAGCATGAAGGGGAAGTCAAAATTCTGATTTTGGAAAGGGTCACTTTTCATGGAAACCCCTATAAGGACCCTCCACCTCATTCCATGATGAAAATTCTGAATTGTTGCATCCATCAAAAGAACAATGCAGCAAAGAAAATAAAGCAACATTCAAAAAAATTGTTGGTAACAAGGAAGGTGAATTCACCTCCAATTTCTTCATGGGTGATTTGAAGATAATTTTAGAAGAGATTGGGAATGTTGATGATGGTGAGGAATATTTTGGAGCTGATCCAAAGGATAAACATAAATCCTATTTACAGTAACCTCTTGAGCTTCATAAAGAAGCAGAAAACAAGCACACATCAGTGGGGTGTGAATTAGAAAATCAGGTAGAAGGACAAGCCACCATAAGTATACAAAATGAGGAGGAAATTTGGGCACAAAGGTATGGATGCAATTCTTATTTTTGTATTCTTTTTTTGGAGCCCCGGATGGAGACCATTTTTAGTAAGAAGGTTGGTTTGGTAGAGCCTTCTAATGTTGGAATTGAGGATTGGGAGAAGGTTGAAATGCAAGAAGCAAAAGAGGAAGTTCATCTACCAAAACCTCATTTCCTTGAAAGGACACTAAATATGATGCAAATATTTGAAAACCATTCATATTATTGTACTCCTTTGTATCATAATGAAGTTGCAGCCAAGTCTGAGGAGAGGTTTGGACAAGTTGATTCCCTTGGTGTTGAGGCTCAAACCTATGATGTTAAGGAGGACCGCAATGACTAACCTAAATATTTGGAAGGGGGTTTTCATGATTACCATAGGATGGATGAGCTCACACATGGAAGCACACAACGTTTTTTCAATAATACATGGAGTATTTTGGAGAGCCTCTTCCTACTAAAAAATGAGCAGGGTGTCCATTCCCTTGATCCTACCACCAGTGTTCAAGAAGAACAATCCAGAGAGAAAAGTGAAATTCTAGACATGGTTGAAAGAGCACCAACAGATGGATGTTGAAGTCTTTATATGGGTGACATAGAGATTATTTTGAAGAAACCATTGCAAGCAAAAATCCCCTTGAGCATGAATATGAAGAGCTTGTAGCAGTAGAAAGTTTTATAGGATCAACTTTTCGGTCACCTATTGAACTACATGGTAAAGTAGATATATTTGAAGAAAAAGAGGAAGTCCATCCTCAAGAACCACACCACTTTGAATGGCCTTTGAAGATGAGTGAGAGGAAGATCAAAGAGGTCTTGGACAACCTCCATGAAACTTATGCTTTGGTATCTCACTGCTGTTGGAGAACTGCATCAATGGAGGAGCAACCCACTGTTGAATATTTTGAGCACATTTGGGAAGAAATAGGAAGCCTAAGAAGAAATATTTTTCAGCTTCTTTCTTATAGATATAACTTACTGGAGCTTGCAAATTTGTATCATGACACATCCTTAACGGGTGAAGAAAATATTGACAGGCCCACCTTATATTTAGAGTCCACCCAGGATTTTTTTAAGAGTACTCACAGAACCCTTCAAAAATCTGAGCAGTATATTGAGCAACTACATGAGAAGTTTCAAGAATCACATTTCAGTCACTACATTGTAGACAGTCATTCTTATATGGCTAATTGCATTCATGATGCAGAAAGGGAACTTCATGTGATGGTGGCACATGAAGTACAATCTACTTTGCATGTGCTTGAGGAGTTAGAAGACAAGCAAAATGAAGACCAAGAACCTACTCATTTCCAGAGAGATTATGAGTTTCTTCTAGGAGGGAGTTGCATGGTTTTGGAGGAGGCACATGATATCACCTTGGTTGATCCAACCAAAAGTCAGATGAATGATTATTTACAAGATTTGGTTCACTTTCCTTCATCCCACACACCTATGGAAGCCAACACACATAGGGATGAAATTTGGGTAAAGAGATTTTTCCTATTGGGGCCCCATGAGGAGCAGGAGGATCTCACATATCCCATTGATGACTTAATGGTCAAGCCAAATGGTTTGACAAGTGCACCATTCCATTCCCATTTTGAAAAGAAGCAATATAGGCATCTCTTGGATGGCCCCATCATGCATAGGAATGCATGGTAGTTCCACTTGGGCCAGAGGGGTAGAACAAGTTGCAGAATGTTGAGCCTTCTCACCAGAACAAGGGTAACACATGGGAAAGCTAAAAGAAGTTTGTTTGTACCAATTAGATGTGGGTTGTGTTCATACATTGATTGGTTGAGTGGAGAAATGTTAGAGGAAAGCAACCCCAAAGGTAAAGTTATTACTTGCATCATAAAATATTCATTAGACATAACATGTATCTCATGTGAGAAATGGAATGAACATCTATGGTTGCTAGATGATTCTCTCAGTATTCTTGGATGGACATGGGTCACCACTTGTTCCTTTGGAAGAGTTGAAATGATTCAATCCCATATTGGGGAATTCCATGTTTGGTGGGGAATTATCACTGATATTCAGTTTTGCATTGGAAATTATCAACTTTCAATGTGGTGGTGTGATATGGGCATCATGCTTGATGATAGACACTCCCAAGTGATTTTGATGTTTGGGAGGAAGCAGTTGAGATATTGGGATCCTGGAATTCCTTGGAGTGACAAATTTTTAAAGGTGGAAGAAAAATTTGGGTCCTTACAGAGGAAGCAATGGGATCCAGGCAATCTACTCAGTTATCCTAACCAGGTTGAATAACTATAATCGGAGTGGAGAAGCATAAACATGATGGACCCTTGTTATTTCAGCTTGGATTGGAGGATTCCAAGCAACATATTTTGAGGAGTGAAGTCATTGGTTGGATTCATAATTGGTTGGAGTTGTTTTCAATTGCTTGAGGACACACAAGTTTGGGAAGGGAGGACTGTCATGTCCGCAATTTTGGTTCATTTAAGTTCTCATGGTTAAAGGGGAAAAAATAACCCTCAAGGAGATAAATTTATTTCTCTTTTGTATGGTTAGAATAAAAATTATGCTAAGTCTAGTATAAACAATAATTTTATTAATTTTAATTATTTTTATAAATAATTATTCCTAAATTTCGAGCAAAAGGGACAAGAAAGCGACCTCATGAGGATAAGGTTGCTAAAATGGAATTGGAGGCAAGAAAATAGAAAAAGATGAAAATCAGGGAAGGTGTAAGATTTTGCCAAAATCATAAAATTGGAAACATCAAGAAAATACAAGGGAGGGTGCAGTTTCCAAAAGCATGTCAGTTAACAAATAAGGGAACATCCCAAAGGGTGCAGTTTCCAAATTAGAGACCAATTTACAAAGAAGGAAACAATTTTACAAAGTAGGAATTTTTTTTTTATTTTTTTTTATCATTATTGAATTTGTGCATGAGCACTTTAGCTTATCAAGGCAAGGTGATGCGCCCTAGCCAAGCAGTGGGAGATGAGCCCCATTACTTCTCTTCAATTCTTATTATATGATATTACTCCTTCTCTTTAAGCCATGGATACTCTTATTTCGGGTCCAAATCATTACATACTATGAATAATTCAAGAATCCAGAGAGTCCATCAATGCCAGTGCAGTTGGAGTGAGTTATTGAGGAGGATTCACTAGGAGGAAGAAGATCTAGTCTAGCTAATGCAACCTTATCATATGCAAAATATTTCTGCACCTTCCATGACCAAAAATATGCTCTTTACTCATCATTATTCCATACCCAACTGAACCATTCCTCTCTTATTCTACTCTTCACAGTCTTACACTCTCATTATTGTAATAATCCTATGTATTGGAGGCTTTTTGACAAGTCTGAGTTTAAAATATTTATATTTGCTTCCCAATGTTCCTCAATTCGATTTGAAGCTATTTTTATAATCATGTCTGAAAAATATTATACTTCGGGACAAAAATATGGGAGCCTGAGAGGTTGTTAGATTAAGCTCTTTCAAGACTAGCTCTTTGAGCACTTAATTTTAACTAGTTTTCCAATTTTTGGTATCAAAAGTCATTCCATGAGTCCAATTTCAGTTCATATGGTTATATGAAATTATTAATACATATATAAACACCCTACATCACTTTCCATGATATTTCAAATGCCTCTCAACCAGTTTGGGTGAACTTCGAAATTTACCAATGGAGCATTCCAACATAACACCCTTTTCTCATTTGCTCCCAAACACAACCAGAACCTCCCAAATTATCGGAAGAAATTTTCCAAAAACGGATTAAGACATTAATTAAATATATATCCAACTTGGTTACATTTAGGTGTAAGTACTAAGTTTAGTTTGCGTATACTGGAGTTCCCGGGAAGCCTCAAAGTAGACATTAGTCACCACTGTTGTTGAAATGTAAATGGCCCCAGTACATTGTGCATAGGACTCATAAGTTGTCCCTGAACCTAATACCATTGCTGCTTCACATCTACTGATACACTTTTTAGGTCATAAACCTTACCAAGTCCTAACCCTGGGGGGAAAGCCAATTGTGTCCAAGACTAGTTTTTCAACTAGTTTTTGTATAAGTCAATTCTGGTGTTAATTAAAGTTTTAAATTCTCAATTGAGATAATATATTTGATATAATATCAGGGATATTACATCTAGCATTGGTAGAAAAACCAGTTGAGAAGCATGCTTTTAACATTATCGGAAATGTGCTATTAATAGTATCCTATAGCTAGACACAAACACACTTTGAAAATTTTAGTATGAATTAAATCAAATTCATGGCCATGAATTAATTAAGGTTTTCCATTATAACATACCCTTTTCCTTCATGAATCCATGAAAACTCCATAATTCCATGAAAACAAGCATTCCAGGAACTTAATGTTTTTCTCCACCCATGTTCCTATCATTTGGTGTTGTAAATAATTTTTAAATCGTTAAAAAAGGTTAAGTAACTATAGTTTATAGGAATCTCAAATTCCAATAAATTGAATAGCTTTCAATACTTGCAGGTGGACCACTCAAATTCTACCACATGGGTTTTGATGTGGACATGTCAGAATAGCTTATCCATCTCCTAGATAAAAAAAAGTGGGTTCGAGGTCAACACAAGATATCAGACTATTCACATGTACAAAGGAAGAGTTAGCAAAACACTATTCCTAAAATTCAACGATTTGCATGATCCACTATATGATGATGAGATCTGTTACGATTCAAGCAATTTAGGATAGGAAAAGGGATGGATCATTCCTGGTGAATATATGAGGGCATAACTCCCCTTCAATACCTTTCACAAAGAGATATATAGGGTTATTTTGGGTAGAATCTATAGGAAACATCATGTAGGGAAACTTTGTGACACCTTCTTCCTGTACATGATGGTACCTTCCTCAGACCTTATAAATGCACCAATATTTTTAATTGATTTGAAATAAATCATGTAGCAACAATATAGAATTGTTACTTGGTTTATGACAATATGTAACAACCATTTTGAATATTATTTGAAAGGTAGATTTCTATATTTCCAATGCCAAAACTTTAATTTTCCATCTACCTGTGGATACAAAAAAAATGCTACGGTTTTAGGAGGTTATACCAACAATAATATTGTCCTATAAAATAAATATAAGCAACAAGGATGATAGTTGTGGCCATCACGTTATCAACAATATGGGTGGCTCATATTCAATTATCTGGTGAAAAATTGGATGGTTGTTGTGAACAATTCTAGGAGCCTTATTCTACGACATATTCCATTGAGGTAATCCCTAACTAGATGTATAATCCATAGAAGAAGTTTGAATTTTTTGGATAGAACATTAGGTCACTAGGTTTCAATCTCTAATATTGTTGATCAACGAACTTAGCTACACACTCCATATCTATGATCATATCACCTAGAGGCATATGGAAATGGATGGATCCCATTCCAATCAATGAATACGTGGCATTGTTACCCAACCCCACTTGCACGCAAACATCTTGTTCTTGAAATTTGTTGAATATATTCTTGTTGGAATTCATATGTCTCGATGCTCCACTATCCACATACCAACCTGCCAAAACATAAGTGGTATTAGTGGAAAGTCATGAAACCTCAGGGAAATTAATTTCAAGAGTGATGCTAACTCATCCACTTTGAATGAAGCTTTCACATTCCCTGCTATTTATAAAACAATAATCTAAAAAACAATCATATGATACCCCAGGGAGCAACCTTAGATCACATTGTTAAAAACACCCTAAAAATTAGAAATTACAATTTTAGTATATATCTAAATATTGCCAATTAAATATCATCCTCCCCCTCATTACAAATGGACATGCAATTTTTCCTAAAAACAATGCACAAGATATTGTACCCTTGTCATACTTTAGCTTTTGGTATTCGTAAAAGACCACCTTATTGCTTCACATAAAACAAAAAGGAAAAATGGGATCCTCCATCGAAGATAGAGTTTATCCTCCATCCAAAATAGAAAATAATTAGCTAATTTATCTCCTACAAGTACAAACACATCACATCATAAATAAATTCTTATGGGAAGTAGATCCATCATATATGTAGGCAGATATCATGACATGCATTTTCAACTAGAAGTGTTGAGGGGGAGCAGTGACATGTGCATTAGATCTAGAATAGAATATCATTTTTTAGAATATTTATGGACTTACTGAGGATAGGGAGCAAATACCAAGTACTAATCATAATAACTAGTGAAACCCTTTTCCAGATTCAAGGGGAATGTGGGAAAATGGCTTCTAGATGAGAAATATATACAAGTTAGGAAGATAAGTTACAAAGGAGGAGATAAGTTGCAAAGGCTCTCTACTTGAAAATGTGTAAAGCAACCTTCCAATCTATTATGGCTAATTTTAAAATACTAGTCTTAATGGGAAAACAAATAGAAACTATATCCTTTAGCAGTGATCTCTTAGGCCTTGAAAATTTGACCATGAATAAGGAGGTAGGAAACCATGTTTTACTTGAGAAGATTTGATTTATATCATTCTAAAATTCGTAGGATGCAAGTCATGATATATTGCTACTATAATTTTAAAATAAACTCTTATGAATAAATTTAGTCTTACCCTCATATATGTTTCTCAACCGTCCCTAGCCTATACAGTTGGGTTAGATAAGCCATCTCGATTTCCTTATTAATAATACAACAAGTCAACATATTAAATTTTGTAATACCAAACCATCACACAAGATGCAATGTTATCACATTTACCTTGAGAAATATTCCGGGTGGGAACAAGGTACTCTCATATTGATCTAAATTTTCACAATAGCACAAAAATGGTATAGAACCATATGAATATCAGAACCTTTGAATCATAATAATATATGATATATGGGTGTATCTCATGTTAAAATCATAGGAGATACAGGAGTTTCATACTCTTCATGCGGCACCATCAAAAATAAACTTTTCACCCATACTTCATTAGGATGAATGCTGCAAAATATGGAAGTGTAGGATGTAGGAGAATGAGCCAACTCACCCAAATGATCAGAATATGCAAAAGTGTCATCATGTGAAAGCACCATAAGGGTAGGATCATGAACCTCCCTCAAAAGTGCAAAACTTTCCTCATAGGTTTGTTCCAAGGTAGTGGAATCATACACTTCTTCAAAAATTATGTAACCATCTCCAAGAGGCAACTCAAGTTCTTCTTCCACCACAAAAAGTGCTTGTTTCTCATAAAGCTCATCTTCAAACACATCAAGCACATGCAAGTTTCCATGTTTCTCATGATCCATCATGTCATGAGATCCCTCCAACCAATCTACCAATTGACAATCTAAAACATAGGAGGAAGAACAAGTATCTTGAAACCTATCAAGAAGTTGCTCATTTTTCATTTTGAGCTTATGAATATCCTCATTATTATTCAAGTATTTTCCATGTAACCATTCATTAAGCTCAACCAAATTGTTTCTATCAAAAATCAAAGACAGGACATTACCTTCGGTGTTTCACATTTCTCTTTGAATCTTCTAAATGTCTTCAAGGAAGGATGGATCCTTCAATGGAGAAACTCTACAACAAGAATTTGACACCAATGATTAAGTGTCATGGAGTGTGCTAAGGGTATCTTGGATATTCTTTTCATTCATCTTTAATGACCCTTCAATAAAAGGAGGCTCTTGTAGAGGGACCTCCTCTTCTTTGTACTTTCTACTTGGACCAATTTCATTAAGCTCAAGTGGTGATGTGGAAGTTGATCTTGGTTCTTGTTCAACTGCTACAAGACCTTCCTTTTCATGATTAATGGATCTTTGGATTGCATCAACACTTTCAAAAGTGATATTTATGTCACCAACATAGAGGTGTGAGCACCCATCAGTAGGTACTCCTTCATAGTTCAAGCATCCATCAGTAGATGCTCTTTGATTCATGTCCAAAGTAGAGTGTGTATCAAAATGTAACTCTTCTTCATGATCATGTGATGTTTCTTCATATTTTTTAGAGTCACTTGGGAGTGAATTTCGATCCTCTTCATGTAATTCTTATTCTACTTCACCACCTTCAGAACTAGGTGGCTCATGGGTCTCCTCCTTTCGCTCCTCCTTTTCACTCAAACATATATGAATTTATCTCCAAGGTCTTTTGCAAGAAGGGCATAGACATTTCTTCACTAACTCCACATCTTCATTTTTGGGCCTATTTTCAAACACACAATCAACAAATTATTCAAAGGAATGGCCTTTTTTGTATCTCCCTTATACAGATCAAGATATGCTTGATATTGTTGGGGCAAGGTTTTACATGTTTCTCTCAATATTTGTAATTAATTCGTAGAATTATCCTTTGGTAGTGTGACACATTCATCTTCATAAGAATCAAGTTCATAAGAATAACCCTCATTCCTTATGAAATTGTAAGAAGTGCTGCATGATGGAACCTCTTCCTCACACCATTCACATTCTTCTTCATATTGCTCATAAGCATTGTACTCATAGGAATCATCATAATAGTAAGACATGGATGAAAATTATTCTTCAATGGATGATATTAATGCGCAAGTGCAAGGACCATGCTTTGATGCCACTGTAATATACCCAATTTGGCCAATTTTCAAATCTTGGACTAGTGAAACCCCAAACTGTCCCAAATGATCCCAAATGGTTTCGAATCATGTCTAGAGTGGATTGAGTAGTATTAGGAAACACTAATGAAACTATTATATTCTTGGACACTTTCTAAATACTTCAGCAACTTGCATTTACAACTAGAGAATGAAAGGAAAAAATACTAGGAAAATCGATGTTAAAACCCCCAAGGTTAGATGGCTCCAAATGATCCAAAGGATTTAGAATTGGGTATAATAATGTTTGAAGGGTATTAGGAAATAAAAATGAATCTAATTGGTGCTTATACACCATCAAAATACTTCTGCAACCTTCATTTGAATTCATGAGAAAATGGGAAATTTACTAGTAGTTTCGATGTTCAAATCCCCAAGGGTAGGGGTCACTAATGTGTTCCCAAATGAAGTATGAACCTCCCAAATTTCAGAAAAGAGACATGGATTAGTTATATTAATTAAATGGGCACCCAAATTCATCATTAATCAGTTCCTAAAGGCTGCTGCAACTCCCATAAATCAGATATTTGTAGACATGTCTTCATATAGGGGGGAATGATAAGAAAAAGCTATAACTTGCTATGAAATTTGAGATAAATGTTCCACGGACTTGTATAATTAATATGAAACTTATTAAGTGCATTAATGGCTCTCCATACAACAATAAAATCATAGATATTGACTAAAACAATTCGATAGCAAACAACTTCAATCTCTTACAACAAGATATAGGTGAAAATGGCACCATTCATACATAGTTTGGTATTTTTAAATAGTTTCACTTGGATTTTATATATAAGGTTCATATGAGCATAAAATAAAGAGTGTAGACATCATATTACAAATAAAATGGGCCCTTTGGAATTCCCCAAATATATCATCATCTCACCATGTGCGCCCTTCCTTCAAGAGCAAGAATATGAAGAGAAAAGTGAGAGAGATGTGGGAACAAGTTGAAGAAGAAATGGTCACAGGCATCCCTACAGCTTCAAACTTTAACAAATGAATTCATGCATCTCCAATTAAAGGTTTGAATGGCCTCTCCAATTTCCAATTAGGATGGGAATATTTCACCCTCGAAATTGGTACTAAGGCAAGAAGAATAAACATTCAACTTGCATGGACAAGCTATGCTCTCCAATTTGCAAAATGAGAAATGATAAAAATCTAGTATCATTCTTTTCAATTGTATTTTATTAACCTCCCAATGCCTCCTTAGCTTTAATTCCCTTGAAGAGACTCATCCCAACTTGAATTAGGGAGAGATTCCCATGAATGCCACTTGTCTAACTTTTCCTAGTTCTCCTCTTCCATCAATTTGAATGGGGGAATCTTGGATTCCATAAATCCCCTTGTGCTCCCTATTGGAGGATATTATTATCCCTGACATGTCATATATGTCATATGTCATCAATCAAGTCTGATCTTTGTCATAGGTGTCATAGAACCTTCATCATTGTTGTCATAGAAACTTAAAGAATCTAGCTCCAAGTGTCACAATTTCTCTATGATGCCTCTTTCTCTTCCATGGGAGTTACTCTTCCACTCTAATTCTAAATAATCCCCCAAGTATGTTACCCTTCACCTTGAACTCGAATTGTTGAGAGAATGATGCCAAGTGTAGTGGGGAATCTTGCCACACACTAGTATTTTTTAGCCCAAAATCCGATGGCATAGATGTCTGATTTTCGACATCTTGTTGTCGACCATCCGACAAGTAGCATATTTTTTTTAACATCGGTGGGATTTTGACTAATGTCCGACATTTAAATTCCCCGTCAGATATCCGACATCTTCCATTCAGAAATCCAATCGTATATCATGCCCTATGCCGTCGGAAATCTGACGTCTTTTCCATAGAAAAAAGTTCAATAACCGATGCGTTTCGCCATCGGTTGTATGGAAAAGACATCGGATTATGTGCAAGGATACGTCAGATATTCGGCATCCTTAACTGTTAAGTTTAAACTAATTTGACTAGCAAGATCACTAAAAGAAACAAAATCACAAGATAGACAAAGATATTACCCTGGGAAACCCTCATGGGGTAGAAAACCTAGCAAAGATTTCCTCAATAAGATGATCAACCAAAATACAAGATGTGCTCCAAGACTAGAGCTCCTTCTCTACCTCCTATGCAGACCTCTAAAAAACAAGTGCACTACTTTCCGAGCTATGAAAGTGTGAGATAAGTGAGGAGCATCCTCCTCTACTTATACTACATTTTCGACTGACTTTTTCCCTAATGGGGCCAACCTCTCCCAATGGAGTCTAATAAACCCTAATTAAATAACTCAGGGCCGACCCCCACATGGTGGATCTAATAACCCTGGTTACCACAATCCATCGGAGGAATAAAAATCTCCAGATACATAATAGAATTACCTCAGAGGGATGAAACATCTCCGGAATAATAAAGTACAAATATAATATTCTTATAAGTTACAATATTCAAAAATCCCCCTTAACGAGAAGGATATTATAACAACATCTGCAGGAGCAAGGAGTCATCGACTACATCATACATGATACATCTATAAATCATCGGAAGCTTTCTTCAATACATCATCATTAGTAACTCAAATAGTTACTAGAATATCTAAATCCTCACGATCAACAACATCATCATCATACGATCATCAGCATCGTCATCACACGATCATCAGCATCGTCATCACATGATCATCGGCATCGTCATCACACGATCATTAGCATCATCATCATCATCGTCATCACACGATCATCAGCATCGTCATCACATGATCATCACACGATCATCATCATCGTCATCACACGATCATCAGCATCATCATCATCATCGTCATCACACGATCATCAGCATCATTATCATCATTGTCATCATCATCGTCATCACACGATCATCAGCATCGTCATCATCATCAATGTCCATATCACTCCCCCTTTCGAGGAGGGTCCTTTTGGACCAGACCAAGCTTGTCTCGGAAATACTCAAATTTTACTCGAGACAGAGGTTTGGTCAATATATCAGCAATTTGTTCATCAGTGCTCACATACTCGAGCTTCATAGCTCCTTTCTGCACCATATCCCGTAAATAGAAATATCGGATCTCTATGTGTTTTGATTTGTCATGGAATACTGGATTTTCTGTCATCTTAATACAACTTTGGTTGTCACACATGATCACCGTGGGATCCATCTCTAAGTCAAACAATCCTGATAATAATTTCCGAAGCCATATTGCTTCACAACTAGCAGAGCAAGCAACTATATATTCTTCTTTGGCGGTACTGAGAGCCACACTAGATTGTTTCTTGCTGAACCATGAGATCATGGCAGATCCAAGACCATAACATCCACCTGATGTACTTTTTTTGTCTGACACACTTCCTACCCAATCAGAATCTGAGTAACCATGTAATCTAAGTTCATGATTTCCAAGATAGTATAGACCAAAATCTAATGTACCCTTTAGATACCTCATTACATGCTTTGCAGCTATTAAGTGAACTTTTCTAGGTTCCACTAGATACTGACTCAAGGTATTTATAGCAAAGCATATGTTTGGTCTGGTATTTTTCAAATACATTAATGACCCAATAATTTGTCTGTATAGAGTCACATCTACTAACTCTGATGAGTCATCAACTAGTAACTTTAAGTTAGAGTCCATGGGAGTGGCCATAGCTTTACACTCCAACATATCAAATCTATTCAAAATTCCCACAACATACTTACCTTGATTTAGGAATATTCCTTTTGGTTCTTGCCATACTTCTAGAACTAAGAAGTAGTGCATTAATCCGAGATCTTTCATCTCAAATTCTGAAGAGAGCTTCTTCTTGCACTCTATAATTTGTTTCTCATTTCCAGTCAGAAATAGATCATCTACATACAATAGTAATATAATAGTTTCGTCATCCATGACTTTGAGATAAAGATTAGGATCAACTTTACTCTTAGTAAAGCCCATGCTTGTTAAGAAACTGTCAATCCTTCTGTACCAAGCTCTGGGAGCTTGCTTTAATCCATACAAATCCTTTTTCAGCTTACATACATGTGTTCTTCCATCTTTAACCTCAAATCCTTGTGGTTGTTCTATGTACACTTCTTCTTCAATCACACCATTTAGGAAGGCTGTCTTAACATCCATTTGGTGTAACTTCCATTTCATCATAGATGCAAGTGCCATGATAGTTCTAATAGAAGTGTATCTAGCAACTGGTGCAAATGTTTCTTCATAGTCAATTCCCTCTTTCTGAGAGAATCCTCTGGCTACAAATCTTGCCTTATATTTTTCAATGCTACCATCTGCAGCATGTTTTATCTTGAATATCCATTTGGAAGATACCACACTTTTATCTTCTGGTTTGGGAACTATATCCCAAACATCATTTTTCATTATTGATTGGTATTCTTTCGTCATTGCTTCTACCCACTCTTTCTTCTGAACTGCCTCTTCATAGCTAGTAGGTTGTTGATCCACAAGGTCACACATCAAAGCCACATAGCTGGATACTAGCTTTGGCTTCTTTCTTTCTCTAGTGGAGCCTTCAGGAGCTCCATATTTTTCAGCTCCTTGAGTAATGTCTCTAGCCCATGCGGGCCTTCTTTTCTTAGATAAATTTGTAATGGGGGGTTCTTGAGGTTCTAACATGTCATGATCTTCAGGTATATCATCTTCAGGGATAAGTACAGCCTCTATGACTCTAGAAGGTGTATCTTCTTTATAGACTTCTTCAAGTTGGCACTTCCTAGATTTCTTGAGAGCTGCTTCTTCATCAAATGTCACATCTCTACTTATTTCCATATGATGAAAACCTGGTATGTAAATTCTGAAAGATTTGGATGATTCACAATATCCAACAAATATTCCCTTCTTACAAGAAGGATCCAACTTGGTTCTCTTTTCTTTTGGAATGTGAATGTTCACTGGACATCCAAATATTTTGAGATGACTTACCTTAGGATTTTTTCTAGTGAACACTTCTTCTGGAGTCTTGAATTCAAGAGCACTATGGGATAGCCTATTTTGTACATAGACTGATGTCCTAGCTGCTTCATCCGATAGATACATGGGTAGATCTTGGTTAAGTATCATAGTATTTACAACTTCCATGATGGTTCTATTCTTTCTTTTAGAAACCCCATTTTTTTGGGGATTGTAGGGAGTGGTTAGTTCCCTCTTGATTCCATCTTCCTTACAAAAGTATTCAAAATCCTTTGAAGTATATTCTCCGCCATTATCTGTTCTAAGAATCTTAATTTTCTTTTTTGAGTGATTTTCTATCAAAGCCTTGAATTCTTTGAACTTTTCAAAAACTTCATTCTTTCCTTTTAGAAAGTATATCCAAGTCTTCCTTGAATAATCATCAATGAATGTGAGATAGTATTCAAACCCACTTAGGGATGTGGTGGGCATTGGTCCACATACATCTGAATGTACTAGCTCCAGGATGTTCTTAGTCTTTGTTTCACTCTTTGGAAATGGGTTCTTGATATTCTTCCCTTTTTCACATCCTTTGCATGTTCCATTATGATCAAACTTCAAGTCTGGTAGTCCTATAACTACCTTGCTTACATATGGTAAGGCTTTGTAGTTAATGTGAGCTAGTATTCTATGCCATAGCTCACTGGGGCTAGAGGTTTCATGAGCAAGGGAAACTTCTGGATGTCCCTTGAGCTTGTAAAGACCTCCTTCCTCTTCACCAATAACAATTGCATCTTCAATTGATTTTCCTTTGGGCCACATAAGTACTTGTCCATCTATGAACGCAACTCTAAAGCATTTCTTATCTAGTGCTGAAATAGAGAGTAGGTTCTTCTTCAAACCTGATACATATAAAATTTCCTTCATCTTCAGAGGTGTTCCAGAATCAAGCTTGTAGCTTGTTTCACCAATTCCCTTGATGGGATATTGATAATCATCTCCTAGGGATACCTTTTGTGGAGAAGTATTTTCCTCAAGTCTTGAGAGAGTTTTATTTTGACCTATCATGTGCTTTGAAGCAGCACTATCAATGAGCCATGTATCTTCTCTAGGTGATACAGACCCAGATAGTGCAGAAAATAGAACATATTCTTCCGCATCTACTTTCTTTACTTTAGATATTTTCTTTCGAGGCCTTTCCTCTTCTTCTTCTTCTTCTTCTTCTCCACTATCATCTTTTGCCATATGTGCATGATGTCTTTTGTGAACAAACTTCTTCTTTTGTGAAGTACAAAATCTGGCAATGTGTCCTAGTTTAAGACAATTGTAACATTGGATTGTGGAGAGATCTCTTCCTGAGTTGGGTCCTCCTCCCCTTTTAAATCTATGGAAGGTTCGAGACCCTTTGTGGTCAACTTTCTTGAAATGACCCTTTCTTCTTCCTTTGGTGTGAGTAGCCAAGGCTTGGTCATCCTCCTTGAGAAGGGCTTCCCTATTGGATACCCTAGCTTCTTCTTCAACACAATCCTCCCATACTGTATCAAACTTCATACTTTCTTTTCTGGCACACAGAGTTTGTACGAATGACTCCCAAGGTCTAGTGAGACCATTTAGAGCAGTCATTACAAGTTCATCTTCATCAAGGGTATCTCCAATGGCATCTAGTTGTTCCTTGATTTGGGAAACCCTTGTGAAGTAGTCTTGAATGGATTCTCCTTTGTTCATCTTGGTACTCTTCAACTGAGTTCTTAGGTTCATCTTCCTATTGATGTTCCTCCCTTCATACATTCTTCCTAGGGAATCATACATTTCCTTTGGGGTCTTCTTGGATGCCACTTGGGGAATCAAATGGTCCTTGATAGAGTCAACAATGATTCTGTCTTCCCTAATTAGATCCTTCCTATAATTTTCTTTGGCTTCATCTTCAGTGGGTTCTGCAACTTCATCCTTGATATATTAAGCAAGATCATTTTCTTCAAGAATGAGACCAATTCTGTATTTCCATGCCCAAAAATTCTCTATACCTTCTAGCTTGTCTTCAAGCTTAGTGCTTGGAGCCATCTTCTCTTGGGGGAGTTTAGGAGTTTCAAGAGATAGAGTAAAACTTACTAGGAGATGTGCTTGATTGACTTGAGAACACTGGTGTGTTCTATTTTTTGAAACTTCAACTTTTCACTTTCCGGATCTGCAACAGAATTTCTGGTTTATCGCACTTTTGGTCAAACTAGGGTTTGACATTCCCAGAGTTCTACCCAACCAAAAACTTCGATCTAGGACTCAAAAGATTGATTTTGAGAAGGGTTATTCAGCCATGTAACCAGAATCCAAAAATACTGACTTTTGCAGAAACCCTAAATTTTGGGAGAGAGAGAGAGAAAGATAATTTCACCTTGTGAAAGATGTTCTAGTATTCAGGCTAGCTCTAATACCATGTTAAGTTTAAACTAATTTGACTAGCAAGATCATTGAAAGAAACATAATCACAAGATAAACAAAGATATTACCTTGGGAAACCCTCATGGGGTAGAAAACTGTTAGGAACCTATGTCAACCCTTCTCTTTGCTATGTTAGTATATTGTTGTTGGACACATATGCTTTGTAAGTCATCCTGTAGTATTTGTTGATCTGTAGTTTATATTATCCCATAGTATTGACCCATAGTATTGGACGCATATGCTTTGTAAGCCGTCTCATAGTATTATATGTCCCATGGTTTTGACTCATAGTATTGGGTATAGACTTAGTATATAAGTGTGTGTTTAGGTCATTGAAGGCACTGTGAAGTTAATTGTATTGAGCTTTCTCAAAGGAGGTTTCCCCCTCGAAGTGGCCCGTGATCAATATAAAAGTGATTCTGAGTTCTATTATTTTTGATATCTCGTGTATTTGCATTAATTATTTATTGCAGGTTCTTCACAAAAACCCAGCAAAGTTTTCCTCAATAAGATGATCAACCAAAATACAAGATGTGCTCCAAGACTAGAGATCCTTCTCTACCTCCTATGCAGACCTCTCAAACACAAGTGCGCTACTTTCCGAGCTATGAAAGTGTGAGATAAGTGAGGAGAATCCTCCTCTACTTATAATACATTTCTGACTGACTTTTTCCGTAATGGGGCTGACCTCTCCCAATGGAGTCTAATAACCCCTAATTAAATAACTCAGGGCCGAACCCCACATGGTGGATCTAATAACCCTGGTTACCACAATCCATCGGAGGAATAAAAATCTTCGGATACATAATAGAATTACCTCGGAGGGATGAAACATCTTCGGAATAATAAAGTACAAATACAATATTCGTAGAAGTTACAATATTCAACATTAACATAGAAAAAGGACCAAGATCCGACATCGTTAGCTGTCAGTTGTATGGCAAATGCGTCGGATTATTTGAGGGTGATTGTCGGATATCCGACAGAGTGTTTGTATTTTTTTTTTTTTAAACCTCCAAGGTAATTCCCTAGGGTCATAGAGTACAATTCCTCCAGGGTCATAGAGTACCCCCCGACTTGCCACCCCTAGAGGCTCATGACAATTGTTAGTTTCAGACAAAAATATTATTTATTTATTTATTTCGTAAATGCATACTATTCATCCTTACACATGTCATCTCCATGCACAACTTTGTAATATTTAAATGCAAAAATTATGGAGGACACAAATTATACAAGCGCTTCCATAGATAGAGGACACAAATTATACATTTTTCGTCACATCAGAGTTGTGGAAAAAAATGAAATGACCTTCCACATAAAGCATGTGTTAGGAGAGAAAATTTTGAGGATGAAGACGATAACACGTGTGAGGAAGTTGTTGGATTTGGGTTACATGGACCACATTCCCTAATCGTAAGTACCATATTTGTAAATATCAGTGCATGAAGGATGAAGCCGATGTTCTAAATTACGCTCCCCCTTCAAGTTTTGTTGACTTTGATACAGGTCACAAATTTTCACCGAAACTGTCTGTGAGGCCTTAATTATGATAATGTAAAGGACATGATCATTAATTTTTGTTTTTACTTTAATAGGATTTGAAAGATACATAATTCTCTTCACCATAACCATTTCTTACCTTGATTTCAAGAGGCAGCTGTGAAGACGAACGGTCATAAAACATCATTTCATATATCTCTGATTTTCTCAAAACTCGAGAATGAACATGATGTTACGAACCGTTACACCAAAACCTCGAGATGTTAGTGAAGGCCATCCATTAGGATCTTAACATCCCACCACGCTCCGCAGTCCAGACTCTGGGCTGGATGTGCGCCCGTACGGTGGTGTCCTCTTTGCGCCGTACGAGCCTCGGGCGAACACTGCAATGCCGACGTTGCCACCCGCTTTGTGACTTGAACCTGGGTGGAGGCTCTGATACCAAATGTTACGAACCGTTACACCAAAACCTCGAGATGTTAGTGAAGGCCGTCCATTAGGATCTTAACACATGAAGAGGATTTCGATGATAATATGTTGCATCCAAACCTATCAAGTGTACTTTTAGGTCAGCAATATTCTTGTCTCCGGACTGTATCAGTTGTTTGGCCATTTTCACCCTGTAAATTGAAGGATTCCTACAAACACGAACCACTATGTTATGCAAACTTCTTTCAGGGATTTGTTACAATTGCTTCTAAGATATTTTAGGGCTTTGTTACATTTAAACACCATTTCACAACTTCTTTCAGGGCTTTGTTACATTTAAACACCATTGCAGAACTTCTTTCAGTGCTTTGTTACATTTATTTTCAAGATCTTTCGACTAATGTGAATATTTTATTGTCAGCTTACATGCGATTTCATTAATTTAATCCCATTCTGTCTATTGACACCAGATCCGTTTAAGAGTTTGGTTCATGGTAGTTGTATCTTTCAAATCCCATTAAAGTACAAACATAAATTAATGATCATGTCCTTGAGTACATTATTGTAATTTAGGTCTCGCAAACAATTTTGGTGAAATTTTTTGACTTGTATCAAAGTCGGAAAAACTTGAAGGGGGAGTAGAATTTAGAACATCGGCTTCAGCCTTCATGCAAGGATATTTACAAATATGGTACTTACAATTAGGGAATGCTGTCCATGTAACCCAAATCCAACAACTTCCTCACGCGTGTTACCGTCTTCATCCTCAAAATTTTCTCTCCTAACACATGTTTCGTGTGGAAGATCATTTCATTTTGTTTCCACAACTCTGATGTATTTCATTATGTTTCATTTTGTTTACTGAAAATAATTAATTTATCTACCTCTATGTCGAAACCATTTTCAATGTTGATGCCACTACCCTCCTTATTGTCTTACAAAACGGCATGAGAATGAGGAAGAAGACTTAAAATTGTGGACTTCACCTTCAAAGAGTGCCTTACAATCACATTGATAAGGAGTGATAAGAATATCGTGACAATCCAACGTGTCAAATATTAGTTGATAGTGTCAATTAAATACTTATATGGTAAATTTAATATCAGACTTACTTATAATTGTCTCTTACTCTTTGCATCTTGAATCATTTGATATTTTATGGTTGTCTCTGTGTCCTGACCCAATTTATATTATAAGGTTAGGATGTGCATGCATGATAAAGGCTTAGTTATGACTATGAGATGAGGATTTAAAGAGAAGACAATGTAAAGACATGTAATTTTTGTATGTTTTTTGGCGGTGAGCGCCAAAGACAAATGTGTTGAGAATAATCCTTAGTTATGACTATGAGATGAGGATTTAAAATGAAGAGGATGTAAAGACATGTAATTTTTATATGTATTTTGGTGGCATGTAATTTGTAAAGATATGTAATTTTTATAATTAAATTACCTGGTGACTCGATATTAACAATCCCCATTATCAAAAGGGGATACATAAAGTTGACTAAGGAAATTAAAGAAAACATATAAAGGGATACGTAAAGTTGACAAAATAAATTAAAGAAAACATATAGTTTGCAGCGAAAAAATAACAGGGTAGGAACTGAATTGAGGAGATTTGAACCTGCGACCTATGTCTAGTCCCAAGGCTGCCACCTTCAAGCTTGAAGTACAGCTGACAATGGGAGACACAATGTAGCTTATTAACACCATGTGAATTTAATTTGATCTTATCAATCAATTCCCATCGCCATTTCCTCTCATACGACGTCCCACAACCATTTCTGTCGACACCCACTCTTCATTCATTCTGAATGCATTTCACTATGCAACCGTCTCAGATTCTCACTGTGTTTTCCCTCAATTAGTTTCTCAATTCAATATGACCCACGCCCGCCGTCCGAGGAGTGTTTCCAGCGGTCTTGATTTTCATCCTGGCAATGGTGACGATTCATGGTATTATGTTTCACTTCGTCTGCAATATGGAAAAATCATAGTTCACTACGAAGGTTTGTCTGACAAATATGATGGTTTGGGTTCTGTGCCCCCGGAGCAATTCCTCAAAGTGTACCTGAATGGCATTGAGGTTATGGAACTAAAACCCTCACATTTGTCAGACAAACATTTGTAGTGAACTTTGAGTTTTCCATATTGCAGCCGAAGGGAAACATAATACCATGAATCGTCACCATTTCCAAGATGAAACTCAAGACCGCTAGAAACACTCCTTAGACGGCGGGAGTGCATCATACTGAATTGAGAAACTAATTGAGGGAAAATGAAGTGAGAATCTGAGACGGTTGCATAGTGAAACGCACGCAGAATGAATCAAGAGTGGGTGGCGAAAGAAATGGCTGTGGAACGTCATATGAGAGGAAATGGTGATGGGAATTGATTGATAAGGTCAAATTAAATTCACACAGTTGTAATAAACTACACTTGTGTATCCCATTGTCAGTGGCACTTCAAGCTTGAAGGTGGTAGCCTTGGGACTAGACATAGGTCGCAGGTTCGAATCTCCTTAGTTCAATTCGTACCCTGTTATTTTTTCGATGCAAATTATATGTTTTCTTTAATTTCCTTTTTCAACTTTACATATCCCTTTATATGTTTTCTTTAATTTCCTTTGTCAACTTGGTGCTACAACAAAAATATGGAGATGGATGTTGATTTAAATTGTGGAACTCCCTAGCGTAAGAGGAGCCATTATGGGCAAGTTGTAGCCCTAAAAAATGATTAACATTGACAACAAGCAGCATGTTTCCAATTGTTGTTGGTGTATGCTAGATTAGTTTCAAATATCGTGTTTCAGAAGCCAAGCTTCAATGGTAAATACACCATTTTGGAAGGGTTTAATGTGAGGGATTAGTGTAAATATACTTGTAACCAACACTTCACCTTACTCTACACCAAGATGTCTATCACCATACCCACAACAAGTCTGCAACTACCATGCGCATCACATCCAAATCAATATATTTAAGTACTAAATTCAAAGAATTACAATGCATGGTGTTTGAAATAATTGTGGATATTTAGTTTCCACAGTGACAAGCAATGCAACCATTTTTCCCTATTTACTTCCCTACCAATTTTTAAGGGTTTCGATCTTTTATCTACTATGGTTTACCACAAAAAAATACCCATGAGAGTGTTGGGTATAAACATGTTGGGCAGGGATCAAATTTGAAGGGCAGGGTCCCATTTCACTTTGAAGTTCTATGAGATATTAAACCCTTCAATGTTGACATGTAAAAATAAATCATTCTTTTCATTTGAAAATGTAATAGTACATCAAAATTTTATCATTTGTTAAAAACATTAAGCTACAATAGGATCGTTCCTACCAAACCTCTGCACAAACGCTAAAACATTTAAACCAATGAGATTTACTAGCTAGAGCTTAACCAACTCTTTTCATTTAACAATACATTCTTTTTCAAAATGTAATAACACAGAGATCAAATATCACCAAAGGAGAAACGCTAAGTAAATAAAATGACCAATGTTATAGACCAACACTCAAACCCAAAATCAAAACACATAGCGTTTGTTTTCGATGGCTTCTTAAACAGAAAATACTTATGCCCAAAACCAAAACTGTTAAGTCACAGAATTGTTTCATCAAAGTCAAAACTCATAAATATAATCGCTTTCTAATTACATAATTTAGCTATAGGTTCGAATCTCTTAGCCAAAATACTTGCACCCAGAGTCCAAAACAAATAGCTACAAGATCGATTTTTACCCATTTACTTAGCAAAGTATAAAAACCCATGTTTAAAAACAAAACTAGTATTTACACAAAGCAAAACCCCAATTCATTTTCCAAACCATCAATTTACACGTAGAGTCAGTTTGTCACCTACAGGTGGCAAATTACAAAGTAGAGCATATTCATAAATCTACGACTGAGCAGACAGAGTCCACGCATAATTCTCATGCATCACACATTATTCCATATTTAAAACCATTAACCAAAATTAACTAAAACCAAAACATTCAATTGATTGCAACACTGTCTCAAAATTACAAGAGTAGAGCAATTCGCATTTCCTACAAATTGATACACAAAACCCAATTGAAAGTTATACATATCAACATGTTTCCAGATTACATCTATTTAAAACAATTTATACAAATCAATCTCATAGAGTAACACCGTAAGCGAATGCCCAAAATAGAGGTAAGTCAAAATCATGGATTAAACTACAAACAGGGTGTTAGCACCCAAATTGACCCCCAAGGTTGTGGGAGAAGGCAAGGTGGGGGTAACAGCAGAACCACTTTAGACTTGTGCTACTGACCTATCACAGTCAGAGAGGGATCTCTCTACAAATCTATGAAAGACTGAAAATAATCAATAAACCTGCAGCCATAAGGAAATATACAGATTTGAAAGAAGATGGAAAATTATCAATGAGAAACACACATCCTTCTTGCTTAAGATGTTCAATCAAAGCATGCTCAGAAGGTCAGATTCTTGATAGGATAAGTGGTTTTAAAGGTTGGGTAGGACAAATCATAAGAGAAACTATTGGGCTATGGAGTCAAAACATAATCACATGAAACAAATACAGTGCAGCTGCATGAGATATCCAAACAGAGGCAAGGTAGCCACCCATTCATAGTCAAAGAGATTTTAATTTGATGATTAAAAAGAACAAATGAATAGTCTACCAATATAAAGCATGGAAACATGAATTCTATATTGATTTTAGTAGAAACTAGTTGTGGAATACTTGGTATGATAAGAATAGAGCATATCACTATGAATTATATTCTAATGCTACACTAAACCAAGCATGAAAAAGCATTACAGAATGGAGTAACACTAAAAGGAAACACAATTCACATGGGAAAAGAGAATAACAGACTGTGAGGAGAATGACACAGGAATATCAGTTGAAATCCAGCTTGAGCGACTACAAATATATTAAAGACAATGTTTCAAAATAGAGCAGAGCTCTCCTAGACCTCATCCCCTTGATTTTCCAACCCGTAGTTCTTCTATTACATTGCATTTATAGATTTTATCAGCCCTAGGGTTGATCTATATCAATAGGAAGATGTTACAACTGTATGGACACATGCACAGAAGGCTTAACAACTCTGCGAGTCAGTTGCAACCAATTTTGTTCATTTCCGGCCGCAGACTGCTGAAACTGCCCTTCGGAGCCCTGGACGTATATCTCAAATGAAGATAGCTGTGTAAAACTTGAAAGAGGTTATTGGAGATTGGCCTATGATGACGAAGACCCTCTTTCAGTTTCCTCAGAATAGCCTCCAACTGGCCGGGATCGGTCTTTGAAGTTGATGACTCATGCAAAAAAACGTAATTTCTGGAAAATTACCCCGTGAAAAACCTTTCGTTTCTCCCAAACCATGACACCTGTGTAAATTATGAGAGATCTTTTTGTAGATGGGATTTTGATGGAGAAAAAAATCTCTTATTTTCCCAAAATTCCTCCCGGTTTGGGGGAAGTAGCTGAATGAAAAAGATGACTAAAACAGTCATTTCCACTAAAAACTGGAAAATTACCCTGTAAAGATCCTTTCGATTCTCCCAAACTATGACACCTATACAAAAACTGAGAGAGGTTATTGTAGAATGGACCATTATGAAGAAAAACCTCTCCCATTTTATCCAAATTCACCCTGGTTTGGTGGAACCAGTCGGTGTAAAAAGATCACTAAAATAGTCATTTTCAGTGAAAAAACCCCATGCCTTCACATAAAATTACATTAAGCTTGAATTTTGCTTTCTTCTTGCAATCTGAAATTAGAATTATTATGGACCATGGATCTCCTCAGCTTGATGATCTGGGCCATCCATTTTCATTCCAATATTCAACTTAACATTATTTAGCATTATTTCATCTTAGACTTAGGGACCAATGCTTGAAATTTTCTTGATTTTCATCTTTATTGGGCATGTGGCTTAAGGAATTGAGACCTTGCTCATTATACATGGGTCTGGACCCCTTCAAATTCTTAGCACAATTATGGTGCTAACAACTGGCTCCAGCTCAGGGATGCTATCCTCCGTACGAGGTAGCAAAGAACCCCTGGTAGACCAGTGCCTGATCCATTGGGAGGCTCCCGATTTTGAACTAAAACCTGCAAATACCCTCTGCAACTTGCAATTGAACTCAAGATTTACTGAAACAACCCCTTCTACTGAAAACAAAACTACTTTTCTATAGCTGACATCTGATACTCTGCTTAAAATCCATACTTGGAGTGCACATGGAAATGTTCATCATTAAAAATAAGGCTCTTTCTCCTCTTAGGAGATTTCCTGCTTTTTTTTAAGGGTCTTCTTTGCTTGGAGGAATCTCTCTTTATCTTCTCTTTGTTCACATCATATAGTAAGTGATCCGCACCATTAACATTCCAGTCCCTGCTAGTCTTCCAAAAAAATATTTTCAACAAAAGAAATGACTGATCCTCCATCCTTTTGAAAATGTCCGTAACACCTTTGCAAGGACTTCGAAAATATTTTGCATCTTCTTGATGCAATGTCTTCTGATCAAACTGAGACTCATAGAATATACAAAATAGAGATAGCTGGGAAAGCATTGGTGTTAATCATGCAATCATTACAAAAACAAATGCAACATGCGGATTATATAATGGTTTGTAGTAGGAGAAAAAGTCTTGTGGAATTTAAGCAACCAAAAGTAACTCTAGACCATAGTGTTGTCAGCAAAAGAGGAAAAATATCTGGGGATATCAAAAAATTTCTTCTCTCATGCTTACATGGTTATCATCTTCTGAGCTTCCTTTAACCTCATATGGTAAGCCTTCTGCTCTACCGCCAGAGCCTGCTTCCACGCATCTTATTCCATCTCTTTCACGCTCATCAGCATTATTCAAAAACTATTGCACTATGATTTTCTATCTCTATCATTTGAACATGCTGTCACCTTGATCTACACCCTCATGTAATTATGATTGCATATTCAGTGGCACACTAGTAGATTTGAACCCAAAATCCAACGAACTCCAACGAAATGGACTGTGTCGTCGGATTTTTCTTTCAAAATTACTTTTTTTTTTATAAATTTTGAGAGGCATCCGTCAGATATCCGACGTAATTTTGAATATCTGACGAGGCCCGTAGGATATCCGACGGATCGACAAATATCCGACGCCTATTCGGGTATTCGATGCTTTGGATGTCAGATAACTGACTCCATTTCTAACCCGAAGAAGTCGGATATCCAATGGTTTTTTCCCAACGGTAACTAGGTTAGAGTCGTCAGATATCCGACGTAGGTTTGACTTTTTGACTTTCAAAATTTATAAATATCCAACCATTCCGACATGTTTACCATACCAGCGACGGTTTGCGGATGTTTTTTTGTTTGCCAGACTATTTTTCGTTGTTTTTGTTATTCAAGTGAGCAAAGTACCGTGGAGCTTCATTTTCCAAGATTGATAATCTTCATTTAAGCTCTTTACGAGAAAATGTCAACTACGAATATTCCTGATCCAGACAAACAAAATCGACAATTGCTTGCTAGATTGTGGGAATGAGTTGAAAGAAGGGGTGATGGTAAATGCTATTGTCCATGTAATCAATGCAGGGGCTTTAAGAGGAGAAGAATTTTGATCACAACAACCACAAAACATTGTAGGGAGCATGGGCACGCTGAGGGGGGACATGAATACCATCCATTTGTAAGTTTTGCATTATATATGTTTTTATTTTGATTGCTTTTGTAAATTTATGTATTATTATAATATTTCTTATGTATTATTATAATATTTCTTATTTTTGACCAACAGTACAATTAGTCGTTGTTCTTTTCATCCCAACAGTACAAAATTTGTTAAATTTTTAATGTACCACATAAATTTTTACATTTTGCGTTTGAATTTCTTATATTAACTTTTATCTATTGATTGTTTCATGTAATTATAAAGGAAAGACATCCTACGGCATATCGTTCGGATCAGCAAGTGCTTCCAGAACAAGTACGGGAGGAACATGGAGCTATGAATATTAATGGAGAACAAGTTAATGATCACATTGAAGAAGATGATAATACTGATAACATAGTTGAAGATGATGTTACAAATACTTTGATCCATGATTCATTTAATGTTGGAATGGATGATCATGATCATGAAAATGATGAACATTTTGATGATATTCATGACATACCTCTTCTTGACAAGGCATACAAACCCCTTTATGACGGCTCCAAGACAAATCTTCTCTCTGCTATATTGTTGGTAATGAACTTGAAGGTTATGAATGGTCTTTCAAACATATCAGTCACACGGATGTTAAGGTATGTAATATATTCCATCACAAAATATATATGATTGTCATGTATTTTATTGTTAATTCATATATAAGTCAAATTACTATGGATGAAATTTGTTTCATTAATATTATTTCTGTATTATATTAACTAGATTTTTATTTTAATTTGTTGTAGCATGCTAGGTGAATATTTGTTACCACCGTCAAATATTTTACCTCGCACATATCGAGATTTATCTGCCATCATGAAAGAAATTGGAATGCAGTATGAAGCAATTCATGCATGCCACGATGATCATGTTCTTTATTACAACCAGCATGAATTTGCAACAGAATGTCTTGAATGTCATATCAGTAGATATCGCACAGATCAAGTAACTAAAAAGGTGCCTCGCAAGGTTCTACATTATATTCCCATTATTCCCCGTTTGCAACGACTGTTCAGGTGCAAAAACATAGCGCAGTTTATGGATTACCATGCACGGAACAGAAGTCAAGACGACATTATTTGGATGCCTACAGATGGGTCTGCATTTAGAGATATGGAGGAAAAATGGCCTCACTTTAAAGATGAACCTCGTAATCTTAGGATTTCTTTGGTAGAAGATGGTGTCAATCCTTTTGCAGAGATGAGGTCTATTTACTCGGTGTGGCCTATTTTTGTTATCAACAACAACATTCCTCCATGGTTGACAATAAAGAGGGAGCACATAATGTTGTCGATGATTATTCTAGGTACGAACACTACATTTTATTTTTATTGCAGTGGTATATTCTCATTTGTTGTTTTTTGTCTCATGATGTTATATATATATATTTAAAGTTTTTCTATTGTGAAATATGGTTTATATATCTAAATGGTACGTCTCATAATCATAATATTTATTTTATATGTTCAAATCAATCAGGTTAGTACCAAGTCAAAGATATGAATGTATATATCGAACTTCTTATTGACGAGCTACTGAAGTTATGGAATGGCATCACTATGTATGACTTATCTAGACCAATACGACAAAGTCAATTCCAATTCCATGCAATGCTTGTATGGACAATACATGATGCCCCAGGGTTAACCCATTTCTATGGTATGTAATTATAAGTTCCACTTTAGTTGCATTTAATTTTACGAACTACTAGTTAATATAATACGCATGCATGTTTTTCTAAATTATCCAGTCATTTTTTATATAATTGTAATAGACAATATTGATATTCCATCTTTTTATTTAGGTCTTCAGACAAAGGGGAAATTTGCATGTCCAGTTTGTGGTCCTAAGATCAAATCTCGTCGTTCAAAAAGCTTAGGAAAGGATGTGTTTGATGAGTATAAGCACTTCCTCTCCAAGAATCATAGGTATCGAACTACCGAAAAACATCTTTTCAATGGAAAACAAGAGACTGCATTAATACCAAAGAGAATGACACCTCAGCTATGGAAGTTGGAATATAATAGAAATCGTCAAGGTACGTATAATCAATCATTGTATATGATCATATTGTATTTTATTATATTGTGTGTTGTTTAGTGTAATTGACATTGATTTAATATTTAATTTCATCATTGTTATTCATGTGATCATCATGAAGGCATTAATGGGCTTTCACATCGCTAGTGCCAAGAATATTTTTTAGTTAGAGATACAACATAATGAAAAAAAATATAAATTCATAACTCACACACTAAATTTAACTGATGTAACTAACATATGCACCTTACCTATCATGCACATAAGTAATGTTCCTAACTAACAAAAATCATGCATATAAGCAATGCAAATAAGAGATGCACCTAGTCCACAAATCTCATTGGTAAACATTATCTTTTTAATAAAAGGTTAGTTCAAGCATTAGTCAAATGGGCAAGGCATATTCCATATGTAGCCTAGTGTGGTTATTTGAGGCACTGTATACAAGACATGATCCCCATAGGTTGTTGTATGGTTTAACATCCTATTTTTTGACCTCAAACCATCGTATGGTTCTAAATAACCTTCCATGGCATTCTAAATAGAAAAATGGACAACATAACCTACTCATAGGCCAAAGATTCCTTATGTAGTCCCATGATCCCTTGAGGCAATTGTACTTTCCTAAGACTCTATATTTTAACCTAGGACCATATGTCTTTTCCAAAACCTCAAAATAGATGCCCCCAATAAATGAATCTGAAAAGGGTGATGTCAAATACATCCATCATATTTACATCGAGTGATACCGATGATATTGTACTTTAAGGATAGCATGCTCTTCTGACAATGACCTGATCATGGACATGTCTTTGGCAATGGTAGGGAGGAAAGATTTCATCCTTGCCAATTGTAGTTCCCTTGGCGTAATGGACATAAGATAAGGAGATGTTGTTTTTTTTTAAGAAGAAGATGATGATGATGATAATGATGATCATCTTTATGACGAAGATGACGGTCGTGATGACAACAATGATGACGATGATCTAGTTATCAACATCATTATCATCATCATCACCTTCGTCACTGATATTGTCATCGTCATCACTACTGACATTGGCATCATCGTTATCACTAACTTCATCATTAAAATTTTAGTTTATTTTTTTTAATAAAAAAATATTTTTAAACTTTAAACCTTATTTTTATTTTTATATTAAATCTTTTTTTATTTTTTTTTTATATGAAAAAAATACATACATAAATATTAAAATTAATAAATAAAAATTACAAATTAATAAATATTAAAATTAAATATATAAAATTAAAATTAAATATAAAAAATATAAAAAACACATAAAAAAACTACAAATATAACATGGAAAAACTTAAAAAAAAAAAAACTTACCACAAAACTTACCAATTTACCCCCGCTCCTCCCGACGAACTCAAACCCTCTGGCCAACGAGCGCGAACCTGCATTACATCACCCACGAACCATTACGGCCAGTGTTGATAGCCAGTGTCGGTTGAGGAGCTGAGTTACATGACCCGTGAATCATTACAGCCAGTGTTGATAGCCAGTGTCAATTGAGGAGTTGAGCCAGTGCCGGTTGAGGAGCTGAGCCTAGTGTTGATAACCAGTGCCGGTTGAGGAGGTTGAGGAGCTTAGCGCTGCAATGCCTACCAAATCGGTAAGATTCGGCTCTATATCTATGTTTGCTGAGCTTTTGAGGATGCAACGAATACCCAAAATGCTAAGGGGTTTGGCCTTGGGGCCCCGTGTCTGTATAAATGTTGATCTATGTATAAAATTTAAGGGTTGGGCATCCGAATGTGCTTTTGCATTTCCCTTTTTAAACAATGGATGACTGTAATATTGGTTGCTATTCTAATGTTGTAATGGAACAAACCGTTTTGCATTTCTATCTTATGGCTAATCGCTTTTGCACTTTGCTTTTATCACTGAAATCATTAATGGCTGTGTAAACTTCTTATGCACGATATGATCGGGGTTTATGAGACTCAAACCCTGGATGGAAATCGTATTTGAACAGGGTTTATGAGACTCGAACCAATTTATAAAAAGTTGTTGAAAGAGGTAAATCTAGAAGCCGCCCATCCTGAAGAGCTTTTGCCATAACTTGTCCGAGAAGACGGAAATAATTTATTACCTTGGAAAATTGACTTCCCTGCAAAGAATCTCCATTAGGTGGCCATGGGTGAGGAAATAACCCCTGAGGAGCCTGCACAAACTCTTCAGTTTCAACTGTAGGGATTGTACGGACTTTGTTTTTATGCAAAAATACTCCATTGTGTTCAACATCCTACATCTCAACATTTTCTGCCACGACAACTTCCTTAGAACAAGAACCTAACCTCCACATTCCAAGCACTTTCTTTTGTAATTCGTGGCTAAGAAGAGTATAGAACTCCAAAGTTGGACCTAGACCTGTGCCAACCTCTCCAAAGTACTCCACTTCGAGAACTACCTTATTACTACCATACATCTCCATTACCTTCATAGTTGAATCCAGTATACGGTGCCTATAAACACGACCCTTTTGATGCTGCACCCTAGCAACTCGTACTTCTAGATTATTATTGAAGTTTGAAGTTTCAGCACTCTGCTGCTGCTGTAAGAGCTATAGGGCATGAGATAACCCAAATGAAAGTGAATAAAAGTATTTCCTTCTTGTCTCAAATGGAAACAAGAATGGGCATGCTTTGGTTAAGTGGTGACACCAAGAAGGTAGACCTCCACTAAATAGTGCCAGAGGATCTTGCAATATTTGTCGTGCTAAGTTTCCATGTTGTCATCAGAAGTTTGCATCAGAGTAATGTTCGTAGAAATGGAACAAATGCAGAAGATTGGTTGTATTTATATGAACCTTCCTATTTTGGACTGGAACAGAAGTTTCCATGTGATAGGCCAGAAGTTGGTGCTTACTAGTTGCTTATCACTAGATAAACCCAATTCTTAGTACAAATGCTCAAATCTGTGTGAAGATTGCAAATATGTGTACTTGCATCTAAAAATCAATGAACTGAAAACACTTTGAATACTGAAATTAATCTTTTTGAATGTAGATTTGACTAGTACCTTAAAGTATTAATAAAATGGGGTTGAAAAAAAGAGAGAAAGTTGATAAGAGGAGCAATATATTAAATCTTATCAACTCAACAACTATTATTATAACAAATATAAGAGTACCCATGAAACATCAATTGGCTACTAAGAGAGTATTCTTCATTAACATAGCTGTAGACAAGTACAAGGTAATTTGTAGGTAGAACAACATTACTCTAAGAGAGCTTGAGGGTATTTGTCCCAACACTACCCAAGACTCTCTTCATCCAACTATTTAGAAGTCAATACAAACCATGTCGATAGCAAGGGAGGTGATGGGAAATAGGACAACACCCATTTTTTCTAAATGTTCCTAGTAGCTCATATATGTGAATGTTGGTAGAACCCATGTTTAAGGATTATGTTGGCATGCAATGTCTCACAACTTAACACCTAATGAAGACCCCTTCCTCCTTTTCTTTTTTCCTTTTTAATCCTTCCCGTGCATTTGATCTCAAGAAAATGGTAACCATAATTTAGGTATGCATAGTTATTTAGAGGTCATCACCAGAATACCATTAGGCTTGATGGAATGGTGCAATGATACCTATGGTGGGGTGGGGGCTTATAGGTCATGGGGTCCATTCATGTGAGGGGCCTGATCTACCCTTGATTCCTAGGGGGAATAGCAGGGTAGTATAAACAAATTTAAGAAAACATGTGATATACCATTAATGTCATCAAACATCATCCACATCTACTTCAAGAAATTGGCAAGTGGAATTTCGTTTCGTTGTTCAATTTGGGAGATATCATTAGTAGAAGCACTAACACTAAAGGTTTTTACATTGGGTTTCAACAATCAGTATATCACTCCACAAGCCATGGAGGGATGAGTTCCATATACGATTGGAAATATATCTTAAACATCTAACATGGATATCTAATTGAATCTGATTGCTTCGCTTATAGTAAAAATTATAAACAGATTTGCAACAAGAAGTCTATTACTATTAGAATCACTATTTTTCATTGTGATTTTTTACTATTATATCAAATCCACTTTTTCCATGTAAAAATAAACCATCATATTAGAATTCAATGTCAAGGTCAATCTTTCGTTACCAAGTTAGTTATGTGTCATCCACAAAACCATGGTTACAATATAGCCACAAAAAGCCCTCTTCATTGGCAATCAACAAATTGTAAACATCTTCCTTCCATACACATTATGTGGTTTTGTTGTAACATTTTTAAAATTAATAGGACCATCATTTTGTAAGGGGGATGGATTGATTTGAATCTTGGGGGGTTTATAGTCCATGTTTTGGATCCATAAGTTATCAAGACATATTTTTATTAAATATAAAAAGGAATATGACATGTTAAATGTAATTGTTCAATGTGTACTTAATCAAAGTTGACTTAGTAAACATATTACAATTATAAAATGTCAAAAAAGAAAGAGTTAAGATTTGGAAGAGAGTTCCTAAAATTTACCTCATTACCTTTAATTGTTCATCTTAATAGAATACGAGTCTACCCCATTTCTCTCGCTCTCTCTCATGTTGTCATGCTTATTTATTTATTTATTCATTATCGTGCATCATCTTTAATGGTTTTCGTCATTGTTCCTTCACTTGTAAAATTGAAAGATCTTGTGATTTTTCTTTGCGTTCTATATTATATCTCCTACTTTATTCAACATTAAAGCCTTACCAGATCTCAACTCTCAATATTCATATCAAAATATGCCTACATTACATGGGTTTTAAATTGAAATAATGTGTTCTAGCATACACGATTATTCACAATATCACAATGTCATGCTTATGCTTGCTAATTAGGTTTAAACATTGTCATGCATTTTAGTCATTAGAAGTAGAAGAAAGTTATTGTTAATGGATTCATTTAATTTGAAAGAGTAGTTATAGTTTGAAAGAACTCTCTCCTTACCTTAGCAGGCATTCATTGAAAGGAAAGGCTTATTTTATTGATATGCATTTGCATGGTTTGAGTCAATCATCACACCACGAGTTTCACTTCCATCACCTGATTGAGTAATACAACCACTAAAATTTACACCCCCTAATTAAACACACCATAAACTCACTTGAGGAGAAAAAGAATTTGCTAGTTAGGTAGGACACCAGGGATAGGAATCCAAATAATTCCCCCTTGTCATTATCATCTGATACATAGTTGTTGTCCTCTAGGGTACCAAAATCCTCTAGTATTTGTTGACATGGTCATACACCAGTTTGTGGAGGGGCCTCCTGTTGTTTCAGGGGTTAAACCACTGCGAGATAGAGAACCGGACAGACTATGTGGAATGCCGCATTCCACTTAGCCCTAAGGCAACATCGATCATTGTCTTCCTTGTATTCTCCGGCCACCATACTAGTGATACAAGGGTGATAAGGTAGAAGCGCCGAAAACCTTTTCCGACGTGTCATGAACGAGGTAGCTTAGTGACTTTTCTACTAGGGCTCTTTTACCCAGGATCCCTTTTGGTAGAGGGATATCCTTCAAATTTGGTCTCTCACTTCGTATTGTTCGACTTGGATTTTATCACCTTGCGAAGGATACGATTTGTCAAGGTCTCCACCTCCTAGTTAGGAAGTTTGCTTGCATTTTCACCTTTTTAGAGGGTCTTTTTCTTTTTAGTGCTACTTGTTGGAATTTTGGCCACTTTTGTTTCAGCTCGCTTACTATGACATCGGTCCCAATATAGTTTTTTGAGCTTGTTTTTTTTGGCCTGCGAGCCTTGTCTTTTCATAGCTCCCTTTCTGCGCGCTCGGTTGCTTTAGGGTTTTTGAGTTCATACACAGTAGTTACCAATACTTATTTGATCATGTGTGATGTCCTCTTCTCCTAGGTCTTCAAGATGGTTGAGTTAGATGGTCTTCTGAAGGGACTGAACACCCCTTCATGGAGCCACTAACACTTGACCGTAGGAGTAGTCTAGAGGACCACATGATCACATCACCCATGTGGACTTTTCCGTTTACTGTGATGATGGTCTTTCAAGTTATATGGAACAATGGTACATTTGAGAGAGAGATGAATGGTTGTACCCCAACTTAGTCGATTGTCTTATGGTCCTTTCATTTTGTCGATAATATTTTTGTGGTACCTTCCTTTTACCTTTTGGGTGTTTTACTGATATTGGGATATCTTGTGATTTGTACCACCTTTTATGTTTTAGGTCTTGTGGGTACTACTGTAGTTTGTCCACATTTGAGGTACACCCACTTTCTCCAAATTGTTATGAGTCTTTATACCCACTTCGTACCATCCTCCTGACCTTAGTTAGGAAGATTGCATGCTATCATACCTTTTGGTGGTACTATTTGAGTTACAAGAGGTAGTTACAAGGAGCTATTGCATATATGAGGTAGCTACAAGGAGATATTGCATATATGAGGTAGTTACAAGGAGATATTGCATATATTGATTTGTACCACCTTTTATGTTTTTGGTCTTGTGGTTATAACTATGGTAGTTTGTCCACGTTTGAGGTAGTGTACACCCCCTTAGTCCCAAGGGTTATGAGTCTTTATACCCATTCTTTTTTTTTTTACTTGTACCTTTCTGGTTGGTCTTTGTACTGAGCCTTTTTACTGTCACTGAATTTCTTTGATTGACCATACCATAGCCCAGTCATCTCTCTCTCTCTGGTTTCTACTAGCCCTATCATAGGGTCACTTGGTTCCTAGAGTTGACTGGCCTCTAAGAGGCACAGTCATTTCTGAAAGTAACTCTTCTGAGTATATTACAGGAAACGTCTACACTAAGGTAATCAAATATGTGGTAAATAGTTTTCATTAAGTAGCCAGGACTTGTAGCATTAGAGGAGATCATGTAATGTGTATGTGTAGTGTTAAATCAAATAGTAAAAAACAACTCATAAATATTGCATGACTTTCTACTCTTAAGAAAGATAAATTGGTCGTCTTTTGATCATCACTTGAATGCCTACATGTTGAAAAAGGGAATGATGATCAAGTAAAATTATAAAAGGCGATAGACGTCAACTTTTAAGAGGTGCTATGCCTTGCGGTCGAATCTAAACTTTTTTCCAATGGTGCAGGTAGAACCAAACAGGTATCTATCTGATCTGTCTTCCTCGAGCGAGGGGAGTTTAGGAAGGCTAGAGGAAAGTGAGACATCCAGTAGGTCTAGAAGAATTATATCAACTAGATGTCAAAAAACCAAAAGAAGATTCCATATATGCAATGAATTTTTTCACGGTCAAGGGGGGGCATGTTCCTATGGTGATGAGACAAAAGATGACGAAGAGGTGCCCTTGAGGTACAGACATTTAGTGAAACAATGGGTACCGAAGGATCTTCCTCCACCAAACACTGATTTTTGTGTGAACAAGAGGAGATATCGAATTGCACCGTCGTCGATACATGGTTTCGGGTTGTTTTCCATGGATTGCATCTTGGTCGGTTACGGGACATGTACAGAATTGATGGAGTTTGTTGGAACCATATACAAATACAACGATTGGATGCGCCTTGTCCAATATACAAAAAGTATGCATAGTTATGGATTGTCAACAAACTATTTACAATTAAAAGACAAAAATCAAAATAAAGGAGGAATGTTGTACATGGACAGAAGGCCAAAGGCCACAGGGAAGATTGCGGGGTTTATAAACAATTCACAACCAGGGTCTACAATTACGCAACCAAGCTGCGAATTTGAGGGGCGTAAAGGAAACCGTGTTTTTGTAGTTGATATTAAAACAATATCTGCAGGGGACGAGTTGCTTATTAATTACCCTGTGAACCGAGTACATACAAACAAGGTTACTATAAAACATTTTACCCAACCTTTTAGTAATAAATTAAACATCATAAGGATTTTTTGTTAGTTTATTTCGTTTAAATTTCCCATATTTACTTTGCAGGCCAGTCATCGGGATAAATCCCTGCCAACAAATGGTCGGAGGAGTACTTCTTCCTCGACAGAGCAGGTATACATCTTTCTAATAGTACAAATATAATAAGAAAAAAGAGTTTTTATTTGCTTTGTTTTTCCATTATTAATAACTTGGTTTGTTTTATATAATGCTATTTATATTTGATGCAGAAAGTTGATCGGGAAATACACCCTTCGAATGTTGATTAGACGACAACACCCTCGGGGCAATAGGTAGACCTGATTTGAATTGTACAATTGAAATATGTCAAAATGTTTTAGCATTATATTAATGTTTCAATGAATATTTTGGTTTCGTTTATGTAATTTTCTAGTCTATGTTTTTGATGCAGGCCGGTTCCGTAAGGTCGTCCACACCAGGGTCCGTGTAACGGGTATACATCTTTGTAATATTAAAAATATAATATGAATAATAATTTTTTTGATGTGTTTTCTCATGAATAGTTTTGGAATCGTTTAGGTGACTTTCACTATGTTTTTTTATTAGGGTGTTGTTAGGGGAAGCTCCCAGATATTAGCAGATCGGTCGCCTATGACCATCGCCTATGACCATTGATCCAATGAGTGGATCGTGATCCTCGAGGTCACTGGTATAATTCATTTCAATTGTACCAATATAATACGTAGCATAATGTTAATTTTGTTATCTATTTTTCGTGTGTATACTGGTTTCGTTATGATAATGTAAACCGTGTTGTAATTTTACGAATCTATCATGATAGATATGTTACGTTAATATAAAATTTGGAATCTATCAATAGAGAACTCAGTAGTGCTTTATATATGTTTGTTGCATCCCACTACTGAATCGCAGTATGAATTAGCATCGCAAGATTTTCCGTTAGAACCTGAAGTGGCAAAGGTGCTTCACGATTGCGAAAAAATTGGTGAAGCCACACACCCGCTAAAGATGGCAGAGAAATTGTTGAATAGATATACTGCGGAAATCCTTTCTCTACTAATCCTGGTTCCACAGACAAGCACAATTACAGAAAGGATTGCATTGTTGGAACATAGATCTAATACCTTGCGAGTAAGTTGAGGAATCTTGAATCATAGAATAATTCGTTTAAATCTTTATAATGTTCTCCTTTATATGATAGTATTGAACATATGAGACATGGTGTGTATTTATAGAATTATAAGGGACCACACAATAGTGGTCAAGGTGGTGTTGGCCCCAGCGAGGCTCGTGGAGAGACTTTGCATCATGACCAAACGACTCCATGTAGTTGGAATCCTTCGCCATTGTTGTTGACTGAACAATTGGAAACACGTTCCGAAACACCACGGACCCCCACTGTGAGCGCAACAGCCGCTACTGACCAACACACAACGGATCGTCCACAAGAAGGGGTCGACACCGAGTCCCCTATCAATTTTGATGTCGAAGAAGCTACATTTCCAGGATATTCCTGTGTCAAAAGCACGGGAACACTGGAGACAACATTTTTGGTGGACAAAGATCTTGTCCCAATAAAGATAGCGAGGATCCCAGGTAATTAATCATAGTTGATCAGGTTAATTAGTGTTTATAATTTCATTGTAATATACCGATAAAACGTTTTTTATCAACTAATTATGATGATGGCATGATCGTTGTGTAGGAAACAGTGTTTTCTATAAACATATGAATGACTTTTTCTTGGAGATCTTCAAGCCCACCATCCAAACAAGGTGGGATAGACAGCCAAAACATTTAAAAAATGAACTCACTAATCGGTTAGTTGGCTTGTTCGGGGACAAAACCTTTAGTCATGCCAATGTCTTGAAAAAGGCTTGTCAGCATGTGAAGGTTGTCCGAGACCAATATAGGACACACCTAAAAAAAAAACATAGGTATGAGCGCCCACCAATGATTCCAGCAATGGAGTGGAGAGCTTTAGTGGAAGATGGAAAGGAGAAAGCTCTGAGAAGAGAAGGCAAGCTAACACCAGGCGCAGAGAGGTATGCAATACTTTCCACAATGTAATTCTAAACCTTATTATCCTTGATTTCTATATCGAACTTGGAACATCTAATGTATTTCAACACTTGCATAGGCTATCAAACACATCAAAGGCCACAAAGGTAAGACTAGAAAAAATAGGTCAGCACAAGCTTGGCCCTGGTGGTTATTCGAATTTGGCGGCATGGATTGTAAGTTTCGAGAAACCAACAATGAATACAAATAATAAATTGAAAATTATTTTTCGTTTTATTGCACCGTAAAATGTTAATTAACGACGATAAGCAAATATGTAGGACGATCGATTCAATGAAGTACCCACAGAGGAAGACATGAAGATTGGCTTCCAAGAAGGATTTGGAGCTGTTGTTGAATGTCGAAGAAGCTTATCTGGGCAAACACAGTCTTGTGGTACCAATCCATCCGGTGCACATGTATATAGAATCTACATAGTTTAATGAAGATTTTTCGCTTGTGGAATATTTTCGTTACAAATACTTGATGTAAAATATTGACTTTGTTTTTAATAGGAAATCAATGATCCCATTAGTGTCGAGGAGGGACAACAACTTTTCGATCTTCAAGCTTCGAATCCTGGTAATGAATTTATTCATATGCTACAATTTTATGTATAGCATTGCAAATGGTGGCCATTAATTGTAGTTCACCGTATTTCAACTGCAGAGCATGTAGAGGGTGAAACTGTACAGGTTGAGACTGGACAAGAACATCAACAACATGATTTGGTCACACCAGGTAAAAAAACACCTTATTAATGAATTTTTTTACATAAAAAACTTGTCATTACAATAGCAAAATATAACGATGTAACATTTTCACATCATTGTAGCAAATCCGAACCCCTTGCCGCAAAATCCACGTCTAGAACAACAATCAGCTAGGATATTGCAAACATCACCAAAAGTGCCTGCTAAAGAACCAAGAACTGGAAGAGAAAGTCCAGATGTAGATGCTCCTCTTATAGATTATGTACCACTGAAGAGAAGAAAATTATATAAAAAGAAGGACGGGAAAAACGACGTCTAAATATTTTTGATAACAATATATCGTCCACGATTTTTTGGTTTAATGAATAAATGAATGGTTTAATGAATGTTCTAATGTTTTAATGATTCAGTGTAGCAAACTGTTACCTTCATTGAATTTCAACTTTTATTGAATGAATGTGTTGACTGAATGATTAATGAATGGTTTATTGAATGTTATCTTTTATTGAATGAATGTGTTGATCAACTGAAACGATGGTTTAGTGAATGTTAGAATTTATTGAATGAATAATGGATGAAAGTTCATGATGAAATATGGATGAATTTGCACATATTTGTGTTTTTCAAGTACATGCATTGGGTATGGGGAATTGAGAGTGATGTGAGGGGGGGGGGGGCATAAGAGTTTCCACCTTCACGTGGTTGGCCCTGTTTAGTAGAGAATATGAAATTATTCTCCAAATAGAGAGGAGCTCAATGAATGGCTACAATGCCGGCTTTCTACAACCCACTCGCGTGTCGTCTAAATTTTGTCAATTTCTTGGAGTTTGTTGTGATTTTTGGTTTCTCCTCATAACCAATTTCGAGTTTCCACATGATGAAATATGGATGAATTTGCCCATATTTTTTTTTTCAAGTACATGCATTGGGTATGGGGAATTGAGAGTGATGTGAGGGGGGGGGGGGGCATAAGAGCTTCCACCTTCACGTGGTTGACCCTGTTCAGTAGAGAATATGAAATTATTCTCGAAACAGAGAGGAGCTCAATGAATGGCTACGATGCTGGCTTTCTACAACCCACTCGCGTGTTGTCTAATTTTTGACAATTTCTTGGAGCTTGTTGTGATTTTTGGTTGCTCCTCATAACCAATTTCCAGTTTCCACAACTTCGAAGGTTGAGTAAATGATGCACTCGAATCAATATCCTTAACCTTCTCTTTAATTTCCTTGGAATCAATATCCTTAACCTCACATTAAACCCTTCCAAATTGGTATATTTACCATTCAAGGCTGGCTTCTTCTGAAGCATGATATTTGCAACTAAGCTAGCATACATCGACAACAATTAGAGACATGCTACTTGTTGTCAATGGTCATCTTTTTTTTAAGAATGCAACTTGACCATAATGGCTCCTCTTATGCTAGGGAATTAAAGTCAATAGCAAATTAAAGAAAACATATAGTTTGCATCGAAAAAATAACAGGTTACGAACTGAACTGAGGAGATTCGAACCTGTGACCTATGTCTAGTCCCAAGGCTACCACCTTCAAGCTTGAAGTGTAGTTGGAAATGGGTGAACACCTTCAAGCTCGATTCATTCTGCATGCATTTCATAATGGGAGATGGTGGGCTACCACATTCAACCTTGATTCATTCTGTATGCATTTCACTATGCAATCGTCTCAGATTCTCGTTGCGTTTTCCCTCTATTAGATTATCAATTCGGTATGACCCACGCCCTCCGTCCGAGGAGTGTTTTCACAGTCTTGAGTTCCAGCCTGACAATGGTGATGATTCATTCTATTATGTTTCCCTTAAGCTGCAATATGGCAAACTCATAGTTCACTATCAAGATTTCTCTGACCATCACATTTGTCAGACAAACCTTCATAGTGAACTATGAGTTTGTCATTTGCAGCCGAAGGGAAACATAATACCATGAATCGTCAACCGTTTCCAGGGTGAAACTGAAGACCGCGGAAACACTCATTGGACGGCGGACGTGGGTCATACTGAATTGATAAACTAATTGATGGAAAATGCAATGGAAATCTGAGATGGTTGCATAGTGAAATGCATGCAGAATAAATGAAGAGTGGGTGTCGAGAGAAATGGTTTTGGGACGTCGTATGAGAGGAAATGGCGATAGGAATTGATTGATAAGGTCAAGCTTGAAGGTGGTATCCTTGGGACTAGACACAGGTCACAGGTTCAAATCTCGTCTAAATATTTTTGATAACAATATATCGTCCACGATTTTTGGCCTAATTAATGAATGAATGGTTTAATGAATTTTCTAATGTTTTAATGATTTAGTGTAGTAATCGGTTACCTTTACTGAATTTCAGCTTTTATTGAATGAATGTGTTGACTGAATGATTAATGGATGGTTTATTGAATGTTATCTTTTATTGAATGAATGTGTGGATCGACAGAAACAATGGTTTAGTGAATGTTAGCATTTATTGAATGAATAATGGATGAAAGTTCATGATAAAATATGGATGAATTTGCACATATTTGTTTTTTTCAAGTGCATGCATTGGGTATGGGGAATTGAGAGTGATGTGAAGGGGGGGAGGGGCCATAAGAGCTTCCAACTTCACGTGGTTGGCCCTGTTCAGTAGAGAATATTAAATTATTCTCGAAACAGAGAGGAGCTCAATGAATGTCTACAATCCTGGATTTCTACAACACACTTGCGTGTCATTTAAATTTTGACAATTTCTTGGAGCTTGTTGTGATTTTTGGTTGCTCCTCATAACCAATTTCGAGTTTCCATAACTTCAAAGGTTGAGTAAATGATGCACTGGAATCAATATCCTTAACCTTCTCTTTAATTTCCTTGGAATCAATATCCTTAACCTCAAATAAATATAAGTGAACAAAAGAAAATGCAAGAAAGAAATTAAAATTGCAAAATATAACACTTGTATTAATAAATTCAAAAAGACAGAGTAATTTTCATGGGCCTCTTCGAGAGGATGAGCTCCTTTGAGCAAAGCTTCAATACAATACCAATCTTTGACAAAACAATATACATCCTTCTAGCGCTATAAATAGTTTCTTAATAAACAAAACCCTAACTACATGCAATCTCAAAATTAATGACTACCAACCACCTACTATTTCTTATTTAATAAAAATGAGCCTTTTACATTAAGTAACTACCCATTAACTATCTAATGAGCCTTATTCAAAGAATATGATCTCATACATGAATATACAAATTCCTCAGTATACCAAATTAGAGAAGTTAGGTAAGAGTACCTTGACACAATGGAAGCACACTACCAACCATCTCTTTGTGACGAATATGCCACAATGTTACATAAGCATAGGGATTAGAGAACATGTATTCAATATGAAAAGTAGTTTTATTTCAGAAATGTTATTTTTTTTTAAATGTATTGGGTAGTCGCTTAACCGACGACCACTGGGTAATATCCGACGCCTTTGCCATGATTCTAATGGCTCGGAACGTTGGATCCGCTTTTTTTTGTATGGCATAGAAGTCGCTTAACCGACGCCTAAACGGACGACCGCATGGTAATATCCGATGCCTTTGCCATGCTTTCGACGGCTCGGAACATCGGATCCACCCTTTTTTTGTATGGCATAGACGTCGGTTAACCGACGACTTAACCAATGATGGCAGGGTAATATCCAATGCCTTTTCCATGCTTCTGATGGATCGGAACGTCGGATCCACCCTTTTTTTGTATGGCACAGACGTCGCTTAACCGACACCCGCAGGGTAATTTTCGATGCCTTTGCCATGCTTCCGACGGCTCGAAACGTCGGATCCGCCTTTTCTTGTACGGCATAGACGTCGCTTAACTGACACCTTAACCGACGCCTGCAGGGTAATTTCAGACGCCTTTGCCATGCTTCCGACGGCTCGAAACGTCGAATCCACCTTTTTTGTATGGTATGAGGGTCGCGTAACCGACGACTGGATCGACGCCATCAAGGAAGGGACGTCGGAATGTGGGCCACATATTCGACGGCAAAAGGATGACATTTGACCAATATTGGAAGTTAAAGCTGTCGGTTATCCGACTACCTGTCAAGCTGGAGGAAGTTGGATCACCGACGAGGTATGGGCATCGAATATCCGACATCTACAACTTTGTCGGATTTTAGCCAATATGTCACCGATGGTAAAAAAAGACTGGCCTTGTCGGATGAGCGACCATTGGTTGTAGCAAATTCGACTTTTTCGTCGTCAGATTTTGGGTCAAAAAAACTTAGGTGCATCTTGCAAAACACTATTTCTCTCGGATTGGAATCAATCCACTTGACTATCATTGTCTCTACCTGAAAATGTCACCAATATTGGCAAATGGCCTACTTTTCCAGCCTCCTTCATCCCCCAATAAACACCATCGGTAATTGCTTTTACTTTCTTGTATCCACTGCTCATAATCAAGTTGTATGCTCACAATGCTTACCACAATATTTAACTTTCATTGGATGAAAATTTCTGACATTTGACTATGCCTTTGGGGATGCTGCCATATCCTTTCTTATTATTCGACCAATTCCTTTTCCATTGACAACAACTTTGAAAACGAATCGATTCCCACCAAATTGCCTTTAAAGTCCCAAACTAAACCAGAACTTTCTTGAAAATGGGATAACTAGTGCTAGAAGGAAGTAATGGATGGGGAGGAGAGACTTTCTCATCTGTTCATAAAATTAACAACTGACCCAAAGCGCCACACAGAAACTTCTGGAAGTTAAAATGAGAATGATTGCTGGAACTGACATTTAATCTCTTAAAAACTCCTGCACGCGACCTCTCATGCAGCACCCCTCACTCAGCCACTTGCAGATGAACAGAGTTACCATGGTTCTCATTCAAAGCCTCCAACAAAACCCAACCTCTTCAATCATCTCCTCCAAAGTTTCCTTTCTCTTTCATAACAATACAGTGGTCAATAATGGGCAAGTGTTTGGCATTCGACTCTCTTTGGCATAGTCTATTGTTTGGTTGAATCCTTTATAAATGTTGACACACTGCACAGCTATATCCATACGCTAAAATTTTTACATATTACATTCCTTTAAACCAAAATATGCCAAGAGTGGACCACGATCTATGGCAACAAACGTTTTCGCTGATTAAAGTGCTTGGAGGTTATTCAAAGCCCAAATTAGCGAAATCAGAAGCAATCATTGGAAATCAAAATAGATTCAACGGATAAGATCGATCATAGTAGCGGATCGATGGTGAAAAGCGATTTCTCTGGGTGGAGATGCACGTTCAAAACAAAATTTTATGTGCGCGAAATCTCAATTATGAAATTAAATTCATTATGGATTTCACATCCGCTTGACCACGTGGGCGACAACTTAGCTTTGTTTTGGTTGCTGGTCATCACCTTTGGTCTTCTGGAAACTAACACTATATATCAATCCGACTGTATGCACTGTCTAGCGTACTAAGATCTGGCTAAATTTTAGATTTCCCATGTCCAGAGTCATGATTGTGACCCATATCGAAAGTCAGCATCTGAATTTTCAAAGAACGCGATGGGCACGGGCTCGAAGCCTCTGGCCACATGTAAATCTTCCTCCACAGCTTTGTTTCCACTGCATTTAGAAAAATAGGCTCAGATAGAAACGGTCTCCACCTTTCCAGCTAACGTCAGAAGCGTACCCGGCACTATCACACACTCATTCTTACTAACTCGCCAGCTTCAATAAATAGACGAGGAACCTTTCAATAGTCTTTGGTAGACCATCGCGTGAGGTTAAGGTGGACGCCGCGTAGAGAAAAGGCGAGATGAACTTCATTCAACACCATCTCCAACAACCTTGAGACTATTGCATGAGAAAGAGCAGCATCTCTCTCAACTGCTGGGCGTGGCCTCTGACGGCAAAAAATGAAGAAATTCACGAGAAACCGAACATCCTGCACGATGTTCCATTTTCAGACTTTCTCTGGACTACTATCTTAGCCCCTCCAAAATCAAGCTCAATATTGGCAACAAGATTTTATTCTGCAGGCACTCTTTGCATCCCACTTTCATCCATGTAACTACTACTGCAGTCATAAAATTCATCGAGATCGCCATCTTCTTCTTCATCTCTGTCTCCATAGTGTAATTTGCAAATGATTTTTAGAAATCATATGCTCCCTAACAGCTTCCAGACTTACAAATGGCTGTCGTTTCTCATTGGAATACAAACACATGAAATCGCTGGTCACCTTAAGGCCGAGATAAATTAGTAATCCATGGGGATCTTTCAAAATTTTCAGCATCCAGAATAAGAAATCCATGCATCTCTTCATGCCCCTGAAAACCTGGAGCGGTAGACGTCCCAGCTCTGAGGCATCCCTCCAACATCTCAACAGCTAGCGATTTTGGTCCACGAGTGCCAACGAATTAAGCAAAAGAATTTGATACGATAAGAAATAATTTCCTCGACACCCGCGCATCCACTTTGGACAGCTGTGTGAGCGCTTTGGTACCTGAGGCTCTTTTCATCTTCTGGCAATAATCCCACATTTGGGAAGTGTGGTAGGTTTATGGTGCTTATATACGCTAATAGATCCATTATACATTAAGTGACAAAGTAATGCGATGCCCCGATGCTGGATGGCGTGCTTGGGTCCCTCTTCGACCGTAAAGCTTGTTATTCGCAATACTCTCGTGCTGGGCCCATATGCTTTTGTTTCGACTTTGATTAAAACCTGTCTCCAACATAAAGATTTTTGGCCCAAACATACAGTATTTCAAAACCTTCGTTCCATAAAAATTAAAAAATTTCAACCTTCTTTTATATGGGCTTGAACTTTGGCCCAAATATGAAGCCAATAATTTAAAAACCTGTCACCATAAAAAATAAAATTATGGCTATATATCATGAAAACCCAAACTTTGGCTCGAACATAAGGGTTAATAAGTTTGGCTTTCTTAGAAATTTAAACCCTTTGTTCTCTATTTCCATAAAAACTTAAACCTTAGCTCAAAAGGTACAAAGCCAACATAGGTTTAAAAATCCAATCTTTCCTTTTTGCCAAATTATGGAGACCTTAAAACTTAAACCTTAGCTCAAAAGGTACAAGGCCAACATAGGTTTAAAAATCCAATCTTTTCTTTTTGCCAAATTATGGAGACCATTTTCTTTTTTATTCAAGGCTTCTTTCACTCTATGATATGCAACCATTGGCTGATAACTATACTGAAAATTTCCTGAACTGAACTCTGAACCTGAAGACTAGAATTCATACTGAAAACTAGAAGATTCATCCTGCAAATCTGAAATGAAAATTTTGAATTGGAAACTGACTGTACATTTTGAAAACTGAAAACTAAAAAGTGCTTGAAGTCAAACCCAAAGTTGAACTGTACATTCGGAAATCTGCTGAAAAGGATGCTCATTGTGAGTTTATTCAAACTAGCTACCTACTCTAAGATGCCAAACTCTCTACTCAATTAAATAATGCAGAAATGCCAATGAAGCCAACTCATTAGATGCCCGAACAATCTGATTCCTTCACCATGCTTGAAATAATTCAATGACAGAGGATATGACATCATAGGACAACAATGATTCTTTTCATTTTCAAAATGAAAGTATGGCTGCAAATTTAAACTGAAAAACCATTCCATGTATTCACTAATAGGGTCATAAAAATCATTGATGTTTGGATGCCTTCCACAGCAGTTTATGACTTGGTCATCACACAATGACTCCTTATATGTGTCTTCTACTTGCATATATTGTTTTGGATCATAAAACTCATCTCTAGACACCAAACATTCTCCCATATTGACATCTAGAGGTGGCTGCAAATACTTCTCAAAAGATAGGTGAAAATCTTGGGATTGAATTTGATTTGCTAGGGCTTCAAGATCTCCATTGAGTTTTTCAGCAAACTTCCTTAAAAAACTAGTCTTATCTTCATAAGAACATTTACATGACTTCAAATAACTGGGTAAAAATACTGAGAAAGCTTCTTCGATCTCATCATCATCATACATATCAAAATATTCTTTAAAACCCTCAACAAAAGCAGGATTTGCCACATACCCTGTCATTTTGATTTGCTGAAGAAACTGAATCAACACTTCAAATTTTGAAGCTCTGTAATAGTGGAGTTGCCACGAAACCTTCAACATTCTGATTATGACATGGAGTCACCAATCCTCCCATTAGAGTCACCTTCATACTGAAATTTTGATGAGTGGAGTCACCAGGTGAATGGTACAACCTTCTCAATGTCTGACTGTTGTTCACCATCAACAATCAGATCTAAAACGTTGTCGTTCTCCCAGGGATGATAAGACAATCGTTCCCCAGAAACGACGCCAATTTGTTAGCACCCAAATTGACCCCCAAGGTTGTGGGAGAGGGCAAGCTGGGGTAACAGCAGAACCACTTTAGACTTGTGCTACTGACCTAGCACAGTCAAAGAGCAATCTCTCTACAAATCTATGAATGACTGAAAATAATCAATAAACTTGCAGCCATGAGGAAATACACAGATTTGAAAGAAGACTGAAAATTATCAATCAACAACACACAACCTTCTTGCTTAAGATGTTCAATCAAAGCATGCTCAAAAGGTCAAATTATTGATAGGATAAGTGGTTTTAAAGGTTGGGTAGGACAAATCATAAGAGAAACTATTGGGCTATGGAGTCAAAACATAATCACATGAAACAAATATAGTGTTGCTGCATGAGATATCCAAACAGAGGCAAGGTAGCGACCCATTCACAGTCAAAGAGCTTTTAATTTGATGATTAAGAAGAGCAAATAAACATTCTACCAATATAAAGCATGGAAACATGAATTCTATATTGATTTTAGCAGAAACTAGTTGTGGAATACTTGGTATGATAAGAATAGAGCATAATCACTATGAATTCTATTCTAATGCTACACTGAACCAAGCATGAAAAAGCATTATAGAATGGATTAACAATGAAGGGAAACACCATTCACATAGGAAAAGAGAAGAATAGACTGTGAGGAGAATGAAATAGGAATCTCGGTCGAAATCCAGCTTCAGCCACTGCAAATATATTAAAGACAATGTTTCAAAACATAGTAGAGCTCTCCTAGGCCTCAACCTCTTGATTTTCCAACCTGTAGTTCTTCTATTACATTGCATTTATAGATTTTCTTAGCCCTAGGGTCGAGCTATATCAATAGGAAGCTATTACAACTGTATGGACACCTGCACAGAAGGCTTAACAACTCTGAGAGTCAGTTGCAACCAATTTTCTTCATTTCTGGTCGCGGACTGCTGAAACTGCCCTCCGAATCCCTAGCTGTATATCTCAAATGGAGATATCTGTGTAAAAAATGAAAAAGATTATTGGATATTGTCCCATGCTAAAGAAAAACCTCTTTCAGTTTCCTCAGATTCTCCTCCAGTTGGCTGGGATCGGTCTTTGAAGTTAATGACTCACGCAGAAAACATAATTTCTGGAACATTACCCTATGAAAAACCTTTCGATTCTCCCAAACCATGACACCTGTGTAAATTCTGAGGGAGGTTTTTGTATATGGGCTTGTGATGGAGAAAATATCTCTTTGTTTCCCAAAATTCCTCCTGGTTTGGCAGAAGCAGCTGATTGAAAAAGATGACTATAACAGTCATTTCCACTAAAAACTGGAAAATTACCCTGTAAAGATCCTTTCGAGTCTCCCAAACTGTGACACCTGTGTGAAAACTGAGAGAGGTTATTGTAGGATGGCCCATGATGAAGAAAAAAATCTCTCAGTTTCTGCAAATTCACCCTGGTTTGGCGGAAACAGTCGGTGGAAAAAGATGACTAAAACAGTCATTTTCTGTGAAAAAACCCCATGAACACATATTTCATTAAATTTGGAATTAAATAGTGGATCTAGAATTCCAAAATAACCAAAAAACTCAATTCTGGGGTTGTCCTTGTAATAAAATCTTTCCAATTTTAATGAAATGTGTGTTCATGCCTTCACATAAAATTACATTTAGCTTGAATTTAGCTTTCTTCTTGCAATCTAAAATTCGAATTCTTATGGACCGTGGATCTCCTCAGCTTGCTGATCTGGGCTGTCCATTTTCATTCCAATATTCAACTTAACATTATTTAGCATTATTTCATCTTAGACTTAGGGACCAATGCTTGAAATTTTCTTGATTTTCATCTTTATTGGGCATGTGGCTTAAGGAACTGAGACCTTGTTGATTCTCCATGGGTCTGGACCCCTTCAAACGCTTAGCACAATTTTGGTGCTAACACAGGGTTTACAACCATTGATGGCCACAGTCAAGTCATAAGCACCCAGAATGGGCATACTCCATTACTTTAAACGCGCCATAAACAAACTGCCAAAACACTCATATGAAGTACATTCCCATTATGTGTCAAAACCATTACATTTTCTCATTTCCCATGACTTGCCCCAAATCAAAAATTAGTTACAGAAACCCCGAGGGGTACCAAACACAATATACAATCGAAACTCCCATCCATGAACATAGTAGGCATCAAGCTTCCGATGAAAGGGAATGGTCGCAATGGTCCAAACTTACCAGGGCCATTTGACATCTTCAAAACCCTTGCAGACAAGAACCACCCACACCCCAACTCGCTACTACAAATACCACTCACCCTACCATAGAAACAAAATAGGGTTAACACCATTCCATGAATACAAATGAATAAACGAATCAAAACAAATTTATGGACAAAGATGGATTGAACAATCCACTTACCAGGTTGTTGTTCCATGAGCCATGCACTCCTTACCACGAGAACGAGGGCACGCTTAAGCTATGCTCATGGCGCAGGCCCCATGACCACCAGCATTAAACCACTAGAGGAGCTCTGCCTCCTCCCAAAAATCAAAACAACGAAATGACAAATGAACAAGCCAAGCAACGAAATCATGGAGTTTTTCCACACTAGCTAGGCTGGTTCATTTCGATTTTATGTTTAAAATAAATGTTTCCAAGTGCTAAAATTTTTGCACCCACTTCCTATAGTGGGAGAGCGATATTATAAACCAACTCTTTGTTATTTAAACCATCAAACTTTCACCAAGACATCATTCAATTATCCATAACTATAAAAACATGATGTTGTTAGACAACTTAGGTAAGGTCTTCTACACCTGCGAAGGAAATCAAAAGATGACATAGATAACTACTCACTTTAATAATAGGATAAAAATCTATTATGTTATGTTGCAAATTTTATTTAAAGAGCTAGCTTAAGGATCTTTTCCTTAAACACCTGCAAAATAAGGGTAAGTCATGAGTTAGCATTTAAGCTAAGTAAGTTGGGAGCATAGCCACCTTTCCCCAAACCTTCAAGCTATTAGAGTTTACAAGATATATCTAAAGAGCATTTTCACCTATTAAAAATAAAACCATTAGAGTTTAGTAACAAGGCACATTGTTAACCAGCCAAAAAAAGTGCGTAAATACTGGATATAAACATTGGCTCAATAAGGAGCGCTAAGATAATTACCAAAACAATACTTTCGGAGACTATAAAAGGACCCGTTAGTATCAACTGAATCAAAGCAGAAGAGCATGAGTAAAATTATGAAATCTATAGGTTACATGTATCTCTCATAGTAATAAGTATTCAATATTGAAGTTATCTTTAAATAAATATTATCATCATGTACCTCTGTGCAAACACTACCAAACCTTTGCGCAAACGCCATCATTATCATCATCATCATCAGGAACATCATCGTCATCATAAGCATCATCATCGTCATCAATAATCATCATGATCATCATCACAAACAACACCATCGTAGTCATCATCACCATCATCATCAGTGATGATGATGATGATAATTAAATCATCGGCATCGTCGTAGTCAACATGACCATCATCGCAACTTTCAACACTATCTAATCAGATTTAATTGGCCCCTCATAGATAACCAATGAGACCACAATCCTAAAAATCTTTTTCTCATTTTCCCATTGGGTAAGAAGGCTTACAAAGGCGTATCCTTTATCAAGCTTTGAAAGTCAATTTTACTAAAGTCTAAGTTGCTAAAATTTATTTTGGATACTATATATATGGAAGCCTTGGGAGGCCATTGATCACTTCTATCCTAGAGTGAGATCTCTCCATTTGAATTGGATTGTTCTTCAATGATCATTGTCTATGGTGATCCTTTGTGTGACTACATGAGGGTAAGTCCTAGGTAAAATTGACTTGGTTCTTAGTTTTAAAAGACATTTTTTAAGAAGGGAAACTAGTCTTCAAATGCCATGATTGACTTGCAATAAAGAGAATTTATGCCAAGGTCAAATCTTAAGTGAAAGTTTAATTTGGCCACTAATAACAATTTTAGTTTAGAATGGGTTTAATGCCTAATTGTAGAGTATCTTGTACTTAAGCTTGGCCCGCAAGGCCCATGAGGTTGGTGGTGCGAGTATAAGTGGGGGTGTGTAACAACCTTCACCAAATATAAATTAGACCTCATCTATTTCACCAATAGGGATCCTTAATGAATGAATGTCCAATCTCTTCAATCCTTGTAAATGTTACTAATATTGTGAGACAATAAGTAATAGTAAACTCTCAATAACTTGAACTTGGAATTACTTGTTACACAAGTTTAGACTCAACCTCTTTATCAATGCTATTCATACACACACATTATCTACTAAATTAAAGCCAACTAAGGTTCATGTTTACTAAACATTATCTACCATCCATATATTATACTCCATTCTACAATGTAAAGTAAAATTTTGTGTATGGTCCAAAGATGAAACAAAATGCCTAGTAAAATGATGAATTGACTAGATAGTGAAGCATATGATGTGTATGCTCTAAAGGTTAGGCAAAATGCCCCCAAAAATGATGCATTGACCAAATAGTGATGCTTACGATGTGTACAACCAAAATGATAGGAAAATTAGCATTGTCCTTGATAGTATGAAGTCATCAAACCAAGCCTTAAACCAAAGTAGAACTAGAAGTTTCCATATATGCCATTGAATCAACATCAAGAATCATGACCTCAATGTGCTTATGATTGCAAAGGCCTTAATTTTTTTTTTTAATTCTACAATGTCAATATGTGTTGATAAGATGAACTAGCCATAGGCCTACCATTTATAGATCATATTAGTATCAAAGTAGTTGAATCCATGACCTTGAAGAAGCTATCAACACTTTGAGGAGAAATACAAAGGTTTGACAATATAATATAAGACCTGAAGAAGGATCTCGATACTTCTGCAAAATTATTACCTTTGTTAAAATAACACTTGGTTGAACACCAAGAATCCCTCACCACTATTACAACAAATTGAAACAAGAGCAACATATCACTCTTGCAATTGGGAGAGAAATTAATTTACAAGCCGGATGATGCACTTCAAAAGTGTTCTTTTAATGGCTTGATAACAAACTAAGAACATAAACTTGCTTTATTTCCATAAGTCATAATAGTAGTATGTGGGTATGAACTAAGCATGAGTGTAGACCTAGGAGCCAATACCACATCTAATTACCAGGAATATTGAAGACCAATCACTAAGATTGAATACCAAGCTCAAAGACCATCCATATCTACCCTAGAAGCTCTATTCATAACAAATTGCAAAATTACTTTGAATGGAAAAACATGAGACTTTATATATATATTGATATTTTCAAGAGATACCGTCGGATGTCCGACATCGTCGGGCAGAATAGGATGTCCAAAATCCAACATCCTCGAGGACAATATATCATCGGATATCCAACATCCACGGGCATAACATTATGTCGGATAGCCAACTACAATGGTCATTATTCGATAGACATCGTCGGATATCCGAAGACAAATTCTATCAATTTAATTTTTTTATTATCAAATTTCATAATTTTGAAGGTGAAATCTGACGGCACAGTCCTTTTCATCGAATATCGTCGGATTTTCTCGTCAGATTTTGGGTTCAAATTCTGTAGTGACATGTGGGCCCCACAACCTCTTATGTGCCCTCATGGTCCAATGCCACCTTATTTTCTTTTTATTATTATTTATTTGACCCATTTAATGTGACTTTGTAAGTCTAAGTTCATTTTGGGCCTTGTATCTCCCTTATTCCAACTTTTGATGCTCCCACCCCCAACCTAGAGAACTAGTAAGTTAGTGGAGTTTTTCTTCCATGATACTTTATTTGGATGGGGACATTCATAAAATTTGAATTGGGAATTTTATCTTAATGTGACCCACCTTGTCCATTGAGATCTAATTTTACATTAGTACTAACTTGGACATAATACTTGACAATTATTTGACTCTTAGCATCAATTTGATGTAAACTATCATGAGTATGGCCAAGTGACTTAGGCCATTGTGACCCAATGCAAAATTTGGGGAGATGACATTTTAACTCTCGTGATATAATAGTATGCATAAATACCATTGTTTATAGTATAATAATATGCATAAATACCATTGTTTATAGTATAATAATATGCATAAATACCATTCTTTATAAGTTTATTATAATGCAAATATACTATGTTTAATCATTTAGGAATTATTAACATTCTAGTGTTCTTATAATGAAGTATTATAACCCTTTTCTTAACTAGGTTTTTTTTTTCAAAAATAGTATAGGGTACCCGCACGAAGCTAGTACCCAAAATAACCACAACAAGAGTGCGTGAGCAGAAAAAATAAAAGGACGTGCACGCGTCTCTGCTTCGACAATGCTAAACGTCCACGTGGTTCAGTCCATGTGGAAAAAAGGGGCGCGCATGCGTCCTTGATGCATACGCACAAATTGGCGTGCATGCGTTAGTGGCACGTGCGTGCCTCTGTTTTTTTATTAAAAAAAAATAGAGCTCACGGGTTTTGTCATTTTTGACAGACCTGTGAGCCCAATTTCCAACCCGCAAGCCCACTCTCAACCCCGCGAATGTGTCCTCGTGCACCCAAGTCATCATCAACGCCAAGCAATCGCCCCTACACTGCGATGCCATCTGTTTCTCCAGGTAGGTGCTCCTCAAAGCACAAATTTGTGTTTATTTATTTTATTTTATTTTTTCCATTTGAATTTTAATTTTAAAAAAAAATTACAATCCATTAAAAAACCAAGGAAATTTAATTGCAGGCCATCTACACACCTAATAAGATGTCAGACACACCACCGCCATCCGATGAAAATCGACCTCCAGAAGACAATATGGGAATCGACAATGAACCCAATGAAAACCCTGAAGATCAATTACACCAAGACTTAAATCAATTGAGGGCACTAAGTAATGAATTGAACAGTACTAAGGAACCCTCTCGGGTTTCCTTGGCTTCATCACTTCAAAACATTATTGAATCAATCAATATTGCACACAGTGAGATAACAAACTTGAGCCAATACAGGGTTCGAATGAGGGAACACTACTCCACTGGGTTGTCCAAAGAGCAGATAAAAGACCTGAACATCACCAAATCCCAGTTGTATAGAAAGTTCATAGTTCCCTCGATGGGACAACCTCCAGCTGTGACGAGGGCTCGGTTTTGCATGGACTGGTGCATTGACCAGCCATGGAGAGATAACTGGAGAAAGAGGTGGTTCATGGTGTTTGACAGGCCCACATGCAACAATTTGGAGGTCCCACAGTATTTCCTTCGAAAATTGTGGGCTGAGTTTGAGCTAGGGTACCATGTCAAATATTTTGACATCACTAAGTTTCAGGATGTCGGTCTTGGCTCTGCCCAGGATCGACCTCAGGCGCACCGCAACCCACTTAGAGGACCTCCTGCACCCAGGAGAGAGCCAAACCCCCCTCCTCATCCACCCAGGTTTGGTAGCGGTCTAGATGAGATTCATGACTCCGTTAGACGTGCCACACATGACTTGCTTAGACATACCAGATTTGTGGCCATGTCTTCCCAAAGCCGGGAGGACATCGATGAGACACAGACAGCTGCACAGTCTATGGGTGGTGGATGAGACATGTTGGGTACAAGTGGAACCCAGGCAGGGCCTTCTAGTTCTGTTGGAACAACGACACATCGTTGTTCTCACTGTGGTCATTCTTGCCATGGTGATATGCAGCAGCATGCCACAGGGAGCTTCATGGATCAGGTTTGCTATTGTTTTATTTAATGTTCAAGTATTTGTTGTATTTTATTTGATATTGTATTGTTTAATATATTTAACGTTGAATTACACATTGTTGACATTATTTGTTTTAATGTTCAGTTATTGGGTGTCGGGTCTCCATCCCCTAGTTGGGAGGGCGTCAGTTCCTTTGACCTCGATGGAGCCATGGTGGCAGCAGAGGAGATTGCGGCACCATACACATAGGTAACTTCTTTACTTTGAATAATTAGATCCAATTACGAGTAATTTGTGTTCAGTAATTACAAATTAATTAGCACTGAGTAATTACCATATTATCATTGTATTTTACAGTTGTGTTTATAATATTGTCTAATTTATTTGAGAGCTATAAATTTGTATAATCCCACCCCCCAAAAAAATGAAACCTTATAAAACATGAAAACGTAACAAAACTATAAACATTTGTTGTAGACACAATGCTCACTGAGAGGGGGGGTGAATCAGTAAGCCTATACTTTATTTAATTTCAACTTCAATCACCAACTCTTATATCATCATTTCACATTCATATCATATTCATGAATGAACTAACTATCAACTAATGAAACACATCAACACATAATACAAGACTAGATATAGTTTTTGTAATCTTTTGTATTTGGTTCAATGGCTACAACCGTGAGGCAATTCAGCACCAACTGATACAATGAGCACCAACTCATCATCTAGGACCCAACCTAGTTTTTCTTAGATCCTACTAAGAAAATGGATACAAGACCCTGCTTGTATTTACAATTACATATTTGTCACATATCACAGTCATGTCATTATTCACATCATCTCATTCATCAATCTGCTGCTAGCACCTTGTCTTCAATCATCATTTTGTCCCTGTTTCATCATGTCCAACATCTTCTCAAACATATCGATATTCTATCTACATGCGCATCTTTAACCTGTCATCAAACTGTCATTAACCATAGGCAAATTATCATTATGATGTCAAGATATCAAACATATCCACATTTATATCACTTTCTGCTCATCATCACTCTGTCATAATTTTAACCAGCATATACACAAATACATCATTCTCTCCTTTCACCATACTGTTGCCCAAAATATCATAGTATCTTCATACTGTCTACATCGTCATGTCTTTCTGCTGTACATGCACATCATATCACAGGATATTCAATTGACCTGTCTATGTAATTTTCATTTTCAATTGTTGAGCCAACTTTGTCCTTTGAATGGACACATAATAGTTCACATAAAATGTTTTATTTGCATGCTTGTTTTGGTTTGACTTCACACAACCACATCAAAGGCCACGTTAGAAACTTAGGGCTTCCTCATTTTTTTTTGTGGGCTTCTACATCATCATGTTTAAATACTTCAGTATCAAAGGTTTCGTCAAGCAATTATAAGGGCAAGGGCTCCATCACACCCACAATAATAGACCATAAACAATTCCAAGAACCCCAAGGCAACAATGGGTGAAAAAATGAAGATGGGTGTCTATTTTGGGGGGTCTCGTGAGAAAATAATTCTGTTTTTTTCATGTCTTCCAACTTCGGGCGAACAAAAGTGATATTTTTATTTAAAATTTCACTTTGCCGTAAAATGAAAACTTTTGTAGAATTATGTTAGCTTTCTACTCATAATTTTTTCAATTTTTTTTATTAAGATTTGATATGTCGATTTCGCAAATGTTTGACAGTGTGTTCTTATAAAATGAAAAGACTACAAAAGAGTTATGATTTGTTGCACCACTAAAATCGTTGTTAGACTTGTGTTTTGCAAAAACTGAAAATGCTACGACAATCTACACACAATGTACTAACGTATGACTATAAGTTTGCATCCAATGGACCTCTATACTAATTATTATATTTTTTTAAAGTCGATCCATGGGGAAACTTAGTCGATTTTCAACAACATTTTTGTTGCACCACTTTTCTCTCAATCCGCTATAAAATCAAAAAATCTACGACCACCCTTTTGAAGTAGACACGTCAATGAATCGACCCACATTTTTTTCGATTTTTTTGGTGTTGTATTTACAAAGTTATGGATTTTTCTTTTCGCTGTTTTTTTAAAGAGCTGAATCATAACTCGACACATGTTACAAATATAAAACTTAAAAAATATCAGTTCTTATCTATATACAACAAAATTTATACCCTCGTAAAGTAGATTCAATGATGAATCTACTGATATGAAGTCCGACATTCGTTTTGTTGTGTAAGAGGTGGTTTTCTCCTTCCGAAAATGGAGAAACCTGAAATATTTGCAGAAATCTGAATCTGTCATGTTTCAGAGATTATTCGGCCGAATAACTGTTTCCGTAACGGCGTCGTAACTTAAGGCGAAGGTTATTCGGCCGAATAAGTAAACGGAAAAAAAATTACGTCGGCCGAAAAAAAAAAAAAAAAAAAAAAAAAAAAAAAAAAAAAAAAAAAAAAAATTATATTCATATAAATAAACGTAAAATTAATTCATTATTTTCGCATGTTTGAACTTCGCATTTTTTTGTCAAACTAATTTCGGAAGGAGGAGATAATTTTTGCAAAAGGAGGTTTTTACAATGTATGTTTCTTATTCTTCTTTACAAAAGGCACATTGAAGGAGTTTTTTTTTCTAAAGCATATTTGCAAGGAGTTTTTCCAAACTATCTCTTTTCTTATTGCATTTTTACAAAGAAGACATTTTTTGCAAAATGAGATTTTTACAAGCTATGTTTCTTCTTCTTCTTCACAAAAGGCACATTGAAAAAGTTTTTTTTTCTAAGGCATATTTGCAAGGAGTTTTTTCAAACTATCTCTTTTCTTATTGCATTTTTATAAAGAAGACATTTTTTGCAAAAGGAGGTTTTTACAAGCTATGTCTTCTTCTTTTTTACAAAAGGCACATTGAAGGAGTTTTTCCAACATATCTCTTTTTTATTGCATTTTTTCAAAGAAAACATTTTTTGCAAAATGAGGTTTTTACAAGGTATGTTTCTTCTTTTTTCCAAAGACACATTGAAAAAAATGTTTTTCTAAGGCATATTTGCAAGAAGTTTTTTCCAAATATTTATTTTCTTGTTGTATATTTGCAAAGAAAACATTTTTTTGAAAAAGAGATTTTTACAAAGTATGTTTCTTCTTCTTTTTTCCAAAAGACACATTGAAAGTGTTTTTTTAAGGGATATTTGCAAGGAGTTTTTTCAAAATATTTCTTTTCTTAGACATGTTTGCAAGGAGGTTCTTTGCAAGGATGTTTTTTTTTCGAAGTAGCTTTGCACTTTTTATTTAATTGAAAGAGGTTTTTTCAAATAGTTGTTTTGCTAAGGTATTTTGCAAATGAATTTTTTCCAAAGTAGTTTTGCACTTCTTATTTATTTGAAAGGAGTTTTTTCAAATAGTTATCTTATTTTGCAAAGGATTTTTTACAAAGTAATTTTGTACTTCTTATTTCTTTGAAATTGGGTTTTTTTCAAAGAGTTGTTTCTTTACAATGATTTTTTCCCAGATATATTTATAAATAAGTTTTTATTGAAAGTATTTTTTTCTAGTGGTTTTTTTCGTAGATATTTTTTCAAAAAAAGTATTCTTGGAATGAATTTTACAACAAAGATTTATTTACAACGTGTTTTATTTTCTTCCTTGGCACAAGGTGTTTTTATTATTTTCCAAAGAAGATTTTTGTTCAGAGAATTTTTTCAAAGGAAAGTTAATTCCAAAGAAATCTTCTTCAAAAGACTCTTACAAAATTTTTAAAAGGTAAAGTAAATTTCAGTTCATGTTTTTATAAATTCCGTAAATGTTTTTAAATCTTAATTTATTTGTTTTTACTATAAAGTAACATGATTCTTTAATTTATCGTCTATAGATTAAACAACCATGGGCAATAAGAGAAATCGTAAAAGAAAAGCTGATCGTAAACGTGATGATGATGATAATAGAGAGAAACAAAAACTCAGATATATTGCCAAAAAACAAAGGGTTGCTGAAACGGAAGAGAGAACTATTGAAGATATAAATACAGATTTACATGACAATGTTGAAGAAATGGAAATTGAAAATAGAGTACAAGAAGAACAAATTGAAGTTGAAAAGAACATTGTAGAAGATGTAAATAGTGATTTACATGCTAATGTCGATGAAATCAATATTGAAGATCAAGTTCAAAATCCAGAAATTGAACCTGGTATGTTTATATCATATATTTTCCAAATTCATTTTTTTATAATGAATTTTATTTTTTGATATATGTTAAATTAAATTTAACTTGATGTATAAGTACTTTTACTATTGATGATGAAATGTTAGAAGACATTGATTGCGACAAATATGGAGAAAAACTACCAATACATGTTGCACGATATCGTGCTACAAAATTTTATGATGAAGTTCTCAAAGATTACTCAATAGCATGACAAGCACAAATTTTGAGATGTTTATTAGTGTCCAAGAAATTAGAAGGTGCTACATCGTTATTGGGTATTCACAAAGTAACAAAAGAGTCGAAATTGAAACAAAATGTGATGGAAAATATAGGCGATGCAATAAAAAAATTTGGAAAATCTAGGAAGAAAGATATTAGTGCTGCACGTAAAGCAATTCATACAGCAATTCTTTCAGCTAGTACTAAACAAAAGCGTTTGACAACAGAACTAGCAAAAGCAGTTGGAACATCAAGAAAAACATTATACAAACATAGCAAATTCAGAATGCAAATAGATGAAAATAATGAACTTGCTTGTTGGGCAATTATTTGTAGACAACCTTACAAAGATAGATTAGGAGCAGGGGTTAAAGATATTGTACGAGAATATTGGTTGGAACATGCTCGAGTTTCACCAAATGCAAGAGATGTGATATGCAAAAGAATATCAAGAAATGTATATGAAAGCCAACCAAAACATATAATGGACATGACACAAGTACAATTGTTCAATAAATTCAAGGAAGATCATCGTGGAATTAATATATCAATCACTACATTTGTGCAACAAAAACCATGGTATGTTCGACCTATAACTATACGTGATACATGTTGTTGCCGTTATCATGTGCAATTTCAGTTATATTATGACACGTTTCTTGAATTTGGTAAAATGTTTTGGACAAATTCACCACCTCCGCCGACGATACGTGAATTCATATCTCAAATTTTATGTGAGAGAAATCACGATGAAGTATTTTATTCAAAGAAATGTGTCAATGGAAAACATTGTCATCATTGTGGAAATTTGGTGTTATTCCACAATAAATACCCTATCGATAATGATCAATCGTTGTCAAATGTAAATGTTGATTGGAAGAGATACGAATACATCAACTATAATACAAGTTCTAGTGATTCACGTTCCAAAAGAATTGATTTGCTAGAAGACAAGATATGCGTCACAGATTTTCTCAAAAAATTTGAAAACGAAATTTATAAATACACCCAGCATTCACATAGAGCACGATGGCAAGATCTTCAATTCAAACAGTCTCGTGAAATTTTTCCACCCGGAACAATTTTGTCGGTGGTTGATTTTGCTGAAAACTATACATTTGCTGCACAAAACGAAATACAGAGTGAATACTATCACTCTGACCAAGTTTCGATATTTGTCCATGTTGTATATAGACATTCTCAACAGGATATCGATGGCATTGAAAGCACATGTGACAATCGAGATGTGATTAAAGAATATCACTTCTATATCAGCGATGATCGTACACACGACACACATTTTGTCCAACATTGTATAGAAAATATTTTCTATGACTCACTGAAAAAACGCGAAGTCAAATTCAAAGAGCATTGGATATGGTCTGATGGATGTGCGGGTCAATTTAAATCTTCACGATCATTTTTTTGGTTATGTCGACTTCATAAAGCGCTGAACATTAAACATCGCTGGAATTTCTTTGAAACTGGGCATGGAAAAGGTGAGCATGATGGTGCAGGAGCATGCGTGAAAAGAGCACTTCGAAGATGGCAAATGAACTATTCTTCAGCACGGTTTCATTCAGCTGCAGAGGTTGTTCAATGGTGTCAATTAAATCTAAGCCATGATTATAATCAACAATCAAAAGACCTGCGCAGGTATGTCCACTATTTTTTTAATTTATATTATTTCTTAAAATTAAAAAAAATGTATATACTAACATTTAAGTACACATGTACACTATTTATTGTGTAGATTTTTTTGGCTTGTTGGGGTCCAAGATATAAATAGATCAATACCATATGACGCTAGCACCATACATGGAACTAGAGATCTTCACTCTATTCAAACAAAATCATTTCACAACGTGTTTGCATTTGACAGTAGAAAGCAATCATGCTTTTGTCATATTTGCATTGAAAATGTCGAGTCTACAGAAGTTTGTGAAAACATAACAAACAACTACGTAAAAGCTTGGAGACACACAGAGATTAATCCAAAAGGAAAAATGCCACTGGCAAGTGTTGAAGAATTAGAATCAGAAGAAATAGCAATATCGTCTGATGGCGATAGAATTTCAGATCTCGTAAGAGAAGGTAATAAACTTGTTTTTGACTTTTTAATCAATTGTTCATTCTAATCCTTCGCCATAAGTAGTCTTGATTCAATTCATTTAAATACGCTAACACCAATCATAACTTGCACAGGAGATGTTTTCGCTGTGATTGCACCTGTAGACAACAACGAAAATGTCAAATATTATTTGATGCGATGCACAGAAGGAAAAATGAAATTATTGGAGGACTACAACGACAACGGATTTACATACGAAAGAGGATCCATCATTTTAAAAGGCTACTTTTTTCAGCAGACGCATATGACTAAAAGTTATGTCTACTTTCAAGATTATGAACCCGATGTTATATGTTGTCAATATAGTCATTTAGTATGTGCATCTCGAATAAAATTGATACAAGTTCCATAAAAAAAACAGTTAAAAACCAAAAAATGGAAACTATCCATATGTGACCATGAACGGATAGTTGAAGATGGTATTCCATTGCGATGTTTTTAACTACATATCAAAAATAAATTGATCTATATTTTTGTCCATATCAATTGTTGTGTGCAATATATTTTTTGTCCAATTATCAAAATTGTTGTGCACAGTATATTTTTTCATTGAGATTTTATGAATATTTTCTTGAATGACAACTAACACAAAAGCTTAAATGGTTTATTTTTTCATTGAAATTTTATGAATATTTTCTTGAATGACCACTAACACGAAAACTTAAATGGTTGTACTTTAACATGCTTAAAAATGAATTCAAATATAATTTGAAAATTCAAAAGTACTTTATTCGGGTCCCCATATGTCTATTAGACCACTAAGGGACGAGATAACGGATGTGGCTATCCCCACTCCGCCCCGAATTTTTACTTTTGATTGATTGATAGTAACAAAAAATCACAAAAAGACCTATTAAATTTTGTATTATTTTAATCCATCGAACATGTTTCTTTAATACATACTTCACCATAAATATAATCTTAAATAGATGTCTTAAAATTGTCACCAAGTTCTCCGTCCCAAATCTTTAATTTAAAATATCGCTTGTGCAAATTCACATAACTGAAATCATGGCAAATGGAGATAACGATCAGTTGATTTTTAATCACAAGCAAGGATTCCAGGATTGTGAAGCTTATGCTAAATTAGAGAAATGATTATTTACAACAAATCAATGAAAATTCATCAAATTGTTGTTTAAAATCATTGCTCTAATTTAGCACAAACTTCACAATCCTGGAATCTTCGCTTATGATTAAAAAACAAAAAACCGTTACCCCCATTTGCCATGATTTCAGCCGCATCAAATGTACCTGAACATTGTAAATAAAAATTAAATTAATTAAAAATCCATTATATCAAAATTTGAACTTAACATATATTTGCTTTAAAACTTCCTAATCCATCCATATTTTCTATCAAAACTTATATTTAACATTCCTAAACTTTCTATTTTTTCCATATTTCTATCGACTTTCTAACATTCCTAAAACTTCATAACATCCTTGAAGATAACATTCAAACTTACTTAAATTTCATTTTTTAACTTTATATTTCATCCATGTATTTTCATCAAAACTTCAAACATTCTTGAACTTCCTAACATCTCTAAAGTTTAATGTAATCACTTTTAATCTTCCTGATTCATCGATATGTACGAAAACTTCTAACATTTCTAAACATTCTAACATTCAAAGACAATATTTTTATCAAAACTTCTATCATTCTCTAAAACTTTATATAACATTCTTAAACTTTCTATTTCTTCCATATTTCTATAGACTTCTAACATTCCTAAAACTTCATAACATCCTTGAAAATAACATTCAACCTTACTTGAATTTCATTTTTAAACTTTATATTTCATCCATATTTTCATTAAAACTTCAAACATTCTTGAACTTCCTAACATCTCTAAAGTTTGAATGTAATCACTTTTAAACTTCCTGATTTATAAACTCTAAACCTATCATTCATTCATGTCGAACAATTATTTCTATAGACTTCTAACATTCCTAAAACTTCATAACATCCTTGAAAATAACATTCAACAGGTTACTTGAATTTCATTTTTAAACTTTATATTTCATCCATATTTTATTTAAAACTTCAAACATTCTTGAACTTCCTAACATCTCTAAAGTTTGAATGTAATCACTTTTAAACTTCCTGATTTATAAACTCTAAACCTATCATTCATTCATGTCGAACAATTATAACTTCCTCATTTATAAACTCTAAACCTATATGTGAACATCCACTTTTAAAAATTTCCTAAATAACATTTTTTAAACTTCAATCAAAACTTCCTCATTTATGAACTTTAAACCTAATATGTTTATCTATTTTTAAACTTCCTAAATAACATTTCTTAAACTTAATAATATTCAAGAATGTCATGTTTCTTAACATTCAGTTTTACATATATTCATTCATTCAAACATGCAAATACATATTTTAAACTAAATTTAACACCAAATATGTCAAATAAACAAAAATAAACTTAGAAATCATTTAAAAACCATGATTCACGAAATATGTAAGTTCAAAATTTATATGTATATAATCTCCAAAAAAATAATCATGAACATGCAAATTCAATGTACATCCATATATGTATATATCTCGTCCAAAAATAAACCTCCTCAACATGTCCAAGACAAATGTTTCCAATCTAAATGCATATCAACAACAAAAAATAGTGGACACCATGAACTATAAAATTAAAATGTATGTGCTATCCTCCACTCGGGCCTCCCCCTCCTCCACTCAAGCCTCCCCCTGGACTCAACCCTCCCTGCAACATGTGTAAAAAAAACTATGTTCATATCATTTAAATAACTTAAACTATAATCAAAAAATTAAAATATTAAACTAATATATCAAAATACAATTCAAATATTAACAATATTACATCAAATTCTCCAAATGCTTGTCCACCACCATCCTCCAAAGGACTTTTTCCTTTGCCTCCAAAAGATTTGAGAGACCCAAGCTGCAATCCATATATAAAATCAATTTATGAATCTCATAAATCTAAATCCACAAAAAATAAAATATTAAAACAGTTAACAAAATTAAAGCAAAATTAAAGCAATCAATGAAATTACCTCTCTACCAATATCTGCATCATTAAGCAAAGAACCTATATCTCCACCCTAAAATTTAAATTGTATTAATAAATAAAACATATAATACAAAACAAAAAAATTACTATACCAATTAAAACTTAAAACTAAAACAAAAAATTTAAAAAACATTAGCTCACAATAGATGGTAAATCATTTATAAAGTTGGTATCTAAAGAAACCTGCATGGATGAGTCAAATTAACAATAAAATACACACTTAAATTATCATTCAAAAAATAATAATTTATATATATATATATATCAAATTCAAACATAAGTACAAATATGTTGATAATAAATATGTACCTCTCTCCCTACATTTTCGCTAGTTGAAATGTGAAAAGAATGTTCGTTCATTATTCTTGAAAACTGCAACCAATTTAAACATTTACATAATGTACCTATGATAAGGTAACAAAAAAAATAAAATCAAGATAAATAAAATATTTAATTCAAATCAAATCATATCATGTAGTCAACGAACCTCTCCCAAACTCGATGTGTCGTTGGATATAACATTTGCTGCTAAGTCACGACAAATCTTTGCATATGCCCTGACATCTTCAATGCTCATTCCATCTATTTCATCATCAGTTTTATAAACAAACTTTTGACGAATAGCAGAACGAGCCCTTTCTCTAACCAACCCCACATCTACTCCCACTAATACTGATGATAGCCCATCACCAACAAAATTCCTTGCTGTCGTCCCAAGTTGAGATGTGGGCTCCATCTCTGATTTTAATGCCACCAACCTAGGTGGACGAGATATCTGGGGCGGAGGTCTAAGAGTTGCAGGATCTCTATGTGCACCCTCTCGATCATATATTCGACCCTTCCCAACTCCATAAAATTTTGAATGAACATCAGTATAATCTGGCTTCATATTTAAAAAAAACTCAGCATAAAAAAATCTAGCAAAATACTGAGAAACCTCATCGTTCCATGGAAAACGACCATAGGCAGCAAGAAACCGATCATAAAGTAAGTGTGCTAGATGAGGATGTTTGAAATATTGCACTTTCAACATATCTTTTTTCAAACCTTCTTTGAAATTAAACATTGATTTGGCCTGCTCTCTTGTCACTCTTTCTTTCACAACATCCCATTTGTCTGGACCCATCACTTGATCCCTTCGTCTTTGCATCAAATCTACAAAACCATCTGTAGTCGGCCCAAGATTCTCATATGCTTGAATGAAGTTTTGCAATGATCCCAAGACAATCTCCAAACTTTGTTTACTCTCCGGAGGAAGATCCATAGTAGACAAATCATTTTGCAACTTTTCATAGTGAGATCTACATCTTTCAAGAGTCATTTGATGATTACCACCTTCCCATGGAAGCTCCCGAGGTAGATCAGATGGATATGTCGTAATGGGTGTACAACCCTCAGTTAATTCAACATATTGTGTCCTAGCTCTACCATCATCACCTCGTGCCGAATGGTGAGCCTCTTGAGAACCTTGCTCTGCATCGTCATCCGTCTCCCTTGTTTGCCCTGTCTCCCTCCCTACAGAATTAGGAGCATCTTCCGAACCATGCTCTGCTTCAAATGACAAAGTCTAGTTTAAACACAACTACAAATTTTGCACTCTCAAAAAAACAATTTGCATATATATAAATGTTCAAAGATTGATATTCATATGTACCAATAGAGGGTCGAGATCGACGTTCTCCCATAGAAGATACAGGGGAATCATTTGTACCCCTTTCACCTTGTCGGTGTGAACTATACAATAAATTAGAGTCCCGAGGAGAGGTTGACAACCTCCGATTATCACTCGTACCACCTACGCCAGAAGATTGTGAAGACCTCCTACGCTTTCGCCTTAAAGAATCCTCTCTTTCCATTTGATATATAATGCCTACACCTAAAGACGAATCAACTAATTACATATTCAAATCCTACAAGTTAATTCTATGAACTCTAAAAACCAACTACTTAATAGACTAAGTTATTTAACAAGTACCTAGATTTACCTAATTTATCATCTAACAATTTTCAAAAAAAATATAGCTAATATTGTTAGATGATGAATTAATGTACCAATCTTTTAGGTGTTTTTGATGTTTAAAATGAATGGAACCAATATAGTTAAGTACTAAATAATGGGTTTTTTTTTTATGTGTATTAGTTCATGAATCTCTTTTACCTTCTTCATACATAACTTAATACCTAAAACATAAATCATGAATCTATTTAACCTTTTTACTACATAACTTAATACCTAAAACATAAATCATGAATCTCTTTTACCTTTTTAATACATAACTTAATACCTAAAGCATAAATCATGAATCTCTCTCACCTTCTTAATACATAACTTAATATCTGAAACATAAATTAAGTCTTGAAAATATTTTCATTATTGACAATAAAATAAAAATTGACAATTCATGTTTTATGTTTTCAAAATTTGCCATTTGATAATCGTTTTCAGTTTCTTAAACTACAAATTTAAACCAGAAATTTTATTACTCTAGACATAAATTATATCTACAAATAATCTCATTGTCCCATAGAACAAAAAAAAATTACTGTTCAAGTATTATGATTGAGTTAAATGTCATGCTTCTCAAATTGGCCTCGTTTGACAATGATCTTTAATTTCAATCTAATAATGGTAACAATTCTTGGTATTATGTTCTCCAAGCCAGCCATGTTGCAAACAAAAGAAAACACAATACCAATTTACCACCTTTACTAGAATAAAACTCGAACCATTCTGACATAACATCACCTAGTATTTTATAAAACTTACTATAGTACATTTAGATTAAAGCCTATTCATGTCTATAGTTCCCTTTTACATAAAATCCATTTAAATTATTGTTTTCTCAAAAATAGACTGTGTATCTAAGCTAAACTAAAACATGTTGACAGAGTTCATGAACTCTGTCAACTAAGACACGTTGACAGAGTTCATGAACTCTGTCAACTAAGACATGTTGACAGAGTTCATGAACTCTGTCAACATGTGTTTTAGTTGACAGAGTTCATGTCATCATTGTTAAATTACATAAGACTTAGTATAATACTTATAAATTAAAATCTATTCATGTCTTTAGTTTCCTTGTACCTCAAGTCCATTTACATTGTTGTTCTATCAAAAATAGAGTTGAACTATCTGAAATTTGTTTGTATCTGAACTATCTATTGCCAAAGTAGGTAATATAATTAATATCTTAATCTCTGAACTCTGTCAACTTAGACGAGTCGACAGAGTTCATGAACTCTGTCAACTTAGACGAGTCGACAGAGTTCATGAGTAAAACAAGCCTACATACAACTTAGAAATGTTCTTTCAAATTAAAATTAATGTTAATTTCTTTTCTAAACACAGCCAAATACAACAATTTAAAAAAGTACTCAAAAAATTTCTTTATATTTAAATTTAAAGACTCTGTCCAACTGGGCAGAGTCCATGGACTCTGCCCAACTGGGCAGAGTCCATGGACTCTGCCCAGTTGGACAGAGTCCATGGACTCTGCCCAGTTGGAGCCCATGGCCTCTGCCCAGTTGGACAGAGTGCAATATACAGAGAATATGGGAATTACAAAACGATCAAAAACAATTTATATAAACGGGAATTAGAAGGATTATCCACCTTACCTCTAAAACGCAGCCAAAACAAATGAGCGCGACCTGAAATCTTTCGGACGACAACGCAGATAAAATTTCTTCCACCCGAAACAGAGCAGCCGTAGCAGACGAACTGGGAGACCTGCATAAAATCAATAACATTTTAGCAACAAAAAATAGCGATAACAGACTTCAATAAAATACACAAGCCGAAAAACAGAAAAACGAAACGATACCTTCAACCACTGCAAACGCCGTGTCGATCTGTCACCACCCGCAACTTCTCAACGACGTTCGACCCCGCGCTGTGAAGCCCTACAAGCAAGCAGGAAACAGCAAACATATTACACAAGCAGCAAACAGAAAACAGCAAACAGCAAACAGCAAGCAGCAAGCAGCAAAATCAAGCAAGCAGCAAACAATATGTTACATATGTTACCCACTACATATGTTACCAGCCGAAACGATATTCATACCTGCGGTCTATGCCGAATCCTCCCTGCGCACCAGAACACCACCACTTAAAGCCGAAAAACAGAAAAACTAAACGATACCATCAACCACTGCAAACGCCGTGTCGATCTGTCACCACCCGTAACTTCTCAACGACGTTCGACCCCGCGCTATGAAGCCCTACAAGCAAGCAGGAAACAGCAAATGTATTACACAAGCAGCAAGCAGCAAGCAGCAAGCAGCAAGCAAGCAGCAAACAATATGTTACATATGTCACCCGCTACATATGTTACCAGCCGAAACGATATTCATACCTGTAGTCTATGCCGAATCCTCCCTGCGCACCAGAACACCACCACTTACCAGCAGCAAGCAACAAGCAGCAGACAGTATTACTTACATGCAGGTGGCTAAACAACGAGAGGCGAAACAACAACGAATGCTGGACTTACACGCAGGCTTACAGGTCGACAACACACGCCGTCGACCAATAGGGTAGCTAACGGGCGACAGGGCAGCGGGGTGACGGAGCGGACGGGCGACAGGGCAGCGGGGTGACGGAGCGGACGGGCGACAGGGCAGCGGGGTGACGGAGCAGACGGGCGACTACCAACACGAAAGGGGTCCACGAGATCCCACGACAATGACGGGAGAGGGGCCGGGACAGAGCTTTTATGCCGAATAATTGTTCGGCCAAACACTTGTTCTGCCGAATAATTGTTCGACCGAATAAGTGTTCGGCCGAACAATTATTCGGGCCGAACAAGTGTTCGGCCGAACAATTATTCGGTCGAACACTTATTTCCACCGCCGTGAGTTTGCTCCGTCCGGCTAGCCCATGGCACATATTCCGAGGCCTCCGTTATGTTTGACGGTGGCCCGTTAAAGATTATTCGGCCGAATAAATACTATATTATTCGGCCGAATAACGTCAATTATTCGGCCGAATAATTATAATTATTCGGCCGAATAACATACGCTAGAGTTCTTACCCCGCCGATTCTCACCAAAGTGTTACCCACCTTCGCGTTTCCACCCCAATACATTATGTCTTCATCACCATACATCAAGGATTCCACATATGGACATCTTCAAGGTTCAAGGGCTTCAACATCCATCGTAAGTGCCATTAGATAAGGGCTGATTCAATTTGTATGTGGGTTTCAATGTGGGTTCCACCATCAAGAGTCAATCATTTAGTATTTAATCAACATGCTTTCAATAAACATCAATCCCATCATCAAATGGTAGCATGGACCATCACCAAGGGTTCCATTGCCCCATCAAACCACAAATGACCACAGAATGGGTCATTTGGCTCATTAGGTGTTCCAATGGCTCCAATGCCCACCGCCATGGTTCTTCATGCCATGTGTGTTCTTCAAGCCATCCACATCATCATCTTCTTTGCCATTCCTCAAGCCTTTGTCATTAATGTTGTCACCACCATCACCATCACCGTCAATGTCTTCATAGTGGCCAAAAGAGAATCATAGTGGCCAAGATTCTAGAAATTCAAGAACCTGATGTTTCTCATGTCCTTATTACCCTGGTTTATTATCACAGGATTTCCAATTTATTCTAATACTTGAGACTGAAAGTAACCATACTACTACTCCTAGAACATGTTATTAGGAAATACATATAAACAACGTAAAACAACTTATCACATGTATTGTCACTAAATTTTTTGAAAATGATGTAAGGCCCATAAGGAAGAGCAATAATCTTACAAATATGGTCTATGGGGCCTTGCTATTATCTTGATTCAAATTCAACTTGGTAAAAGATTTGGCATCAAGAATACTCATTTAACTCATTTCACTCAAGATTTCTTTGATTTCAATCAAGTGATATCATTCTGACAACATAGCTATTCAATCAAGAACACATAATTACTCATTCAATGCAGAAGAACATGGCACATTCAATCTTGTAAGTAAGTTAATCATGAAAAAGATTTCTCTTTCTTCCTTTTTCTAACGATCAACACTCTAAAGTGTATTAAATAACATGCACACTAACTTAACTGCTATTTATCACCTCTTTGCAAATTTAAACAATGAGATGCCATTTTATTTGATGATGTAAATGTTATGGAAATAAAGGGACTCAAGATCCTCACTCTAGGGATGCAAATACTTTTCCACTGGGTGAATCAAGCTTGTAGGAAACTACAAATCTATAAGAAGACATCAAAACCTAGGAACTCTTCATCAAGAACCCAAACACATTACATAGGTTTCCAATTCAAATTTGTAAATGGAGATGAATTTCATTCGCTTATGAGACACTGCACATCTCTCTAGGGCCAAAGGAAAAGCTCACCTACTCATGGGGATGATTCTAGAAAAGGAAAAGCTCACCATGTCACCTTCTATGCCCCCTCACCTTATTTAATTTTAATTTCTTGCCATGCCACCTTCTATCCTTTCAGAATATTGAATATCATCTAACTTGAATATAAATTTAGAATATTGAATATCATCTAAATTTATTCCAGTCATGTTTTTTAAGTACCATCATTGTCATTCTCATTTTCATTGTGTTTAATACTGTTAATATTGTTTTTATAAATTTAGTCTAAAAATTGTAGTGTTCACACAGGTGTCCGTGGGCTCCAGGGACCAGCCACCACCACCGGGGACCAACAGTTCTCCCTGTGTGCAGGTATTGTGTGTATTAAAGCATAAATTTAATTTCAAATACGATGACTTTTCTGTGTATATTTATATTTTTGTATATTAAACTATGAGGTTATAAATGTGTATGCAAGTGCAAGCACCTCGGCCTGCCAGTGCCGTTATTCCTCCCTCCCCAACCTTTCAGCCACCCTATATGCTAGTTGTATCCCCTGGCATACATGCCCCATTCCCCAACACCTTCCATCTAGCCCCCTCCTCCTATATAGCACCACAATTCCATCCATCTCCCCCTTATGCATCATATCCAGCTCCACCTCCGTATCAGTTTCCCATGTTCCCACCCTCCCCCATCCGACCATGGCACACCACCCCTCCACGGTCACCCATCCCTCTATCGCAACACAAACCTCGCCCCCCCCCACATTCCCCCACCACACTCGCTTCCCCTTCCAGGGTGCACCCATCCATACTACAGCCAATTGGGGTTTATAGCCCTAGACGTACATCTCCACTTCCCCCACCCCAGTCCATGCCTCCTCCTGTCATGCCCCCTTCTTCCACTGTTCTCCCCAGTGGTGTAGCCACCGTTGATGTGGCTACATCCTCCCCTTTACCGTCCACCCTAGCATCAGAGCAGGCTATCCAGTCGACTGCTCCATCTGCCAGCCCCAAAGACCAACCGATTTTGTTCACGGTGAGATTGACTAGTTTATCAAAATCTCGTTCAATTTTAACGGAAATTACTATATGCATCTAGTTTCAGCATTGATCTAATTGTTCTAAATGTTGTAGGGTGGCATTACCGAGAGACTTGGATCACGAAGGAGGGAGACCCCCTCACGACTTACAGTCTTGCATGCGATAAGTTATCCAAGATTTGAAAACTATTTTTAGTTTCAAATTATGATTTATACTTGTATAATTGCTAGGAAAAGTTGACATATTATTGTTGTTGTTTCAGGGCTCAGGGGGATGTGCTCAAATATGTCGGAAGGACCCATCTTCCTCTAGCACGAAGAAGAGAAAGATTTATTTTGGAGATGCACCTGGGAGTTCTGAGGGTGGGTAGGAGGATTGAGAGACCCTCCTATGTACAGTAGCCACGATGTGGCATTTTCGACATGAGTTGCCATATTTTGTACAAGGCACCATGGGCCATATTTTGTATAGGGCACGAGTTGCCTTTTTTTGTACGGGGCACAAGTTTCCATTATATAGACGCTGGTAATGATGTTCCATTTTTCCAAAAAGTGTACATGATTGGATCATTTTTGCATATTAATAGATGGATCCGCACTTGTGTATATGAGTTTGTCCTTGATTACATTTTTGCATACATGATTTTGTCTTCGATTCACAACTCTCATCTATGGATCATAGTGTTAATTGCATGTTATTTGAATGGTTATTATTTCACAAATTTGTCTTAAGCAATTACACACAACATATCCTAAATGTTTATGGTTTATTGAATGAATGTTTACAATCATCTAATCATTTACATTATAGAAGTTACCAAACCTACACAAGTGGTTTACTGATTTTATTTCCAACACATCTTTTTATATTTATATGCTCATGGATCATATGGAAAAACATTTAATTAATTAATTTTGTGAAGATAAGATTTTAGCCATCTTTATTGAAGTGATTCAAATCACTACAACCTAGTTGGACCCTTAATAGATTGGGTAACACCCTCTTGCAAAGATTTTACTCTCTCCAAGAGGGTATCATTCAATAATCACTTGTAAACTAATAACTATAACCTTGGCATTATTAGATAATATCATTTGTGGATGATTTTGGGAAATAAGCCAACATGTTTTAATGTGAATTTTGATTCTGCAAAATTATGGTTCATTGTTGATTTAAGTTTTGTGAATATCTTTATTTATCCATGAATGATCTTTCATTTTACACATGAGCAAATATTTATTTCTGAAAGGTGTCTTTCGGATTAATTCACTTGCAACTTTCTGAATTAAGCACTCACATGGGACTTTAACTTAATGGAAAACACATCTAAATCTTCAAACAAGTTTGAAATCCTAAGACCTTTTCTCCAACCTTGATCCAGAAGCCTCCCTTGGCCTTTAAAGTAGGCCTAAAATTTGGGAAAATCTTTGCTGAGGTGACAATGGCAATCATCTTCAGAAGTCGCACTTTTAGCATTAGAGGATTAGGAATTTGCCACTTGGGTGTGAAAACAAGATGTAACAGGATGCACTAGCATTTATGGATGAGAGAGATAGGGAGCGCATGCATGCGCCATCCTCCATTAATTTCCAATTTAGATGTTTTTCCTAAATTAGCAGTTCAATTCTAATTCTGCATTTTTTGTTTTATTTAGTTTTGCATGCATAGTGAGAGAGTGTAGTTCCCTAGGTACTCATACGTGAGGATTACACTCTAAGTTAAGTTGGGAAGATCTCTAGGAGGAGACATGCTTGCATGCCTTAGATAATCCTAGTACAGGTGCACTTAGTTGGCCCATTTATCCATGCAAACAAGGCACTCTAGAGTTAGAGTCTTACACTCTTAGGATACCCAAACCCTAGCATTAAACCATCTTCTTAATCCTCACCATCACCATCAACGTCTTCATCATCACCACCATCTTCATCTCTAACTCTAACCCTAATTCAATTTGCTTCTATAACTCTATCCCTAACCCTCACCCAAACCCTAGCATTAAACCATCCTCTTCATCCTCACCATCACCGTCAACATCTTCATCATCACCACCATCTTCATCATCATCATTAAATCTAACTCTAACCCTAATTCAATTTCCTTCTATAAATCTAGCCCTAACCCTCACCCAAACCCTAGCACTAAGCCATCTTCTTCATCGTCACCATCACCATCACCATCACCGTCACCGTCACCATCATCATCATGTCTTCATCATCATCATTAACTCTAACCCTATCCCTAACCCTCACCCAAACCCTAGCACTAAACCATCTTCTTCATCCTCACCATCACCATCACCATCACCATCACTGTCAACGTCTTCATCATCACCACCATCTTCATCATCATCATTAACTCTAACTCTAACCCTAATTCAATTTCCTTCTATAACTCTAGCCCTAACCCTCACCCAAACCCTAGCACTAAGCCATCTTCTTCATCCTCACCATCACCATCACCATCACCATCACCATCACCATCATCATCATGTCTTCATCATCATCATTAACTCTAACCCTAGCCCTAACCCTCACCCAAACCCTAGCACTAAACCATCTTCTTCATCCTCACCATCACCATCACCAACACTATCAACGTCTTCATCATCACCACCATCTTCATCATCATCATTAACTCTAACTCTAACCCTAATTCAATTTCCTTCTATAACTCTATCCCTAACCATCACCCAAACCCTAGCACTAAGCCATATTCTTCATCCTCACCATCACCATCACCATCACCGTCATTGTCACCATCATCATCATGTCTTCATCATCATCATTAACTCTAACCCTATCCCTAACCCTCACCCAAACCCTAGCACTAAACCATCTTCTTCATCCTCACCATCACCATCATCATCACCGTCAACGTCTTCATCATCACTACCATCTTCATCATCATCATTAACTCTAACTCTAACCCTAATTCAATTTCCTTCTACAACTCTAGCCCTAACCCTCACCCAAACCCTAGCATTAAGCCATCTTCTTCATCCTCACCATCACCATCACCATCAGCGTCAGCGTCACCATCATCATCATGTCTTCATCATCATCATTAGCTCTAACTCTAACCCTAATTCAATTTCCTTCTATAACTCTAGCCCTAACCCTCACCCAAACCCTAGCACTAAGCCATCTTCTTCATCCTCGCCATCACACTCACCATCACTGTCACCGTCACCATCACCATCATCATCAACGTCTTCATCATCACCACCATATCCATCATCATCATTAACTCTAACTCAAACCCTAACTCTAACTCTAACTTTAGGTTCCTCATCAACATCTCCATCATCATCATCTTCTCCATCGTCATCATCTTCATCACCATCACCATCACCACCACCATCACCATCACCATCATCATCATCATAAGTGCCCAGCGGACGATTTTGCAGAGTTGACCCCTGTGTGCAAAAATTGCACACTCTCTCACTAAGCAAAACCGTAGTTTCCAAGATGGACGTACAAGATGGCACCGGGGCCATGGGACTAGAGGAGAGGGGAACCCATAGCACTATCCTGACATCCTGAATCCAACGGAGTCGACAATTCGTCGATCGGAGCCACGGTCGTCATTCTATGGCTCGTTCCGTCTCGCATCCAAAAGGCCTCCAGGGACACCTGCTGGATACCTGTCGGGGGCATAGAAGACCAACCGTGTGGCAAAAATGGGCTCCGAGAAGTTGTGTAGGTGTGTCTAGGCAAGTTTCGGCTGGGTACATTGGCCGTAAGTGCCTGGTGGACGATTTTGCAGAGTTGACCCTCGTATGCAAAAATTGCACACTTCGTCACTGCGCAAAACCCTAGTTTCCAAGATGGACGTACAAGATGGCACCAGGGCCATGGTACAAGAGGAGAGGGGCACCCTTGGAACTATCCCGACGTCTTGAATCCAATGGAGTCAACGGTTCGTCGATCTGAGCCACGGTCGTCATTCTATGGTTTGTTCCGTCTTGCATCCAAAAGGCCTTTAGGGACACCTACTGAATACCTACCGGGGGCATAGAAGTCTAACCGTGTAGCAAAACCAGGCTCTGGGGATTCCTGCAGGTGTGTCCTGGCAGGTTTTGGCTGGGAACGCTAGCCATAAGTTCCCGACGAATGATTTTGCAAAGTTTACCCCCGTGTGCAAAAATTGCACACTCCCTCACTCAGCAAAACCCTAGTTTCCAAGATGGACATACAAGGTGGCATTGGGGGCACAGGACCAGAGGAGAGGAGCACCCCTAGCACTATCCTAGTGTCTTGAATCCAATGGAGTCGACGGTTCGTCGATCGGAGCCACGCTCGTCATTCTATGGCTTGTTTCGTCTTGCATCCAAAAGACCTTTAGGGACACCTGCTTGATACCTGCCAGGGGCATAGAAGTCCAACCGTGTAGCAAACTTGGGCTCTGGGGAGTCCTGTAGGTGTGTCTAGGCAAGTTCCGGATGGGAACGCTGGCTGTAAGTTCCAAGATGGACATACAAAATGGCACTGAGGCCACAGGACCGGAGGAGAGGGCGCCCTTGGCACTATCCTGATGTCCTGAATCCAACGGAGTCAACAGTTCGTTGATCAGAGCCACGGTTGTCATTCTACGGCTCGTTCCGTCTCGCATCCAAAAGGCCTTCAGGGACACCTGCTGGATACCTGCTGGGGGCATAGAAGTCCAACCATGAAGCAAAACTGGGCTCCAGGGAGTCCTGTAGGTGTGTCTAAGCAGGTTTCGGCTGGGAATGCTAGCCATAAGTACCTGACAGATGATTTTGCAGAGTTGACCCCCGTGTGCAAAAATTGCACACTCCCTCAGTGAGCAAAACCCTAGTTTCCAAGATGGATGTACAAGATGGCACCAGGGCCATGGGACTAGAGGATAGGGGCATCCTCGACACTATCCCGGTGTCCTGAATCCAATGGAGTTGAAGGTTCATCGATCAGAGCCATGGTCATCATTCTATCGCTCGTTCCGTCTCGCATCCAAAAGGCCTTCAGGGACACCTACTGGATACCTGCCGGGGGCATAGAAATCAAACCGTCCAGTAAAATCGGGCTCTGGGGAGTCTTGCAGGTGAGTCTAAGAAGGTTCCGACTGGGAACGCTGGCCGTAAGTGCCCGGCGAACGATTTTGCAGAGTTGACCCCTGTGTGCAAAAATTGCACACTCTCTCACTGAGCAAAACCCTAGTTTCCAAGATGGACATACAAGATGGCACCAGGGCCACAGGATCAGAGGAGAGGGGCACCCCTGGCACTATCCCGGTGTCCTGAATCCAATGGAGTCAACGGTTCGTTGATCCAAGCCACAGTCATCATTCTATGGCTTGTTCCGTCTTGCATCCAAAAGGCCTTCAGGGACACCTATTGGATACCTGCTGGGGGCATAGAAGTCCAACCGTGCAGCAAAACTGGGCTCCAGGGAGTCCTGCAGGTGTGTCTAGGTAGGTTCCGACTGGGAACGCTGGCCGTAAGTGCCTGGTGGACGATTTTGCAGAGTTGACCCTCGTGTGCAAAAATTGCACACTCCCTTAGTGAGCAAAACCCTAGTTTCCAAGATGGATGTACAAGATGGCACCGGGGCCACGGGACCGGAGGAGAGGGGTGCCCCCTACACTATCCTTGCTTCCTGAATCCAACAAAGTAAACGGTTCATCGATCGGAGCCACATTCGTCATTCTATGGCTTGTTCCATCTTGCATCCAAAAGGCCTTCAGGGACACCTGCTGGATACCTGCCGGGGGCATAGAAGTGTAACCATGCAACAAAACTAGGTTTTGGGGAGTCATGTAGGTGTGTCTAGGCAGGTTCCGCCTGGGAACGCTAGCCATATGTTCCCGCTAGATGATTTTCCAAAGTTGACCCCAATGTGAGGGCCATCCAAATTTGCTCAAGGGGGCCATTTCTCATCTGGATGCCCCCGGGCGTGCATGGCCACCATGGACAGGTCCACAATAGCCATGTGGACCTATGGGAGGCGACAGAATCCAAGTCCTCTCACCGGGTTGGGTTCCGTGGCCCCAGGGAAAATCCTTAGGTGTCCCTGAATGGCCCCGGGGTGCCCGACTAGAATGCCCGTGGCACCCGAACCGTGGCTTGGTTCATGAATCCTTCGATTCCGGTGGGTCCGAGACGGCGGGTTTCAGCTAGGGGACCCCCCACAGTGAACCCCAAAGACCCAGAAGCGGTGCCAACGAACCATCTCTGGAGCTAGGGTTTTGCTCAGTGATGGCCATTCCAAATTTGCTCAAGGGGGCCATTTCTCGTTCGGATGCCCCCGGGCGTGCATGGCCACCATGGACAGGTCCACAATGGCCATGTGGACCTATGGGAGGCAACGAAATCCAAGGCGTCTAGCCGGGTTGGGTTCCATGGCCCTAGGACAAATCCTCTAGGTGTCCCTGAATGGCCCCGGGGTACCCAACTAGAATGCTCGTAGCACCCGAACCGTTGCTCGGTTCGCAAATCCATCGAATCCGACGGGTTTCAACTAGGGTACCCCCCATAGCGTACCCTGAGGACCCGGAAGCAGTGCCAACAAGCCATCTGCAGAGCCAGGGTTTTTCTCAATGAGGGCCATTCCAGATTCGCTCAAGGGGTGCATTTCTCATTCGGAGGCAGAAGAAGATCAATTTTTGACAAAACAATCTAGTTAGCAGAAGAAGATCAATTTTCGACAAAACAATGTAGTTATTACATGTGGAGGTAGCGGTTTCCCGTGGAAAACAAGTGTAGGGTTGAGCATAGGAAAGATGTTGGGAAATGGTCGCTGTAGGTATCTATGCTTTTCTTCCGATGAAAATCCTATTTCCGTCGGAAGAAAAGCATAGATACCTACAACCGCCATATTTCCTTCTATAAACCGCTTGCCCATCAGAAAAGCTAATGTAATAACCCATTTCCCAACATCTTTCCTCTGCTCACACTCGTTTTCCATGGGAAGCCGCTGCCTCCACATGTAATAACTACATTGTTTTGTTGAAAATTGATCTTCTTCTGCTAACTACATTGTTTTGTCAAAAATTGATATTATTCTGCCTTTGGACGAGAAATGTACCCCTTGAGCGAATCTGGAATGGCCCTCACTAAGAAAAACCCTAGCTCCGGAGATGGCTCGTTGGCACCGCTTCCGGGTCTTCGGGGGACACTGTGGGGGTTCCCCTAGCTGAAACCTGTCGTCTTGGACCCACCGGAATCGACAGATTCGCGAATTGAGCCACGGTTCGGGTACTACGGGCATTATAGTTGGGCACCCCAAGGCTGTTCAAGGACACATGGAGGAATTGCCATGGGGCCACAGAACCCAGACCGACGAGAGGACTTGGATTCCGCAGCCTCCCACAGGTCCACATGGCCATAGTGGACCTGTCCACGGTGGCCACGCACGCCTGGGGACCTCCGGACAAGAAATGCACCCCTTGAGCGAATCTGGAATGGCCCTCACTGAGCAAAACCTTGGCTCCGCAGATCGCTTGTTGGCACTGCTTCCAGGTCTTCGGGGTATGCTGTGGGGGGTCCCCTAGGTGAAACCCACCATCCCAGACTCGCCAGAGTCGATGAATTAACGAATCGAGCCATGGTCCGGGTGCTATGGGCATTCTAGTCGAGCAACCCGGGGCCGTTCAGGGACACCTAAAGGAATTGCCCTGGGGCCACGAACCTAGACCAAGGAGAGGACTTGGATTCTATCGCCCTCCAAAGGTCCACGTGACCACGCACGCCCGAGGGCCTCTGGACGAGAAATGCACCCCTTGAGTGAATCTGGAATGGCCCTCACTAAGAAAAACCCTGGCTCTGGAGATGGCTCGTTGGCACTGCTTCCGGGTCTTTGGGGTACGCCGTGGGGGGTCCCCTAGCTTAAAGCCGTCATCCCAGACCCACCGGAGTTGATGGATTCACGAACCGAGCCACGATCCGGGTGCTACGGGCATTCTAGTCAAGCACCCCGGGGTCGTTCAGGGACACCTAGAGGATTTGACTCGGGGCCACGGAACCCAACCCGGCAAGAGGACTTGGATTTCGTCACCTTCGATAGGTCCATATGGCCATTGTGGACCTGTCCACGGTGGCCATGCACGCCCGAGGGCATCCAGATGAGAAATGGCCCCCTTGAGCAAATTTGGAATGGCCATCACTGAGCAAAACCCTAGCTCCGGAGATGGCTCGTTGGCACCATTTTTGGGTCTTCGGGGGATGCTGTGGGGGGTCCTCTAGCTGAAACCCGCCGTCCCGAACCCATCGGAATCGATGGATTCACGAACTGACCCATAGTTCGGGTGCCACGATAATTCTAGTCGGGCACCCTAGGGTCGTTCAGGGACACCTGAAGGATTTGCCCCGGGGCCATAGAACCCAACCCGACAAGAGGACTTGGATTCTGTCACCTCCCACAGGTCTACATGGCCATTGTGGACCTGTCCACGATGGCCACGCATTCCCAGGGGCATCCGGACGAGAAATGGCCCCCTTGAGCAAATTTGGATGGCCCTCACATTGGGGTCAACTTTGGAAAATCATCCAGCGGGCACTTATGGCTAGTGTTCCCAGCCAGAACCTGCCTAGACACACCTACATGACTCCCCGGAACCCGGTTTTGCTGCACGGTTGGACTTCTATGCCCCCGATAGGTATCCAGCAAGTGTCCCTGAAGGCCTTTTGGATGCGAGACGGAACGAGCCATATAATGACGACCGTGGCTCCGATTGATGAACCGTCAACTCTATTTGATTCAAGACACCAGGATAGTACCAGGGGCACCCCTCTCGTCTGGTCCCATGGCCCTGGTGCTATCTTGTACGTCCATCTTGGAAACTAGGATTTTGCTCAGTGAGGGAGTGTGCTAGTTTTGCACATGGGGGTCAACTCTGTAAAATCATCCATCGGGCACTTACGGCCAGCGTTCCTAGCCGGAGCCTACCTAGACACACCTGTAAGACTCCTCGGAGCCTAGTTTTGCTGCATGGTTGGACTTCTATGCCCCCGGCAGGTATTCAGCAGGTGTCCCTGAAGGCCTTTTGGATGCAAGACAGAACAAGCCATAGAATGATGACCGTGGCTCGGATCGATGAACCATTGACTCCATTGGATTCAGAATGTCGGGATAGTGCTAGGGGTGCCCCTCTCCTCTGGTCCCATGGCCCCGGTGCCATCTTGTACATCCATCTTGGAAACTAGGGTTTTGCTTAGTGAGGGAGTGTGCAATTTTTGCACACGGGGGTCAACTCTGCAAAATCATTCACCGGGAACTTACGGCCAGTGTTCCCAGTTGAAACCTGCCTATACACACTTGCAGGACTCCCCGGAGCCCGTTTTTGCTGCACGGTTGGACTTCTATGCCCCCGGCAGGTATCTAGCAGGTGTCCTTGAAGGCCTTTTGGATGCAAGACGGAATGAGCCATAGAATGACAATCGTGGCTCCGATCGAAGAACCGTCGACTCCGTTGGATTCAGGATGCCGAGATAGTGCCGAGGTCGCCCATCTACTCCGGTCCTGTGGCCCCGGTGCCATCTTGTGCGTCCATCTCGGAAACTAGGGTTTTGCCCAGTGAGGGAGTGTGCAATTTTTGCACATGGGGGTCAACTCTGCAATGGTGATCGTGACGGTGATGGTGATGGTGATGGTGATGGTGATGGCGATGATGAAGAAGATGGATTAGTGCTAGGGTTTGGGTGAGGGTTGGGGTTAGAGTTATAGAAGGAAATTGAATTAGGGTTAGAGTTAGAGTTAATGATGATGATGAAGATGGTGGTGATGATGAAGACGTTGACGATGGTGGTGATGGTGATGGTGATGATGAAGAAGATGATGATGATGGAGATGTTGATGAGGAGCCTAGAGATGATGTTGGTGATGATGATGGCAAGTCCCTCTAAGTGGTTATCTATAGGAATAAAGCATCAATCTCCAACCATAAATGAGCATGTTTTAAAATATATTAGTGGAAACCCTAGGTTGATGACACGATGCTTGGATAAGGGCAGAAACCCAAAATCTAGCTAGATTTGGGTGAGCATTGAGCATGGGGAACCAAATCTATGAAAAATTTTGGGGATATAAGAGTTTTTTGGGTTATAAGAGCATGGGGAGCCAAAAACCCTAAACCAACATAATCATCATAATATAAGAGTTTTTTGGGTTGGGGATATACCTCAAGGTACCCAAAGCATGAAAAAGGTTTGGGTGGACACAAAACTAAAGAGAGACAAACTAAAGAGATATTTGATTGATAAGGAATTTCATAGTTCCCCAATGCTTTTCTCAAGTATAGATCTCAAAAATACCACCCTTGAAACTTTATGATAACTCCCTACCCCAAGTGAAAGACCCTTCTATACATACATGGATTCCTAGAAGGTTTCATCTACCAAGTTAAATTTTCAAGACCATTGTAATAGATTATGTACTTCAAAAAATTTCCTAAAACCTAGGTAATTCTAATCTTGAGAACCTATCAAAACCGCTATCTTCAAATGCTACAAACATAAATACATATATTTAAGAAAATACTAACTCAATTTACTCAAATTTGATCCAAATCACATTACCATTTTATTCAACATAAAAGAGAAGCATGGAACAGTTTAATACATATAGGAAAAATAAAAAACATAATCAAAGACATGTATGTATGTATGTATCAACAAAAAATGCATGTACCAACGAAATAACATAAAACTACACATACCTTGATGTAGAACATAACATTCTTTGATGCAATTCTTTCTCTTATGTAAAGTTGACTGGCCTCATTAAATCAATCCATCTGGATCCTCTCTGTTGCTAATTGTCTCCATCAATCTCTCATGCTCTGAATGAGGCAGGTAGTAGCGTAGCTTGGTTGAGCTCTTGCTTGACATTGTCGGAAGATGGATGTTTGTGCCAACGATCAAGTTTGTGAAGTGATACACCACTGAACCTGGTCTGTAATCCATGAATACATGCCCACTAGTCTTTCTTGACTTCCCATCTAGTGTAAGATATTCCCCCTTAACCACCATCAAGCCAGTAGGAAATTCAATTCCTTCATCGTCGATTAATGATCCGTAGAGGGTTTGCTTACCTTGGATGCACCATGCCAACCAATAATCCAAGCCCCATTCATTGTCTTTTGGTGCAACAACTGTGTATATGTGTCCTGGTTGTACAAGATCTGAGATATGGTCGTAGTCTGTAGAAATTGCTGACTGGCCCTCCTCTAACTAGGTTGTTTCAACAACTGCACGTTGGTCTACTGCAAGTGACACACGATCCCATTCATCAACCTAGTCCATGCATTTGCATTCATCCCATTTGTCGCTGTTGCAAGGGTTGCAAAATCATGCAAGATTTCGCATCCACATTTCAAATAAGTGGTTGTTTGAGCTTCGAATTGAATGAAATCCACGTGTTCCTTATACTGTGCCGCAACTATAGGAATGCGATCGATCTATGTCAACCAGTAGCCAAAAAATTTTTCACCACACGTCCTGCCACCGATGATGTTTGTTGATCTCTTGCTCATTTTGACATTGTTGTGGAGCACCATTGAACTGTGGACCGTGCATCTCGGATATGAGGTTCCTTGTCAAACCTCATCTCTTCCCTTCATAGTGCGGTCTTGATGCATGCACCGGCCCCATCATGCTCGCCTTTGCCGTGCCCAGTCTCAAAATAGTTCCAGATATGTGGGACATTATAAGTCTTATGCAAAGTACTCATCCATTGGAATACTCGGGCATTTTTGAACTGGATCGCACAACCATCCGACCATATCCAATGCCGATCCATCTGTATATCTCTCTCCTTCAACTGATCATAGAAAATTTGAAAACAATGTTGCACATAATGTAGATCATGGGTTCTATCATCACTTATGTAAAAGTTTGTCTCCTTCAGTATTATCCTCTTGTCATTGCTGCTCTCTGGCCCATGCCTATACATAATATGTACCATGATGCTGACTTGGTCTGAATGGTAGTATTGACTCTGGATTTCATTTTGTGGCTAAAGGGTGTAATTTTCTGCAAAATCCACAATTGACACTATGGTTCCAACGAGAAATGTGTCCATGAATTTTATGTACTACTCATCTTGCCATTGCGCTACATGCACATGTTGAACATACTGCTCGGTTTTCTCGTAGAATTCCATCAAGAAGTCACATATCGGTATATGTTACCATGGAAACAAGGGAAATCTTACAATGTGGCCTTTGGAAAAATGTATATGCCATAAATTGAATGTGTAATATGAAAAATATGCAATATTCATTTGTACCTGTGACTTTACCAATGCAATCTTTTTACTTTCTCTGACACTGTCTAATTGATAAGTCACGTACTTGAAGCTCTGCATCTCCACACCCATCATGCAAAATTCTGTGTCCTTTCTTTCATGAATGCAACGATTCAAAAGAGAAAACCCACTGCACATAGAACATGTCCCATATAGACAGAATTTTTCATAATACTTTTGTCCTTCGGGAATTGGACACATGATGTTGTGGATAAAGTCTCTTGATGCATTCGGTGGTAGTATGGATTCATTGCAGCCCTGCACAATATTAGTATGCAAATCACAAAATATATGTTTATATGTGTCATAATAATATTCATATTCTACGTGGTATCTACAACAACAAGTGTTTCGATCAATGCATATACGAACGTACCATGGTTTGCATTTCTCAAAGGACCTTTGGCCCAGGTTCAATTGTGTGTGCTCGTTCTTGAATCTCTCATAGAGTTCAGTCTGTGTGGTGTCAAGGAAGTGTTTAACATGGGGCTCACGTTCAGTAGAACCTTTTCTCAGTTTTAGCACATCTCTTTGGTTTTATGAAGGTCTAGTATGATCATGCCAAAACTTTTGTACTAACTCCTTAACAACATCAATTAGCTTCCTATCTGCATGAGGCAACCTACCAACAAAAGCCCAACAATTGTTTCCACCCAGAATGTCAAGATTTTCTATTATAACAGAGTACTTTTTAATTGTTTTTCTATTTAATTTGAGTATGTGAGAAGTGTGTGATAGCAGGCGACATTTCCTTGTGGACTTGCTTACAACTGATTCCGCTAAAACGCGATGAGCCGCACAAAGATCTTTTGTACGAGACTTCTTCCCAATCACATTAAATGCAGATTGGAGATTTCTAACAATATGACTACTGGCCTTTGAACTTTTAACCATCTTTATGCCCAAAATTCTCCTAACAACACCTAAAGAATGTGACTTTAACAAACATAGCAATAATTGACATTTACCTACATCACCTTTGGATTCAAAATATTCTTTGACAATTTTATTGCATTGCCATTCGATAGTGTATTTTGGCTACTTGCCTTCAAGCCTCAACATAGCACTCTCATCCACATGAATACGTCTAGGAGTTCTTCTTCTTGTACTGGACAGTCGAGGTAGGGAGGGTGGACATGATACATGAATACTCGAGCTTGTTTGTTGTGGTGCTTGGTTCATAGATTGGGCCATAATGGGAGTGTGGTCGACAGGGTTGTGGTCTTCTTGGGGAGATTGCAAATTAAGCAAGGCTTGTATGTCCATCTCTACACATGCAGCATCTCCCAAAATTCTTGTGTCGTGAGGAACTTCAGAATGAGTCGTTGATGGATTGTTGGTTGGAGATTGTGTTGATGTTGGAATTTGAGTTGGGTCCATTGGACGCGACTGCTTTATTGGTGGTTCTGAACAAGAGTTTGTTGTGTCAACAACTGTGTTAGGATCAGTGGCATGGTCCGGGGCAATGATAGGACCATGTCTCAATCCTCCCATTCCCAACTTGGCCTTTTCTCTTGAGTCATTGACCTTTCAATGGGCAGATTCCTTCTATTTTTTCTTTTTGCATTTCATGGGTTTCCCATCTCCAAAAGTCTCTTTAACACAACTATCAGGCCTACCCCTGCAAAAGAAACAACAAATAAGATATTAGTGCCATTATACAATGAACCTAACACATTCCAACATAGCTTACCACTTTACAAATTAACATATACAACTACAGACTATGTTGGTTTAATTGTGTTCGAATAAACATCATTATCCCTTACAATTCCAATCAATATAGATGATGTTTGGTCAAGTGTAGAGAGGAGAAACTAGTGTCTTGCCTGGCCATGAATTCATAAAAATTATGTTAGTAACACCCTACAACAGAGATGGCTAGAGATGCCTTGGGAATAGTTTGATAGTTTTTCTACATCAAATAAGGTAACCTTAATTAG